>VXBW01002226.1:3481205-3533118 GCA_013400375.1 Thinocorus orbignyianus
GACCTTTCCCTCTCACAGAGGTTCTGTTGCAAGCCTTTTACAGCATTCAGAACAACTGAGGTTTCAACCAGCTACTGCAAATGTACCCCAGTTCCAAGGCAGCCCCAAAAGTAGTCTTTAGCCGTGTGTTCTCTGAGTGACAAATGTGGGACAATTTACAGTCTGTGGTGGATGGAACTTGATGATCTTTAAGGTCCCATCCAACTCTAACCATTCTGTGATTCTATGTGGAGTGGTGGTGCATGTTGCTGATTTGTGGGCGTATTTGGTGTTTTCCTGTGAAATATTTTGGGGCTGATTGCTCCAGGAGAACGTCCCTTTTCAGAATATAACTGCCAAAAAGCAAGAAGATGCAGGACTCGCACAGGTGCCTCAGCAACTGTCCGTGCGTGGTGAGGTGTGATGGCCAGGTCTGCATCCTCTGCAGTTTAGTGCTTGTTGGTGTCAGTTCTGGGTGGGAGCCTGATGCAGACTTGCCGTCACTTCACTTCACAGCTCCAAGCTGGTTGTGACCAATCTAATTTTTGAAAGGTCGTTGGAGGGAAGGGCAAGTAGCAACATGTGTTTCGTGTTGCACACGCTACACAGCATGCTCTGTTGCGGGTATTTTTGGAGCAGGCAAATCCATAATTTCTATTTTGTGTTTTCTTTGAAAAGGACTTTAGTGACACCCCCGCTCGTTACAACTGATGGAAAATGTCTCTAGGGAAGGTCAGGAGCGCGGTCAGAAGGAGTTCCTGCCCTGGCTTGGGCTCCACAGCAGCTTCTTGAAGAAGAGTACAAACTTCTTGGGGGAGTGGGAGGGAAATCATAACAAACCACAACTGTATTACACTAATTTGAGGTTAGGTGTGTGTTTTAAATGAGAAAATCTCTTGTATCTACAGTGCAAGTTCTTCTGGAGTTTCTCCATGCAGCAGGGATGGTGACAGCACCTCTTGCCAGAGTAACCACTGCTCCTCAGCTGTCAGCCTGGCTTTTCTAGCGGTTGTTATCAGCCCACTAACCCAGCGCTTTTGTGTGTGGGCTCCTCTTCGCTGAGAACTATTGCAGCAGCCTCTCCTGAGAGGGTTTGGAAAAGCATTTCAGTTGTTCACCTTTAAATCAGTTCTTTTCCTCATTAATTTATTCTTGGCTTTTCTTGATGGTCCACTTCCCGGGGTGTCTTCTGCAGCACGTGAGGGCAGGGCTGGGTGTGCAGCCGTGGGTGCTCGTTGCTGCCCACCCTGCCTGCCCGAGGCTTGGAGCAAAGCACATCCTTGATTGAAATAACTTGATTACTATTAAAAATATTTTGGTTTCAGATTTTCCTTTGGAGTTTCACTCTCCAGCTTCAAAGGAGGGTGGCTCCGAGAGGGGAAGCAGCACAAGAGCATGTCAGCGAGGTTTGGGTTGAGTTCATGTTGCTGCCAGAGATCTCCTGGGTGGCTTGTGGCAAGTTCTACAGCAGGTGGAACTCTCTGCTGTGACATGGGGATCACGGTGCTGTGCTGCCTCCTGGGAAGATACATCAGGGGTTTATTGTGATAGGATGATGCGTGAGGGCTTGGGATACGCGTAATAATTATCCTGTCCAGCTCTTTGTTAAGAAAACTTTTTGCACTGAAAGGGTTATTAAGCATTGGACGTGGTTGAGGCACCATCCCTGGAGGTATTTAGATGTGTTGGCACAGTGCTTAGTGATAGGGTTTGGTGCTGGTTTTTATCAGGGCTAGGTTGATGGTTGGACTGGATGATTTTAAAGGTCCCTTCCAACCTAAACAATCCTATGATTCCTCCCTCCCCTGCCCTGCCTGCCGGGCTGCTGTGGGGCTGCCAGCCCTTCCTTGCAGGGGTGGCTGCGGATGGAGCTTCGTGCTGGTGCCCTTTTGATGGCTGGGTGACTTGGTGTCACCAGGTCACTTGGCTGCAGCTGGCAGGGGACGTGTAGCTGGATGCATGGGATGATGAGGGGGTTCACAGAAGGTTTTGATTTCACATGGACTGTTTTCAGGTGGCAGGTAACTACTCATAACCATAAGCCTTGCGTTATCACCACTTTGCTTCTGTGCTGGGTGGCTTCTGGACAGCTGGTTTAAGGTAGCCTTTGAATACCTTTTGGGTGGGTTTACTGCAAACTATGTTCTGAGCGAGTTTGCTGGGTTTGTTGTTTTGGGGTTTTTCAACCCGCATGTCCACAGGTGACTTGCTGTCCTGCCTGAGAGTACATTTTTCTGATGCCCACCTCTGCTTGTTCCTTCTCTTAGGACAGAGCTTTCTGTCTTTCTTTACGTTGTTCAGGAGTTTGAAACATGTCCTCCAGGGGGGGAGGTTACCCCCTTGTCCCAGTTCTGCTGCTGGCCTCGGTGGCCTCCTTGCTAGCCCAGGGCCTGGGGAAGGTTTGCTGGAGCTCAGCTGCGTTGCCAGCCCCAGGGGAGGGGGCAGGAATGGAGGAAGGTGGCCAGTGGTTCTTGCTTTTTCCTTTGGACTAAGATCCTGGAGACGGGGAACTTGCACCGTTACAGAAGCAAGTAGGACTATGTCATTCCATAAGGTGTCATCGGGATAACGAAGGAGTGGGGTGGGCACTGGTCTGGGGGTGGGCACTGGTCTGGGTGCTTCTCCCTGTGCTACCAAGGACGTGCCCTTCACAACCCAAGAGCTCTGTCTCTGCAGGGTGCTGGTGGGGCTGCCAGTCCTGCATCACCTGGGGTCCACAGGGCTTAGAAGGATCACAACTTTAATCTCACTTCTGCCATAAGCCTCTCTGAAGCCTTGGCCAACTGGGGGGGGACCTGGAGGTCTCTGCTCATCCTCTGCCTGTGGGAGGAGAAGCTCCCCTCTCCCCCTCTCCTCTTGGCTTTAGGCAGAGCCAGCCAGTGGCCAGAGCTCCTGGTAAACATTTGCACCACAAATCCCTGCAGGTCAGGTGGGGAGAGAAAAGGCAGTAGCAGCGTTCCTGCCTCCTGCTAGAGGAATCCTGAATTTTTGTAAAAAAGCCTCTGGAATTTATAGTTAAACTCCAACTTTCCAAGAGTTGGTCTTTTCTTTCATTCCACCCAGGCTTCTGGGGATCCCTGACTATTTTTTGTTGATGCTCCTCATGGAACATTCAGCGGTTGTAGGTTTAATGTCTGCAATGCTCAAGGACTAATTATATGACAACATCCTGCCAGAACCCCTTGGGTTTGGCTCCTGTGGTAATCCTTCTCTGTGCTGGGCTCCTTGGCTTAGTCCCACCAGCCCGGCCTCACCAGGTTATTACGCTGCGGGACGTGCTGCTGGGGGTTCTTCTTCCTTCTGGAGGCTGGGCCTCAAGGAGCCGAAACCTCTGAGCCTCTCTCAGAGGCCCTTGAGGCTGTCCTTGCTCCTTGAAGTGGAGTGCTCTTTCCTCAGCCCACAGGCCTCTCCAGCTGGGCACCTTCAGTGACCACAGAACTAAGCCACCACCTGGAGCAGCACCAGGGTGAGACAGACGGCAACATCCAGCAAAACCAACCCACAGCTAACAAAGCTGCTTTGACCAAGATGATCAGAGGGATGGAGCACCTCTCCTATGAGGACAGACTGAGGGAGCTGGGGCTGTTCAGCCTGGAGAAGAGAAGGCTCCGGGGAGACCTGATAGCAGCCTTCCAGTATCTGAAGGGAGCNGCATCACCTGGGGTCCACAGGGCTTAGAAGGATCACAACTTTAATCTCACTTCTGCCATAAGCCTCTCTGAAGCCTTGGCCAACTGGGGGGGGACCTGGAGGTCTCTGCTCATCCTCTGCCTGTGGGAGGAGAAGCTCCCCTCTCCCCCTCTCCTCTTGGCTTTAGGCAGAGCCAGCCAGTGGCCAGAGCTCCTGGTAAACATTTGCACCACAAATCCCTGCAGGTCAGGTGGGGAGAGAAAAGGCAGTAGCAGCGTTCCTGCCTCCTGCTAGAGGAATCCTGAATTTTTGTAAAAAAGCCTCTGGAATTTATAGTTAAACTCCAACTTTCCAAGAGTTGGTCTTTTCTTTCATTCCACCCAGGCTTCTGGGGATCCCTGACTATTTTTTGTTGATGCTCCTCATGGAACATTCAGCGGTTGTAGGTTTAATGTCTGCAATGCTCAAGGACTAATTATATGACAACATCCTGCCAGAACCCCTTGGGTTTGGCTCCTGTGGTAATCCTTCTCTGTGCTGGGCTCCTTGGCTTAGTCCCACCAGCCCGGCCTCACCAGGTTATTACGCTGCGGGACGTGCTGCTGGGGGTTCTTCTTCCTTCTGGAGGCTGGGCCTCAAGGAGCCGAAACCTCTGAGCCTCTCTCAGAGGCCCTTGAGGCTGTCCTTGCTCCTTGGAGTGCTCTTTCCTCAGCCCACATGCCTCTCCAGCTGGGCACCTTCAGTGACCACAGAACTAAGCCACCACCTGGAGCAGCACCAGGGTGAGACAGACGGCAACATCCAGCAAAACCAACCCACNCTAGTGGGAGGTGTCCCTGCCCATGGCAGAGGGGTTGGAACTTGATGATCTTTAAGGTCCCTTCCAACTCCAACCATCCTGTGATTCCATGATACATACACAAGCAATAGGAATTAAAGCCGTGGAGCCAGAGTCACTGAAGACCAAACACAGGGACTGCTGCTGGCTTAGTGAAAAGAATTTATTAGGAAGTGTTAAGCACTACATAAAACTAGTTCTCAGAGTATTTTTTGTCTTTTTCGGCAGCCAGCACCCCAGGAGAGCAGTCGCTGCGCTCCCCAGAGCTCCTCGGGGTGAGCCACAGGAGCTGCAGGCACAGGGAGGCAGCAGGAGCAGCACCAGGAAAACCTCCCTTCCTGTGAGTTCTCAGAAGGTGCCACGGTTTCGTGCTTGTTCTCCTCAAGGCAACCGGGATGGGAGGAATTCCTGACGCCCAGGAGGCACCGAGGAGCGGCTCCGTGTCCCAGCACTGCGCCATCGGTGCTCGTGCAGGGCGGGACCTTCAGTGCAGGGAGGTTCAATAAATAGAAATGACAGATTTCATGTCATTTTAACAAAAAACACGACCCCGGGCCTTCTTGGGTGGCCACACCCACAGAGCCCTTCCTGCTTTTCAGGAAAAACAGGAGGAGAGTCTACTTATTAAGGCAATGCTTTTTTTTTTTTTTAATTCAACATAGAAATTGTAACCAACTGCATATTTTCTGAAGAATTTAATTGTAAAAAATAAAGTTATGGATCAGGTGCTGCTCTACTCGATGTTCTGCATTTGAAATACAGTGGAGCATCACTATGGTCACCGCCCCAGCAACGTGGCAGCAGGTGACAGCTGACCTTCCAGCCAGGAGCTGCAAAACAAGACATTAACGAGCCCTCTCTTCCCAGTTTAAACCCTCCATTGGTCCTTCCCGCCCAATTTCCATCTCTCCTCTAAAAGGGAAAAGAACCAAAACCAAAACCAACCCCACAAAACATTTACCCGTCTCCTGAAAGGAACTTTATAGCAAGGCTCAACTGTATAGTGTAAAAAGATAGAAAAAGTAATTCGAATCCAAAGAGTCAGGGAAGGAAAACGGAATAAAAATAGTTACGCACGGCCTGAGGAACCAGGAGAGACAGAGCAATTCGCTACAACATAGTTTTTTTGTGGAAAGTGCTAACCCATCTCAGCTTAAAACAGTTCCAGAGCTCATACAAACTGCTACCACTCTGTAAAACCCAGTATTTTGAAAAAAACCTAAAACCTGGCTTCACTGTAGAAAAATGTATTATCTCTGTTTCTAATTTACATAGTCTTTAGGCACACAAAAATAAATATAGACAGTCAAATGCTTCATTAAGTCTGTAGAAAGCGATAGTTAAAACCAAGCGAGCGATTCTTGTGATAAACAGCACATTTTTTACACATATTTCTCTCTATGAACCCGTGTGTGTGCAGGGGCGCATCCCTCACCTCAGCCTCAGGCTCCTGCAGAGGTTACAGGGTAAGGCTGCCTTTTTTTCTGCCACCAACGCTCAATTTGGGGACCAGTGGCTGCCCAGAGGTCATTTCTCTGAAAACCTGATAGATACTTTTTGACTAAAAAGATGGTTTATCCCTGCTTTCGGGCGGGGAGCCCTGAGCTGGGGCAGAAGCCTGGCTGAGGCAACACGGCCGCTGTTGCCTGGAGGGGCTGGAGGGGGAACAACGGACCTGAACTGCGCTGCCTGGAACACCTACGGCTTCTTCTCCACCCAAAGGATCCCGAGCTGCTCCTTCCCTAAGGAAAAGAACCACTTCAGAAAGCGGTTCAGCACCTTTCCCTGCTGCTACCTCAGTGAAACCCCTTGTACCTGCATGTGGCACCTCTGCCGCCACCCTCCTGCCTCACAGGGCCCCAGGAAGGAGCAGAGCCGCTGGCCCTGCCCTCAGCCGGTGCCCAGCCCAGGACACCAGCCTGACCCTCCAGGCCACGGGCCCTGCTTAAGGAAGGGAAGGATGATGCAGCTGAGACTGGCACAACTGGCATCTCTGAGCAAGCCCAGGAACACATTCCAGCTGGTTTTGAGTTGACTCAAAGAAGAAACTGATTTACTTTTCCAACTATCCAGCTCTCACCTGCTACTTCCCTGCTGGCTCAGGGCAGGGTAAGGCTGAGGCTGTCCGTGTGTGGAGAGCTTGCAGCACGGAACAACTATTTAAGGCCATCCCACTATCTTAAAACAAATGGAAAAACGTCACAAAGGCAACCAAGCAGCATCATTTTTATTTGGTGTTACAACAGTGCAGCACCCGGGGCTTTGGGCACCGCATTTAACTGTTTATGATTTTTGTTTTTAAAAATCTAAACAGTTCTGTTCAGACGACTCTGTGTGCTTTGTTTTGTTTTTTTTTCATATACACACGGTGACCCCTGCATTCAGCCTGTCCAGTTAACACTAGAAATATCTGTCAAGGCAATACATTATTTTATCTTTGCTATAATTAAGGAGAAATCAAAAGAAAAGAAAATTTGTAACTTTAAGCTGAGCGATTCCTGTACATACCTGCTCCAAACCCAAGGGACTCAGAAGTTTCTCATTTAATGCACTCTGTTATTCAAGTCAAACGCTGTACATCTAATTATCCACACAATCGTACATCCCTAACGATTCTTCTTTACACCTTTATTTATTTTTTTTTAGACATCTGTTTTTAAAAAGGAATAAAGAAGTTGCCCTGTAGATCTCTGTTTCTTTAGAACAAAACATTATATACTACATTGAAAAATAATCTTATCAAAAGCAGATTTCAATCACTGTCATGTACAATTTTTTCAGGTAACGGTTCATGTTGAAATTGCACTTTGCAGATAGAAAAAAAATTAAAAAACTGAAAGCACGTTCTACTTCCTCTCACAGGAGACGGCCTCCTCGGGGTTCTTCTTCCGCAAATGTTTGTATTTGTCTACATAGGCTTTCACCAGGTTTGCCACTTTTGCAGAATTAACTTCTCCGCTCTTGCTATGACAAACCTACAACAGTTTTAAAGGAAAAACAAACAAACAAAGAACAGACTTTGAAACATTTCTGTTGATTGGCTGTTGTTTCATATTATTTATTAATCCTCCCAACACCCCAGGCTTCTCCATCCAGGCAGGATACCTTGGAAAACTCCTGATACTTCCCCAACCCCCATTCACCTCAAACAACGAGGAGCCACGTTCTGAGGAGCCAAGGAAGCTCTCGTGGATGGAGGAAGACCAAGGTGGTTTTGCTTTTCCAGTTCTCCCTCCCAGCAACTCCCAGTCATTCCCAGAAGGTTCTAAACCCCCACCCCAAGCCCCAGCTCTATTGCAACGTACGCGTTTCAGATCAATGGATCCACTGACCTTGTCTACAGCTTTCCGCACAATTTCTTTGTATTCTTCCTTAGTGATGTCTTTATTTTGGTAGAAAGGCTTAATGGCCAGTTTGACCTCTTGTGCCGCTTTTTCTTGAATTAACAATTTCTGATGAGAAAACAAACTTGAGTTTTAATTTCCAGTGCCTGCGCATGCACCTCTTTATCCATCACAAATTAAAACTTCACAGGTCAAAGTTACTCCAGAAGACCAGAAAACCGCGCTCACGCTTCAGCTCCCAGGCGAGCTGCCCGTCTCTTGCTACAAACATAACATTGTTCATTCCAGACTTCTAAACCTCCTCAGCTCTTCCTCTCCTGTTTTTGCAGGGTGGGGAGAAGGCCCCTCTGTCATTCTGGTTATTGGTCAGTTTGGCCAAAACCATGAGACACAGCAACTTTTTATTCATAAGAATAAAAGACTACATCAAGAAGACTCAGCTTGTTAGTTTATGTCCTACAGCCGTGGTGGACGTATCAAATATATGATGGTATTAAGTATGTTACAAGAAGGGCTATTGTCATAGTTTGCCATTTTTTAGTATCTCAATTTTTTTTTTTGTTTTATATAAAACATTATATAGACATATAAAAAACATATAGACATAGACTCTGAACTTTGAACTTGCCTGGTCCTTCTTGGAGCTATCTGCACTGGCTTCCACCGTGACGCTGGCTTTGTTTTCTCCTACTTTTACAGCTGCAGTGGAGCTTTTGATGTGACTTGATGATGTCGCGTTACCCAAGCTTGGTCCCTGAACTGTTCCCACGCTTCCCAGGGCTGCTGCTGGAGCAGGCAAGGCTGGAGCACCCATGTTATTACTCACATGAGCAGCATTTGGAACACCCTGTTGTAAGAAGTTATCGGTAGTTAACACATTATCCTGCGGTATGACAACGTGCCTTTCTAGAAGTCTCAGCAGCTCTAGAAAGAGCATCGATACCACATGCTTAATTCGTCAGCTGATTTCCATGCTGCCCATTATTATGGAAGGTACAGAAATTATACAGGATCTACTTAAAGGAAAAAAAATAAATATAAAGCTTGAAAAGTAAGGCGTCCTCCATGTCATCCATGGCTGCTCAACTCTGGCTCTGGTCCTGTGAACAAAGATTCCTGCAAACAGGCAGGGAGGGCGCTGGCACAGGGGAAGGGAGCTCCCGGCTGCACAACCTCTCTGCTTCCCACAGGAGAGCACAGGAAGCCCCATTTTGTAAAGCAGATTGGAAAAAAAAAAAAAATTAAATCAGCACCTCAACATACACATAAGGAGTTACCTTAAAACACACCTGCACTCACGCATCCTAATGATGCTGCTTGGAAAACACGTTTCCATGTTGATTATCAGTTTGACCTTGTGAATGGATTTTAAATACAAACACACCAACAATCTGCTCCAGGCTAGAGGCAAAACACTGCCTGAAGCACCAGGGGCTGTTCAAGGAAAAGCCATAGAATGGACGTTTCCAAACATCACCAAAAAAGCACTGTCGATACTTCGGAATGGAGAAATTTAGTAGCTCTCGCATCTCACATAGAGGTCATCTTTAGTAGAAGCCAAGCACATAGCACGTTTCTGGCGGGCTGCCCCAAAGGTTACTCTTTTTTGCAAGTAATCACCACTACTTATTGTCACATCTGCATTTATCCAGATGGAAAATAACAAACAAGGAATTTGAGCTCTGCCAGTGTGTGCTCTTCATCTTCCTCCCTTTCAGGAGGAAGGCCGGGTGGAGCCCTGCGGGATTCACTGATCCAGGTTGTGCTCCCACCAAGGACTCGTTCAAGGCAAAAGCAGCAGCAGCTCCCCAGAGAGTTCAGGTGCATGGAGACGGTTCCACAAAAACAGGGAAGGGCAACAAATACAACAGAGGCCTCACTAACAGGCAGCTGCATTTTGCAGTGACAGCAATCTACAGAAATGCATTTATTGCTGCACTAGACACTGTATTTCAGAGAGGTTACTGGTCTACTTTCTGACTTCTTACATTGTTAGAGGTTAAGCCTACTGAATTTCCAATTGTGAAAATATCTTAATTACAGCCAGCAGGCTTTCATGAAATCAGCAAGCAATCCACCTGCCTTTTAGTTCCAAGAGTACTGCTCTGTTTTACCTTGCAGAGTATGAAAGTATTTCTTTCATCTGGCCTGGAACCCCACCCCATATTCCCCACAGCACTTAACTCCTTTTGTTCTAAGGTAATGAATACGACGGGGACAGCAGCAGCTGGGAGTGGAAAGAATGCAGGTGATTTATCAGTTCGCTTCAAATCTTTAGAGATGACGCCTGAAAACAGAGGGTTAGAAATCACTCCTGTAAGACATCACTTTTTTGACCTGGAATGCAGGGAAAGCATTTTAGGTGAGAGCGGACAACCTGCAACAGGAGGAAAACACAAACTTCACTCAGCCCCTGAGGAGCCCTTCCCATATCACAGACACAGCGTTACGTCCCCTCGTTGGGCCAAGCATTCTCCTGGAAGTTGTTCATATTCCTTTTCCCGGTAAGAAAGCTCTTAATATATAGACAGCTGGCTGCAGGAGGAGCTCCCATACCCAAAAGTATTTTTAAGATACCTTGAGAGGCATAAAAAGCTGGTCTGACCTGCCCCAGGCACAGCAGTCTTTTTGAAAGTGGAGAAATGAAGTGGGAGTTAAGTTGCAAACAGGAGAATCAGGCAAGAAGGAGAAATTAAATATACCAAAGAAAGCCTGGAAATTTTTAACAAAAAGACTCAAAAGATTCAACAGAATAGAAAATAAGCGTGTGGAAAGCCACTGAGATACTGACAGCTGGAGAACAGAAGTGTGGAACAAATGGGTGCTACTCAGTACTCAACAGCTTTCCTCTGCTGATACCCCATGGGATGGGAATCACAACAAAGAGGTTGGGGCCACTTCCTACACGCTGCTGGAAGGGGATTCAAGCATTTCCTAGACATTAAAAATCACTTGGTTTTGGAAACAGGGCACTTCCAAAAAGAAAAAGGTAATGGACAATGTTGATGGAATTTTTCAGCCTTCTGTTCCCAGCTGGAACACCTTGTTACCACAAAACTCCAGTTATGGTGGTGTGTATTGCTATGTAAAAGCACTAGTCCCCAAACAACTGGTATCCTCATGGATACTCCCCACTTCAAATTGGGTGTGGGGTGGAAGAAGCCAGGCAAGAGAGAAAGAAACGGCAAATTTATCAAGACTATGGTAATTCCATAGAAGAAATCAATCCATAACTGGTATTTCCTTCCAAACTGCTCTTGCCATGGCTTCCCCTAAAGCCTACCTGCAGTTGTTTTCCATCCTGCTGGGAAGCGATGTAGCTGACTTGTTGAGATGGTGGGGGTGGAGGTGGAGGCGGAGGTAATCCCTGAGACAAATTAGTAGGAGCAGCTACCTGTATGAGAGGCACTCCGGCAGGGAGGTGCATGGGCATCGGAGGGGGCATGCTGAAAGGATTTCGTGGCATATTCATCATGGGAGGAGGGACGCCCACTGGGTACGGGAAGATATTCATGGGCTGGTGCTGGGTGTTCACTTGTGGCATCACATTCATTTGCTGCTGCATCATATTGATCGGTAGCTGAGAGCCGTCGCTGTGCTGGCTGCCCTGCTCTTTGAGGTTTGCATCTGCCAAAAGGAAACACAGACGGCGTTTGAAGTAGAAAATTTGTACTTTATGAAGCAGAAGTGGAGTCAGGTGTCCAGCTCCTCATGAAGGATGGAGCACCAGAAAGCTTAACATCATTACACATTGTTCCACAGCCAGGTCACTGAGCCAGTGCCAGCTTCTGAGCCTGAACCTGAGGGTTCGGGTTACTACAGAAGCCTACATTTTGAATGTCTGTTTTCTCTACTTGTTCCCACAGCACAGCCAATAGGTTATTTCATCACAATGAAAGAGTAATTCTCCCCCAAAGAGCAGGAAGACAACGTAACTTATCCAGCTTCTCTAATTGCAGTCACACATTATCACCTCAGCAGTGCCCAACTGCCCCTTTGCCCAATTCACCGGGAACTACAGAAATACTCTGCTGCTTTAGGTTTTTCCACTGAATAAATCATCCTCAACCAACTTCAAAGACGCTCATATTCAGAAAAAGAGTTGTTAAAACCCCCTGTAATGTTACAACAGGTAAAAGCTAGAAGTAAAAATAACCTCTTGGGGTGGCAATTATTAAAAAAAATTGCTACTTCATTCTATCTTCAATAGAAGCCAAAAAATTAAAGTCTAGATGCAAGCAGCAAACCTTCCAAAAGCCAATAAATTAGTTTTGAGAAACAGCAGATGGGTTATAATTAAGATACTCTTCCCTTAAAGACCCTTTGTTGAAGAATCCTGTCACCTAATTCACAGGGACTGGTATTTAAACCCTTATGCCTCACCCTGAATCACCTGTTTTAAAGATCACAGGATAACAGAATTCCAGAGGTTGGAAGGGACCCATGGAGACCATCTAGTCCAAAAGCCCCTGCTCAAGCAGGGTCAGCAAAAGCAGGTTGCCCAGGACCGTGTCACGTATCCAACCCAGCCTGTTTTATCCAGCTTTGAGAGATGACTACTCTTCTCAGCTGAATTCATGTTCTAAAAGTGAATGTAACGTCTCTGCAGACACTCAAAACCTGCCTGGACACATTCTTGTGCAACCTGCTCCAGGTGGACCTGCTTAGACTAGGTGGATCTCCAGAGGTCCCTTCCAACCCTGTATCATTCTGTGATTCCGTGAAAATGCCGACATAATGATTTATTGTCTCTAGAACCTACTGTGTGGATCTGCACAGGCAAATGCAAACCTCCCTGAAAAAAATGACACTTTTTAAAAAAGGTGTGTGGATGCTAAAAGTAACCATGAAGAGGAGATGCTTTCTCTTCAACCAAGCTGATTTACTTAAGTAGCACTCTTCAGATCGATAGTCCTTAAACTATGTCTTAACTTTAACTGTAAGCAAAACCAAAAAGCCATTAAAAGGCCATGAAAACACAAGAAATCCCTCAACTCCGAACCTACAATCCTCCATATTGCAAAAAGACTAGAGATTCCCCTCAAATTATTTTGAAGAACTCATCAAGGCAAGATGTGTCAATGTGCCTACTGTTTTACTCAGCTACTGGAGCTGTGAGTAAGCTTTTATGTTTCAAAACAACATATACCTTGTTCAGGTGTCTCCTCTTCTTGTCTCATTCCCCACCCAGACTGTGGGCTCGATGAATTGCGTCCTCTTCTTGAATAATAATTCTGCACATCAGCAGGTAAAGTCTTTCTTACAGCCCAGCTGGATGCAGATGTCCACCCAGATCTGTCAGCAGGTGTATCAAAAGAATAATCCTGTTCATTCTTCCTCTTGTATGGCTGATGCTCTGGGAACCTTGAAGTTTCATTCCCAGAGCTATTTGAGTTCCCTGAGAGAGGTTTTCTATTTTGCCAGTGATTTTCGCTCTGGTCTCCATACATGAAACCACCTCTTCCACGCCCACCTCGGCCACGCTGACCTCTCCCTCGATTCGGAATCCAACCCGAACCAAAGTTTTTATTCCAAGAGTGTCCTGAATTATCATGCCTGTTGTCTTCCCAATGTGGTTTCTCTCTCTCTCTGTTCCTGACTTCAGGAATGGCGTTTATTCTTTCCATTACCCAGTCTGGACAATCATTCCTCCGCTTGTCAGAAGAACACTGATCCTCATTGATTTTTTCTGTATTGTCTTTCTCTTTTTTAAGACTTTCATTCTGTTGCTCTTGATCACTTCTTCTGTATCGATCATTTCCTCTGGGGCTCCTCCAGCTGTCGTTTGTCCATCTCTCTTTCCATCGAGGTGAATGACCGTCCCTCTCATTTCTAGAGAAGGAAGAACCTTTATTTCTTGTCCTAGATCGTGATCTTGACCTAGATCGTGACCGTGACCTGGACCACCTCCTATTTCTTCTGTCTCTGTCACGATCTCTTCTTTGACTATCTCTATCGCTGCTTCGAGATCTAGATTTCTGCCTCGGAGATGAATCCTTAGTTCTTGACCGAGACGATGATCTCCTGCTTTCCCTGACAGTTTCCCTTTTGGGAGATCGAGATGGTGTTTTTTTCTCATCTTTGAGTGCCTCTCTCTTTGGAGAACGAGATGAGGATCTCCTTCCTTCCCTCACAGTTTCCTTCCTGGGTGATCGTGACCTCCTATCTCCGGTCATCTCCCTTTTAGGGGATGGAGACTCAGATTTCCTGCCCTCTCTCCTAGAAGGAGACCAAGTTGTTGATGGAGAGTGAAACCTGGACCTTCTAGTTCGAGCCTTTTTCTCTTTTTTGGGTTCTGACAGGCACTCACTTTCTTGGGGAATACTTTCATCTTTTTCATCAGAAAGTCCTGAGGCTGAGGCACAGTTTCCCTCATCACACTGTGAGGAGTTCACTTCTTGCTCTATACTTTCAGCTGGTGGTATCTGCTCAACCTGAGGTTCATTCTGGTCACTGCAAAATGAGTCACAATCCATCGGTATCATTTCATTGTTATCTTCACCCAAATGCTTATGCTCAGCATTTACCTGGGCTGATTCTGAAGTTCTACCCTCTTCACTTTCTGGCACAGTGTTCTCTTTTGAGGACTGTTCTGAGGTACTGTCTACAGAAACACTGTGTACTAATGTGTCTGGTTCTTTGTCTTGAACAGCTTTTAAGGTTTGAGTATTTGTACTTGCACAGTCTACCATTGTTTTTTCTTCGGTCTCAGAATCATCTATTTCTATGGCTTCTGGATGCTCAGGCAATTCGCGTCTGGGGCTCTCTAATGGCTCATCCTTTCCCAAAGGTTCTGGATCTTCCAGCGATTCATTTTCTGGAGCAGCTGTGGGTTGATCTATTTTTGTCAGAGTTTCTACATTCTCCAGCGATTCACTCTGAGGACTACACAACATCTGGTCTACTTTTTCAAAAGTTGCATGGTCACATACTTCATCTCTGGGACTAGCTACTGCTTCTGTTTGTTCAAGAGTATTTTCACAGATGTCCTGATTCTCATGATCTACATTTTTTTCGGTAACATCTTTTACTTCAAATTCCTGGCTTTCATCCCCTGAAGTTACTACTGGAAGTTCTTGGACAGAAACACTTAAATCCGCATTGTCTGAAGTATCTTCATCTTTGTCACATTCTCCTGTAGTTTCCTCAATTTCTGCATGTTCGCTACAGCTTTCCAACCCATTAGCAGATTCTGTTTCCACGTTATTTTTCTGCAGAAGGCTTGTGTTACTGCTCTCGTCATCTGACTGCTGGTCTTTATCTAATGTCAGAACTGCTTCAGACTCAGCAACCTCATCATCTTCCACCGAATCACTGGACGATTTTTCAGAACGTGCAGAACTTCTCAGTTTCTTTTTAACAACAGGTGTTTGTTGTTTAACTGTTCTTTTACACTTTCGTTTTAGAGGAGCCTTCTCTGATTCTGAAGGAGATTTATTGAGAGATGGGTTATTGCCATCAGAGGCACTGCACGCAGAACTGCTTGACCGAGGCGAGCTCCGAGATTGACTCATAGTCTCGTTTTTGCTGTTTCGTGCAGATCTTCTTCTAGGAGTAGCGTTAGCCAATTTCCTTCTAGTTCCTCTAGTGCCAGATGAACCAGAAGCTTGCTTTTTCTCTTCCCCTTCTTGGGTACATGCAACAGCATACCCTTTGCCTAAAGATTCTAAGAAAAGCAGGATGTATTAAAGTTTGATAATAACTCTTTATCCAAAAAGAATCAAGAACATTGAAAATTACCAGTTTAACAGATCTCCTCAAATAATACAATTTAAGATTTAGTAGGAAATGCTACCACAGCATTGGGGGTTTTTTTGGTTTTTTTTGTTTTTTTTTTTCCAGTGCAGACTTTTTCTTTAAAGAACAGAATCAAACTAACAAACCCGCCAGACACCTAAACACACATTTTAGAAGCAGTATCAGCATGGTTATACAGACAGTAGAGGCATTCACAATGAAACCACAACTGAAATTGCTGTTCAAAGATACTCCATTTCTGCTAGAAAGCTGTTAGAAAAGTAAGGAATTAACCACACAACACTTAGCGCAGAGCAGATCCTGTCACTCTAAAACGCAGGCCTGTTGGCTGAGAGGCCTCAATACTACAGACACGAAGCTCAACTACTACAGAAAATGACATTTTTGAATGGCCATCAGTGGATGGAAGCAGCTGATCAGACGCAGCCATGGCAGCACACCTCTCCACAAAATGTAATTTCAGAGAAGATCATTCACCAGTTGTAAGACCAGCCCTGCACGCTCCAGGGCAAACTGGACAAACTGGGCTGCAAAGTCCCCAGGGTTCCTGCAGCATCTAACAAACTGAATAAGGAGTGCAAGTTTTGTCACATTCAGAAAAACTAAAGCTTTAAGATGTGTGATCTTAAGTTGCACACAGTATCACAGTGTCTTGTGTGGATACTGTAATAATTTATTTCCCACTATCCAAAATTTAAGAAAAGTCTCTGTAAGGAAGCCAAGAGTTATATTCACTGCGAAGGGAACAGTCAGTACTCCTGATACCTATGAAAGCTTATGAGGGACAGCTCAAGAATTAACAATTGGTGATAATTAAGTAAATATACTTGAATTTAATAGTCACTTCAGAACTAAATTAATTTCTTGAGATGTCTGTTAATTTATTTCTTACTTTGTGTAGACTTTAGAAAGCATCAGGAATTTGGTGTTTAAATGAATTCCTTTTACAGCTTCATATTCATAAACAAATAGTAGAAACTTGCTTAGAAAGATTAATTTAAATGGATTTTGCACTGGTTTTATCACATCACACTTGAACTCTTGATTCTAACTCTCTGTATAACATTATTTCTTGTGTTTTTACAGCACTAAAATATTTGTTAAATGTATTCTGAAACAGATTATATAAAAATCAGATAGGAATAAGACAAATATGTAACAGCACAAAATCCTCATTCTACCACTTACTAACTTTTTAGCAGAATTAAAAAAACATATCAGCTGCCATTTAAATGTAAACTTACCATCTGATAACCACAGAGCCCCTAACTCTGCAAGCACTTTCTAGCTTTTAAAAGGCTGTAGCAGAGCACAGGACTATTATCACCTTCTCTGACTTCCCTTGTAAACACAATAATTTGACTGAACATGCAAAAAAACCCACACCTGGTTTTGGTTTTTGGATGTTCACTGATCAAATTACCACTTAAGAGAATGGCATCAATTGCATAAAAGTATTTACAAGACAACAACGTGCATGGACAAGAATTTCCAAAGAAGTTTTAGGTGACTAGTGCTATTTGAGGGATCTACTGGAAAAGTCTCCCCAGTAATTTTGTTAGGAAGGAGTTAACAAGCCACACTAGTTATTCAGCCACATGTGGCTGTCTCAGGATTAACTACGTCTTCAAAGCTATTGACAGTAGCCAGGAAAACAAGTCAGATATTAAAAATTTCTAATGACATATACTATCTGTGATTATTTGCTTCAACAGGCAGGAAATCACCCTGCCATAATAAAAACTCAGAATACAAATGGCATGTGGGAATCCTGACAGAATTAAAAAGGCCAGTCATTTTTGTAGCACTTCCAAAATCTACTTGTGAAATACACGCCTTTTTTTTTGGCATTCCTTACTACGTTTAAAATTTTAACAGACAAGTTTCAGAAGCTTTGGACTTGGACCAAATGCAAGGCATTTCAGTTCACTGACTCTTTATTTAAAATATTTTAGTCACACAAAAGCACTGCATAACACCAGCCTGCATCACAGCAGTATTTGTAGATTCACTGACGCGTTTTCAGGTCAAATCTGTGAAACAACTATTAAGTGGGAAGAGAATCTAAAAAACTGCATCATCTGGAGGGAAGATTCAGGCAGTACAGTTACATCACCACCACTGGTATTTGTGTGTCTCCATGCACAACCCTAGAAGCAACTGTCAACTACTGCTCTGATGCAAAACTGTACACTTCACGCGTGACCAAGTTATGGGGGAGTGTGTGTAAAAATAAAAAAAATTAAATGCTTATGCCACCATCTTTCAGACATAATTTAGGAAGTATCACAAGATCCAGTTTGCTTTTTTCTTCTATGTGGGTATTTTCTGTATTTTCTTCCTTTTTCTCCTATTTTCCACCTTTGCAGAAAGTCCCGGTGTCCCCTGTTTCCTCCATCTCTCATACTCCCTGTAAATCCTTCTCCTTTATATATAATTGCCAGGCATTGCTAAGAGTACTCAGGTTAGGTTTCCTCTTGCTTTTGTCCTTACCTTTTTTGTGCATGTCTGTCTTTTCCTGAGTTTCTACAAAAAAAAAAACCTGAATGGGGAAGAAACACTCACTCAACAGAATGTGACCAAAATCCTCAAGGGACATCTTCACATCCAGCACACTCTAGTTTCACTAGGAGATCTGAAGATTCCATATCTTACTTCCTGCATGCTTCTTACCAGTAGGAAGCCTTGAAGTCAAATTTGAAGATGACTTAAATCTTTAGTGGTGACACACTACAATGTTTTAAGTTTCAGTCTTGATGACTCTCTTCCACTTTATCCACAGTAAGTAATATATTATGTTAAACATCTGAACTTTAGTCCAGGTGTGGCAAGGACACGTGGAAACATATAAACTAAAAATCTGGGAAAAAAAAAAAATTTCCTTTTCTCTTCTCGTCAAGACTCAAACTCAAGATCTCCTGCCTCTCCCAAAAGATAGCAGAAGGGATTTAGTTCCATATTCTGCCTTAGGAGTTGACAATGTTATCAGCGTTTCTAGATCAGTTGCTGCTATTATCAACAGCAATTACTCACATGTCCTTTTTTTGTTTCTTTTAAAAAAATGCATCTGGAGCTTATTTAAATATTCTTTGTCTTTCTGTTGAGAGAAAAAACTTGTTTTGTTTTGTTTTTTGTTTCTTTTAAAAAAATGCTTCTGGTGCATATTAACCTGACTGTGTAAATAGAAAGGTAAAGTGAAGCCAAGAGCTACGAGCTAGCACATGCACTTGTTTCCACTAGAAGCAGGAATGGTTAAGCACCAGCTGAATTGCACTGCCAAACACCAGAGGCCTGAGGAAGCAACCTATCATTTCTGCAGTGAGGAATGCAGAGGTGAAATAAGCACCTTCAACAAGAATGCAGAAAATGAATAAATAAAGCATCTTTTTTATGATCCTTCTACTACTTAACTCTTTCCAGCAATTCACCCACTTCCTCACAATTTTTTAAGCCAAGAGACCCAAATCTCTCCCATCTCTTTGCCTACTAGTCAAGTAAAAGGAATATAATTCCCAATTCAAAGAAGGTATTATCTCTAGCCTTAAAAAACAGCACTCCTTTGTTTTCACTTCTTTGAACTTGTGCAGCCTGTTGGAAGAGAAAGTACATTCTTGCTGAGTATGGAGACAGAGGTTGTAAAAGCAACTGAGGGAAGGTAATTCCTTCCATGTCTTTGTCTTCTGCTAAATTCCTGGCAGACCCTGAGCTTGTGCACCTTTGCAAGCTTTTGCCCTGTAGGGCTTGTAGGCATATTGAAAGAGATCTGTACACTGCACTGTTTCCTGACTACTCTTCTGTCAGGAAATAATTTGTTGCTCACATTGCACAATATACCATTGAAATGTGTCAAGTAATTCCTAATGTTAGAAAAAGAGATCTTAATAGGAAAAGGGAGGTGTAACATGAAAGAAAGTGTTGAATTTAGAAACTGGATTATCTTCAAATGAAGAACAGTTTTGCCAGCTGTGGGGCAGCTGGGTCATCTATACTCTGATTTCCAAAATAAACCAGCTGGTTTTGAAATAATACCAAACTGCATCAAAATAGGTTTTTTCTTCTGTTAACTGTAAATATATACTCCGCTTTGATTTCTAAGAATCATATTTTAAAAATACTCCACATGAGCTATAAATAAAACTTACAAAAAAAAAGTTTACCAAAGTTTTCCAAAGGCCTGATATTTGTTGGAAGAATTGTCCCTGCCACTGTAGGGGAAGTAAGAAGAAAGGTCTCAGCTTCAGCTCCGTAAGACAGCAAGGGAATTCTGGAAAAGTGAAAACATTAATGTTAGTTATTTTCACTGTCTGGAGCAAGTTTTGGAAACAAAGCACAAAACCAAAACATTAGGCAACAATGACACTTCCAACCTCACCATAGCTCTCTCTCTCTGACAGAGAACAAAACTGTCCTCTTATTTAATTTCAGGCTTATTATTATTATTAAGGTCTAATCTAGTAAAACAGCTTCAACTAAGTATTGCTGCAATACACATTTGGCTTTCTTCAAAGCCAAACACAGAACTGCCATGGTCAGCCTACTTCGAATTAGTAGGCTATACCCCTGGAAATAAAATCCTGAAGACGGGTTTAATACTTCAGCAGAACAGCCTTTTCTGCAGAAAAATGAGAAACAGTCTACACAACAATTTAGTAAAAGCTTCTTTTTCTTCCCCCTTAAACATACAAATTAAATATATACTTATTTAGACTTCCTCAGCAAACCTTAGGCAAAACCAGAATTGAATTATAGATCAACTGAATTAATCGCATTCCAAGTGTTATATTAAAATTCTCTGCATTCTGAATACAAAACACACACCTTTCAACTCTGGTAAGCACAGATGAACAGGACAACTCCAGTTCTTGCCTCTTCTGTCTGATTGCTGCACCAACTTCTGTGAATTCTGTACTGAAATACAAATTTCATACAAAAAAGTTACAAAAAGTAACTCCGTACAATAAATAATTTTGCATTTCATTAAATGCTTCGACCAATGACTTTTTAAAAATTTCCCTGTATTGAAACTCTCTACAGTCATGATGAAACTTTACATAGGGAAAAAGCAGTAGTGAATGTAACAGAAGTCTTAACAGAATGGAAAACAGAAAATGAAATGCGTTTTCTGGGTAGTTAAAAGAAGGAGAAACTTTGCACCTTTGACAAATTACATGCACAGCAAAAAGTTGTTGGGTTTTTTTTTCTGCTTACAGTAGACTGCTAAAAACATATATGGACGGTATTATTTTTATTAGACCATATTATTGAAATAACGTTTCTTCCACTTTCTCAACCAAAACAAGAAAGAGCTTGTTTCTGACACAGGGTGTTTACCGTTAACTGTCCTGGTTTCAGCCGGGATGGAGTGAACTATCTTGCTAGCAGCTGGTGTAGCGCTGTTTTAGACTTGGGATAAGAAATACTCTTGACAGTGCACTGGTGTTTTCAGTTGTTGCCAGGCAGCAAAGGCCTCTTCTGCTCCCACACCACCCACCCACTGAGGGCCGGGGGTGGCACAAGAAGTGGGGAGGAGACACAGCTGGTACTGCTGACCCCAATTGGCCAAAGGGCCATTCCATACTGTGTGACATCACACCCAATATATACAGCTGGGAGAAGCAGGAGGGGGGGGATGTTCAGAGTTATGGTGTTTGTCTTCCCAAATAACTGTTAGGTGTGATGGAGCCCTGCTTTCCTGGAGATGGCTGAACCCCTGCCTGCCGATGGGAAGCAATAAATGAATTCCTTGTTCTGTTTTGCTTGCACATGCAAGCCCATTTTGTTCTGCCCATTAAAGTTTTATCTCAATCAAGAGTTTTCTCACTTTTACTTTTCTGATTCTCTCCCCAGTCCCAACTTGGAGGAGAGCAAGGGAGCGGTTGCTTGGTCCTATCTGCGACTAGGATTAAACCACGACACTGTTTTGCCAACTGCTGTTGTAATAACGGGACTAACCCTTTCCTACCCAACGCTTCAACTCAGCAGTTTAAATAAGAGTTAAAAATAAAACTTAATTCCAACTGAATCAATGAGATTAAAAAGCACACACGTATTTTAACGCTGAACACATGACAAATTGACATTTTTAAATGTTTGTGTTTATCTGCTCTTCATCAAAATATTTTAAGACAGTGTATACAGACAGAAGCAGAAGGAACTACAGCATCCACAACACAGTGACCCAGCAGTTGGTATTAAGCACTAGTATATACTAACCAGTCATTCCTACAGCTAAGAAAGGATTCTTCATTGCTACCACCAGCCGGAAGCGTGCTGAAGAAATCAGTTCTGAAGCACTCATTCCAGCAGGTCTGTGTTCTGGGCTACAAAAAACCCATATATTATGAATTAAAGACACCCATAGCAAAATAATTAACATGCAATACTGGAAGATGCACTGAAATTAAATCATGTCCACAAGACTTGCACTCACAAAAAGCAGGCACCAGCAGCTCTGTGGTTATACGTGGAGATTTGCAGTTACTGCTAACAAATTTTCTCTATTCAGTCTAAATTTTCAACACCTGCCTTTTGCAGATAAACGTCGCATTTTATCCAGGCTTTCCATGGCAAAATCTTTAGTGCTCCATACAGAAATTGAGAATAAACGAGAATGATCTGTACGGTTTCACAATTCCCATTTCTGGTACCTAATGAAGCAGAATAAGTACAGTGCTAGCACCTTCAGGCAGAACCCTTGACAGCACTTAAATGATCGCCTGGTTTCAAAGTAACAGGAAAACCCAACGTAAGTAGCTGGGATTCTCCTCTGCCTTCAGGTAGGCTTACAAAATTGAAGACTGACTGGTGCGCTTGTTTACTGGATCCTCAAAGAAAGGTACAATCCACTTCATATTTCAACAAATACCACCTTTTGCTTCAATCTCAATGCCTACCACCCACCGTGTGCAGGAAATGGTTGCTGTCTACTGAGCTGGCTGCAGGGCCAAATAAAGATGAACTTTTCCCAGACTGACACACTTATCTAGACTGACCCATTTTTGCCTTTTATAATCCTTTACCTACGGGATTAATGCCACCTTGAACCTGACTGAAACATTCCTGTTCATTCACCATTACTGGTATTTTAAAAAGGGAATTTACAGAGCCATCCTGTCATTTTCTTTCAGGATATATTTACTCCAATGAAAGATAAGCTTTGTAATAGGACATACATAAATTCATGTCTCAAGTGCACAGTCATTACCTATATGCTTCATCAGCCTTTGGCACAGAGCTGGTTTTGATGAGAACACGCCCTATTTCATCAACGTGCAAATTTTATGTTTCTCCTAAAAAGTTGTTGGTTTTATTTTAAAAATACTAGCATTTTGAACACTAACATTTCTCTTTCCATCTAAAGAAAGACATCCAGATGTTCCACAAACACCCTTATGAAGTAGTTGTTAGTAAATCAGTGCTTTCATCAAAATTCTTTTAAACTTTGAGCACTTATTGAATAATTGAGCCCTGTACCCCCTCCTGAAAGTTTTTAACAGCTTTACTTCTGTTTACGCACCCTTTTTTGCAGCAGGTACCATTTCAGACACTAATGCTATTAAATCGTGCACAATAAATCAGTGAAACTAGGTATGAAAGCATTCCCCAACCCTGAAGTCAAATTAGAGGTTGATCTACTGTTAAGCCCAAAACCTCTTCAATTCAATGAAAAGTACCTTCATTTTACATGGTAACTGCACCAAAATTTCTGAATACCTGACTTAGAAGGAGAAGGCTGCAGCTAAAGATATCCCTGAGAACTACAGTGTATGAGCACCAAAGAAAAGTGACAACTCAGGCCACCTGCTACTGAAAAGACACATGTGTAGTACACGTCTATATATAGTCATCAGGCAAATCAGGAACTTTGTTTTTCCTCCAAATTTTTAAACTTGGAGTAAGATAGAATGATGGGGGAATACTGACACTTACACATTAGAATGAAATTTATGGCCCCATGCAAATACATAATGATGAGTAAAACAGCTCTGATCACAAACTTGTGTCCCAGATACACAAATTATTTCTGAAAGGAGTGAAGGCAGAAATCAGAGTCTTTATAGCACCTTATAAATTCTGCATATTATAAGCCCATGTTATAGGCTAAAATTTATGAAGTAAACAAGAAACTTGGAAATACAAACATTCCTGGGAGTAATCTCCTGCGAAAAAAACAACTCGATGCAAACTATAATGCCCACGATCTATTCATATAACAAATTACTTGATTGATTACAATTATGTACTTTCATGAAAGTAACGAAAACCTTCATATCCTTCATACAATGGTACTTGGCTAACAGCTTGTAGCTTACACCTCTTTCTTTTGGTGAAGAGATAAAAACAGGGCAGTTCCAGTACCTTATAATGTAACATTTTAATCTAAATGAAAACATTTACCACCACAAAACTAAACTTAATCTCAGAGAGAAACTCATACAATCCAACAGTATGTCCTAATTGCTTCCTTCAGGACAAAAAGAAATAAAATAATGAAGTTAGGATGAAGATGACACTAAAATTAACAAATACACTAAGTTAACCATAAAAATAAGCAGAAAGGTAGTTTAAAAAAATGTTTTCATGAAAAAAACCCCAACTGTTTACAAGTGTTTCATTATCAGAACCAACCTTGCTTATCTTCACAGACAAAGCTTTCTTGTTTCGTTTCTCATATAATATATTATCTGTGTGGAATAAGAAATAATACTTTGGTTATTAATTAACATCACAAGTTTTTAACTGTTTGTCAAAATCATTATGCAATGTGCTGTTAATGAAAATGTATCTCAAGTGCATTTACAATGTGTTTACATACAAACTGAGTAAAATTAAAATGCACGCCCCTTGACAACAGCGTTTTATATATCAAGCGGTTTTCACCTCTTCAGATATTTGCTGTTTCACAAGTTATGAACACACTCATGGGACAGTAACTATTTAACAAATCTCTCAAGATGGCAGCCCCAAAAACACAACTAAGAGTACTTCTTGTGTTTGAACTCTCACCAAAGAACTCCCTACGAATAAAGGGCAGTCACTAGCTGTGCACCGACTGCCTGATGCAGAAAATTAGTTCAGGTTGAAACCAAATCCATGTCACTTGTGACTGAAACTGAAGAGGCAGTCCTTCCAGCAAAATAACAACAGTAGTTTCGCATACTCCAGTTTTGTTCTCTTAAGTTCCATGCTTCTATTCCCTGGTATTTGGTTTTCATATGCAAGTGCAAGTAATTTAAAAAAAAAATTAAATTGGCTCATCAAGAAAAAAAGATTCTCACGTTCCATAATAAAAACCTGCAATTGTAGCAAATGGAGGACAAACACCAACTTACTGTATTTTTTCTTGACAACTTTGCTTAATTTTGCTGTAAAGGGCCCTCTATCTGGACATAGAGCTCTTCTGCAAAATTAAGAAAAAAGACATTACAGAAGTTATTTTGGGGCATATTTAAGCTAAATGTTTATACATCCAAACAAAATCAGTTCAAATTTTAAGGAATTTTGACTTTGTGCACACAAACAAATTCTGACTGCTATTAAAACCTGAACTTGCATCATGTATATTATCTTCCACCTATTAAAAGCCACAGCGCTTCAAAAAGCTTACTGATGGACAAAAAATAATCCATTTACACACCAAAATTTAACATCCTGTATTAAATCTGAATGCTTAATTTTGCTTGATTTCATGGCAATGTGTGAAAAATGTCACGATCTGCTTGCGTAAATACTTTGAGGAATATCAAAGTCTATGGTGATTCAGAACAGTGAGGTGCGAAGTTCAGTCCTCTCTAGTAAGAGCCAGGAAAAGGTAATTAACTTCCAGTTATCTTATCTACAGTGAAGTCTGATTTACATTCAATCTCAGAACTATGTACATATCATACATTCCATTAGACACTGACTTTAGGTTATCACTGTTTAGTGAAATTTGTCTGTTTAATCCTAAGCTTCCCTTTATACAATATTGCAAAGCTGACAAGATAAAGTTCCTTAAAACAGGAATGGTATTTCCACAACCCTCTCTCAAACTGGGTAGGAAAAAAAGGAACACCACCAGTGTTTATGATAACGTGCAACAAAGGGGATGTCTGTTTAGATAACTAAAGAAAGTTTTATATTGTCAAAATATGGCCTAGCCATAAAATTTTAATTCAAATTAAAAAGAAATTTGTCAGAAATTTGCTTGAAAAATGCAGAGCTTAATGCAACAAATGCATTGCTCATTACTTTTCTTACTTGCTATTGTATGTATTCAAGTGGGAATAATATCAGTGATAAAAGTAAAGCTGAACTACCACTGATGAAAAAATAGTTTACTTTAAAATAAAGGTTTTTTAAAAAAATCCCCAGGTGTACATTTTAAGTGAGCTAAATTTATATTTTGAATGTTACAATTAGAAAGCTTAAAATTAAGTGGACAACGAACCTCATAAAACTTCTCATCTTCGCATGGCTATATTTTCCCTTATTGCAGGTACAGTTTTCCTCTTCTTCCTTCCTTCTCAGTTGTTTTTTAACCTGAACCTGTATTGAAAAAAACAGTCAATCCAATCTAGAATCTCAATACACATGGACTTTAAGTACATTCAAAATCCCTTAAAGTCTACAGAGCTCAAACAGATGGGCTCAAATCCATTTCAAATCATTACTTCTTTAACCTCAGAGTTTGCAGATTTGAATGTGTTTTTTTTTCCCACTTGTTTTTCATGGAATGGAAAAAACCCCACCTTGATATGTATATTGGCTATTCTAGAGAAGCATACCAATTCCACAGGACCAAACATCCCTGAATATTCAGACTGCCATGGCAAGTATCTCAAAGCTATGTGCTATCATCCGTTGAGAATTTGGAAGCAAAGTTTTTTAAATTAAGCTGGTTGATCTGAATATACCAGGTTCAGCCTGGGAAAACACTGAACTGCCACTCAGTTTCAAATGCTGCCTCTTAATTAAAAAACACCCAATTTCCCTCTCTAGTAAAATAACTTATGGACTCCAAATTTTAAGAAAGCAATACGATTTTTATTACGTACTACGAAGTTACTTCAATGGCTACATTGCAATCATTTGCTTTAGGTATTCCAATTTTTTTTTTGTCCTAAAATGCTGGATCTATACAAGTCCTTAAGCTAATAGCATTCTAATGATGAAAGCTGCCAACGCCCTGGTTGTGTCCCTGCTAACACTGACCACAGTGTCAGTATTTCACGGTACACATTCTATCTGCCCCTACTGCTCCCGTGGTTCTTTTTCAGATTGGGACCCTTCTCTGCCCACCTGTTTACACGGCAACCCTATGAACAAAGAACCTTTCAAACTATATTTTGACACAGCCTTTATACTCTTCCAAATGAAAAATTCAGTTTATCTTGTTTCAGTTGCTTCCTTTATTCTTTGGAAATAAAGAAGATACAATATGCTAGCTTAATTTTCTATGAGAAGGAACCATCTGCAGCTGGCAGTCTGGTCGTTCCTTTGCAGCTGACTGCCTAGACCTCCAGAAGCACCAGGAATGGGTACTGGAAGCTTGTTTTCTCAACATAGCAAAATCAAAACCAAACAGCTTCAGAATTATGTACAACCATAATTTCATCACAGAATTTCAAAACTGTACATGGAATTATCCGCATCTTTCTATATACATTTTCAAGATCATCTATCAACTTTTATTTCCCTACTTGATAAACTATCCTCCCCAGCAGTATTATTCAGAAGAGCTGAAAGGTGAAAGAATTCAGAAATTTAGGTTGAATAAGGCTTAGCATTAATTAATTCCTCTTGCCTTTGTATGTTTTTGCCTGTGAATTGGAGGCTGTGAATGTACAAGATTCACCTCAGCTGAAAAAAAGGCAAGATTGCATGCTAATTGATATAGCACTAGTTTACAAAACCTGGTTAAAAAACACTCTGAGACCAATTAGTGTACTTCTATTCTTGGAAATACTGTGAATGCTCAAAGATACTTTAAAGTATCAGTAGCAGCTTTATGATTATTATTAATGCAAACACTTGCTTTGAAAAAAATAATTAACTCCTAGCTTCAAATATGTAATAGAGACATTAAAGTAATAATTATTGTTAAGAAAGCTTATTTAATACCACAGATGTATCAATAAAAGGTTGCAGCATAACTCAGGTGTTCCTACAAGTGAAGTTATTTAAAAAAATAAGCCTAGAACTTACCTTTATCTGCTTTTCTAATGCATTGAGCCTGCACACTGCCTGAAACGGTCTTCGATCAATAGGGCACGAAGCCTGTGTCTGAAAAATTATTTTTCTTATTACAAAATTTGTCATAAGTTATGAGAAGTCTCAGTTTTCTATATTTTTATTTGCTGTGATAGTAGCTTACAAAAATACAAAACAAATTACAACTTGTTCACAATAAGAATGTATTTGCACACATCATCCACACACCCAGCATTTTGTTTCACGTAAATATAATTCTCCTTAGGGGAAAATCTGAAGGAAACAAAAATGCAACTCAGAAGTTGTGTTCAAAGAAGGGAAAGTATTTTACATTGTTAGCTACATTTTCTTATTTTTTAATCCCTGTTATGCAACTGGTTTTATACCAAGATGTAAACATCCTTTCCATTTTTTGTTGTTTTAATATTCTTTTCAACAGAAAGAGTGTTGGATCATTCCCCCACCCCAAACATAAAACTGGGAGGACCAACAGCAAAAAGGGTAACACCTTCCCTCATCTTGCACATCGATTTGACTGTGACACATCTCCTTTGTGGCAGTCATCAGAGAGAACAGGTTTGTGCGAGACAACTAAAGTCTTACAAATGCTTTTGCAAGTAAATGGAGCTAAAGGTTATTTTACCCTACAGTCTGACGCAGGTACAGATTTATTGTTTTTTCTCCCATCACCTAAGCACCCTTTTATTGAGGCTGCACTACATCATATAACATACAGAGAACAACAGAATATTATTAACAACAGGAACTCAAAATCCACCCAACTGGATCACGTAATGAATCAACTTTCAGAGAAACCCATAGTAGATATTATTATCTGCTGCTAGAGAACTGTTTATTCATTTTAATCCCATATATGTATTTGTGTGGGGTTTGGTGAGTTTTCTTTATTTGTTTTGGGTTTTTGTCACCTTTCTCCCTCCCTCCCTGCCTTCATTCCATTGGCCTTCACAGGCTCGGTAGAGAACTCTTCTAAAACAAAAGAAAAAAGACCCACAAAACACACACATCGGCTCCAGCCCTAATTCATCCACTGAACAAGAACCAGTATATGAATTGTATGCCCTTAAAGAGAACTATCAGGGTATTATACTTTTTATTTATGCAAGCAAGATGCAGTTTTAGAATTGCATAAGAAGCTATGAGAAACTTGCATGTGAACTCTGTCCTGAAATTCAGTGGTGAACTTCATTCTTGTCTTTTCATTTAGGCTTCCCCCCCACCCTCCATTTTCCAGATCATTTTGTTCTTTTCTCAGTTTCAAAGAGCACTCAACTTCTTTTTCACCTACACAGTCCCCAAACTTTGAGCATTCAGGCAGCTTCTGATTTCAACTGAAGGAGACAGAACAAAGTCAGACTGATTAAAAAAGAAAAAAAACAATCCACCAAACAAAACCAACAAACCCCAGGGGTAGTTTCATGAACAAGCTGTTGAACAAGAACGTAAGTCAAAGCCGTTACCTCTCCTTTTGATGCTCTGGCATTTTATCCTAACTAAAAACTTCCCCCTGTTGGGGGATATGATTGCTCCCCGCAGTGTCATGGCCTTGGTTAAGAAAAGCATATTGGGTAATTAAGCCAGTTCCCTGAGGGCTCCGATCACGAAGACAATTTTTGTCCTGTAGTCAACCTAAAGCTCACCCACAGTAACATAGCAGTGTATTGTTCACCTGGGACACCTGATAGTATGCAGTGCGCTGTAACAGCTGAATCAGCTGCAAACTTTCAGGTAATTCTCAGATATACCAGACTGTCAAAGACAGGTAGGAGGAAGTTAGTTTTTTTAGCCATTTTCAGTCTCACTTCAAGATTTAACTTGGCTGAAAAGTAAGTTTTTCCAACAGGACAAACTGTTTCTACATAAAATTTACACATGAATATTAAGTTATGTTCCCATGTTTAAGTCACAGTAAGTTATGTTTATTCTTGCAATGGAGTATCATAGAACACCGAGCATTACAAGTATTTTTGCTCCCCTAGAAAAAGAGTTCACTGTTGTATGTTCAGTTCTGGACAAATGTTTACAACTTCACACAGTTAAACATAGTAGTAGAAATAGAGGAAAACATTCTGGAAGAATCAAAAGCTACCGTTAGGTTGGGCTGTGTTCAGAAAAAGCAGATGCTCTTTCTACTCCCACTCAGTTGCTTTTCATAGCCCCAGCACTATCTGATAGTTTGCAACAAATCTCAAGATCAACTCTAGTAAAGCCAGGACAGTCCCATGTGCAACCTCTTCCCCTCTAGCACTGTACAATTGTTGGTCAGCCCCGAGGGAAGTTAGAGATTTCTTCATCTAAATGTGCTTCAGCTCTCATCTGTCTGCTAACAAATAAGAACAAGAGGAAACAGAATACTAAAAAAAAAAAAAAAAAAAAAAAAAAAGTTTCCCCTGTCCTTTCCCCCCCCCCAGCAACCAGACTCAATTTGTGCTGCTATACAAAGGAGTGAGAGGGAAAAAAAACAACCAAACCTGACTACATTTTTACAAGAAGTAACCATGAGAAGCAACGGTTTTGGTGTTTTTTTACGCATCTCTTTAATTTTTTTTTGACAATGGTTCAGTGACCAAAGAATGCGTTGAGTCATCTTTCATTCAAGGCCAGTCAGCAATTCCTCTCTTCTGAGTCCTCTGTTCAGGTAACATCATAAATAACAGTGAATGTACACAGTCCTTTTGAGGAAAAAATATTTAAAACAAGAAAAAAAAGCCACTGAGCTGGAATGAGTCCAAGCAGCAGCTATCACTTTTATTGTGCACAGAGAAGGGGTGTGGGATGCGTCAGAACCTTAGAAGAACCACGGCTTCATACAATAACTTCCTTTAACATAGCTGTTTAAAAATCAGAACACGTAGTGTTTAATGTAATCATCAAAATCATTAGAACCTCACAGTTGGTATTTGAGAGTTGCTTTTCTTCCCAACAGCACGTTCCTTGGAAAAGCGCAGTACTGTAGATCAGAACATTCCAAAATGTCTTTGATTGTTTCACTCTGCACAAGAAACTACTCATAGTCTTCATGTTAAAACTGGTAACTCTGCAGTGATTCATTCTCTCACCTATCCTGTGATATCCTGAGAACTGTCTTCATACATATGTAAGCATTCACAAAGTCTGCAACCTCTGAAAAGCTATCCATGTTTGTTCTTAAGTTTTCAAAAACCTCATTTCATAGTATTTTGGTTTTAATGACACCCTAGAAAAATTTTGCTGTAGCTCTACAGGTATAACTTAACAATCAATATTCCTGTAACTGCTACAGCACCACAAACCTGTTATCTCTAAATTCAAGTAAGTGTCCCTTATTTTAACTGCATCGCTAAAAAAAAAAAAAAAAAAAAAANAAAAAAAAAAAAGTCATTTGAACAAAGAAGGGTAGAAAAAAGGCTGAAACTGTTCCTATATTCCAGCTGGGAATTTTCAGAAAGTTACACAAATAGGTACAAGCTAACCTCAGAACTTACTTGGCTGATAAAGTAACTTTGGCAGATATCCCCATATCATCAAATCCCTTATTATGAGGATTCACAACCAGTAGTAACAAGATGTTGAGTATGGAGTTAAAGTTGCTGCAGTAAATCCTTTCCCATATAATTTCTCCTTCCATCAAGTGACCCTTAATAAAATCTGTTCTTCAACTGCTGTATCGAAAAGTTGATTCAAAAAGAAACATGGTCACGCAGTCTTTACTGCTTCTTTATTAGAGAGCCTATTAGTGTGTTAAGCAACACACATAATACCAGATTCTCATAACCAAATTCAGGCCTGTAGGTGAGATTTAGATTGTAAAAGTAATGTCTATATATTTCACTCCACCTAGTAATAACAGTACACTAAAAAGTCTGCAACAATTTTGCCTCCAGTTGAAAAGGGAGACTGTAAGAATACATAGTGAGAAACACCTCTGCACACTTCAATGAAAGAAAAGAAGGAACACAGCAGGAAATGCACTATTTTCTAGAAGCATGTAAAAATTCAGGATTACTTTTTTTTTTCAGCCTACTTAAAAAACAAGTATATTTAAGTTTTCGCAGTTAAGCTTTAGGAAAGCAGTATTTCTGACAAGAGATCTTAGTCTCTGAGGGTGTTTTTTTTTTTTTTTTTTTTTTTTTTTTTTTTTATAGTTTCATTGGNAGTATCATTGGTATAGTAAAGACAAAGTGCTAAGAACAGATTCCAGTCTCAAAAGCTAATCAACAGACCTAGTTACAATTCTCTAATGCTGTCTTTTCTCTACCTACAACATGCACATGGCTCGTCTTTAACTTTCAATCCAAAATCACCATGAAGTGTTGACAAGTTCTACTGGAATGGTAGCTGTCTTTAGGAAAGGATGAAATGATTCATTATTTGTAAGGACCTGTGAATTCTATAAGAAAGATACTGTATGTGCCATTGTTCTTCCTTTGATACTGTATTATTGGAAGAACTTAATTCAAACTCAAACCCACAGCCTTTTGCACCGCCCTTAGGAAGCAGTAACTTTCCTAAGTTGCTGCGTAAATGTGCTTGATAAATAACAGAATCACAAAATGATTAAGGTTGGAAGGGACCTCTGGAGGACATCTTGGCCTGACGCCCTGCTTAACCAGGGAGGTATGCCAAGAACAACCGTATACCACAAAGACAAATATGTAATTTGAAAAGAGTCATCTAAAGCCTAGATTTTTGAAAGAATTTGATTAATAGTTTTTCTGTGCAGCTGTTCTCTGATGTATCATCTACATATGCATTACCATGGACACACTCAAACAAGAAGGTTGGTTTTTTTATTGTTTTGATTTTTAGATTTATTGTTTCTTTGAACACGCTGCATATTTGGCTTGTGAATGTAATCTTACTCCTGCCCACAGCGCTCTGTACTGCAGATCACTATGGAGCTTGTTGCCACATAAACTGATTCCTTCCTATATCCTTTAGGACAAAAGAAATCCAGATCGGAAAGAATACACGCTAGGAATTCCAGTTATTATACAGGTAACTCTCTGTTACCTCTGAAGAATATACACGTGCCACATACTCTACATAAGCAACAATCCAGACCTTATACCAGCACAAGTAACAACTATTTTAAAAAAAGAAATCTGATAGAAATGTAATGCAAGACTTTGTGCCAAATGTTTAGTTTTATTTAGTCAACTACTGACACTGCACAGGGCCTACCTGAATATGCCCCAACACTTTGGAGAATTCGCAGCTGAACATACTCCACTTGCAGATCCTCCAGATGAGGAAAAAAATGAATGAGGGAAACCAGGTGTAGAGACTGAGAGATATGAGCTTAGCAGGAGGGTCACCAAAATCAATGTCTCCCACACAGTCACTGTGACAATGCAGACAACACAGTGCATCTTTTCTTTAGCACTCCTCTCTCATGATGGTTCATAAGCAGAATTAATAGAAAAGCAAGGGCAGAAATGTCTAGTGTATTTATTAGCACTCTGAAGAACAGAAGGGAAGTTTAAAAAAAGCCTACAGTTGAGCAGAGGAAATATTTATCTCCTCCAATTTAATATTTTTTTCTTTGAATAGAACACAAAAAAGTGGAGAGTTTTCCTCTGTGTGCAAGCAAAATACTATTGCTGCTAAAGCAGTTTTCTTAGCTGAGGTGGTTTTGGTTACTTCACGGATCTGCTTGCCATAGATACCCAGTTAACCACCCTCCCCATTAGCTTTACTCAAATGCCTTCAGAAGGGATTATTATAAACTAGAACACATGTGCTTATCAACTCAAATACTAAACACACGCATACCAGAAGAAACAATGTTAAAAACGTATAGTTTTGAGCCAACTGATCTACTAGTGGTATTACAAAAGAAACACATGAGGAAACTACTTCAACTTTGTGTATTTATTTAATCTTTGCATGCCTTCTGAAAACAGTCCCCAACAGTCCGTCTGCCCAGCGCTGCCCAACAGTTCTTGGAAGAGTGCTGGTTAGCATGGCCAAAGGCACACAAGATGACAGTCTAATAATATAGGAGAGTTTAATAGTGTAGGCAACTAAATTTAGTGCACAGCGAGGCTCTCAGATGCCACAATTACCTACAGTAAACACAGCTAAAGACAGTTTTAAAGGTCTAGTTTCTTAGAGGCAATTCTGGTGTCCCCCTCATTTTTCTTTCAAGAATTGGACAGCTTTCCTCAAAGGGAAAGAAAATAGAGCACTGACTCAATTGTAATGCTACTTAATTCTAAAACTAAATGCTCAGATTTAACTATCAGGATATTCAATGTTCTGTGGCAAATTTCCTATCTCTTCGTAGTCCTTCATGTAATGAACCAGAAGATACTCACTTAAAAGCAATTTTAACGTATTGCTTTTAAGTACACATACATCTACCTATATTATCTCTCTCTCTTAAAAAGTGAGATCCTCAAAGTGTTATGGCTGCTGCTTACAGACAGAAAACCTGCTGGTACAGAACACTTGAATGCAGTTCCAACATCGAAAATCCCTCATAGATAGAAGGAACAGAATGGTAAACAAACTCTTACAGTCTCCCTAAGCCATCCTGGTTTTAATTAGAATCCACACAGTTACATATAAAAGCCATAAACTCTCAGGAGAACAGTGATTATGGACAATTTGCAAACAGAAAGTTAAAGAAGTAGTTGCTCCTGCTATATTTTGAAATCCAGGTGCAACACAGAAAGAAGAAATACCCAACTTGAATACAGACTGCTGATAAAACCTCTAAGTGTATAAAGCTTAACTGTAGATACACAAAAGAGCACTTGAAGTGATCCGAGGATTAGGGTTTTTTTTTATTTTTAAGATTACACTCAATCTTATTTTCAATTTTGTTATTCTCTGGTTGTAAACAAGAGAACAATCTTTCAAAAATCATTTTATTTGTACCCAATAAAAATATTTAATCTTTAAACAGAATCTGGTAGCATCTTTTTTAAAGAAGATACGGTAGTGATCTGCTCATCATTCAGAGTGACATAAAATTACTACTTACCAATTATTTAGTTTCTCTTAGCTATGATCAATGAAAAACTAGTAAATCTCATGCAACACTTCTCAAAAAGATCAAAAACATTTATTTACTAAATATTAGTAGCAGACACAAAAACCACATGGTATCAGCATGCTTCAGATGGCCACATGCTTATAATGTGTTTCTGTCATTCCAAGCTATAAAACTTCATCTGCTTCTCACAGCTGAGGCTTCTGAACATCTGTCAGCCAGTTTTCAACACCCTCTCCCCACCCCTTACTTTTAATTAGAAGTACTAGATTAAGCAATGGAGTTCCACGAACTCAACAGGTCCAACTGTCAAGTATCCCTCAGAAAAAGAATGCTGGATGGTTTTAGCCATCAGATGTCACTCATGGAAGGAAGCAGAAGACTTAAATATCTTTAAAAACAATCCCCACCATTTTTATGACACTATAATTCACTTCCTCTGTGAAATCCTGAGAGCACAAGTTGCTTTTATTCTGTTTGGATGGTACTTTGTGCCAAAAAAAAGAAAACCCCAACCAAACAATTGACCTGACAAGAAAAATGTCGTACTCTTTAAAACAAGAGAATTTCCCTTCTTCATTGGGCTTAAAAGCATGTCAACAAACTCAAATCCACCAGCAAGCCCTCCATCTACTGTACTACTACCCTGTGCATCTCATTATTTATTGCCTTTCAGCTGTCATTATAACAACCAGCAAAGGAAGTCAGGATAAAATCACAGATGAGAATTTCCTGTTCCCTTATAAATAAGAACACTGCAATTAATCTTTTGTAGAACAGAAAATTTGGCAACAGAAGACTTAGTTTATTATCTGGTTTATGAATCTAAAGAAAGTTCCATCTAATAACCTGTTTAGTACTCTGAAGTTCATATAAAATCTGCAGAAAGACGTGATTCGTGTTACTGTCTACTTTCAGTAATACATAACACAAAAATTAAGGTTAAAAATATATTAAGTAAAAATAATACATAAACAAGCATATTGTATATATACACACATACAAGTGATATCAAACTCTTAAAGGATATACTGAAACCAAAGTCATCATTTATTTAAAATTAAAGTTATTGCAAAGACACCAAGTAGTGATCTCTACTACAATGAGCAACAAATTCAAGTTCACAGAAGCAGGACAAAAAGCACCATTTCATTTGAGCACAGCACACATGCACCCCAGTAAAGCAATTCTAATTTACTGTTTCATATTGACAATTGAAAAAGTTACCAAAGACCTAATGCAATCATTACAGAACATGTAAGGAAAAAGGGACTAAGTAGAACAAATCATCAAGAATCTGTTTAACAAATCATTTTTTTCTTTAAGTTCCAGAACTACCTACAAAAGTATTAACAGCAATGAAATAATAGCCATAATTGTCATTCAAATTTTTAATTTAGAATAGCAAAAAATCCTTTCGGGTTAGAAAACTACAGTTTTATCTGACTCATATTGCAAATTAATATGAAAACATATTGGTCCCAGCCCTCAGAGTTGACAGTACAACAGCAATAAGGGACAACAAAATAAGATTATGTTAATGACACTGAGTATTACCACATGTACATAATACTGTCTGACCTTCCAAAGAGCCAACACCATTTTAACTGATCCCTAATCTTCAGTAACCACCAGTCAGGATGTCTAGTGAAAGAAAACAAAGGACTTTACTACATTAAGGAGAAAGTTTCCTATGATCTGGTCATAAACTGGTCAGTGAAACACTTCAGTGCAGAGTGAGAATGCTTAACTTATTAAAAAAAAAAAAAAAGTTGTTATTAGATATAGTAGATTCTACTGAAAAAATAAACACACACCTTGGATCTCAGTCTTACCTCAGCCCATTTAAGAATACAAGTCATGCAGAAGGTATGACTGCAGTTCTCAGGAAAACCAATCTCTTGTTCCAGAAGGCAGTTTAGACAGATGGGGCACGTGTCACCGTCATATAATAAAGTAGAACAGGAACAGCTTTCTTCATCTTCTTCACCTGGTATTATTAACACGGACACTTAGAATTTTTGCCAGTTTTTGGAACAATGCCCTAGATTTGAATAAGGTGGTAAGATACAATCTTCTGTAGTTAAAGGCAAATTAATCAAGTTTTCAGGTCTAATGCAGTCAAGACACTGCCCAGAGTAGTTAAAAAAAACATATTTCAGGTGAAAAATACTAAGCAACATATTGCAGACTACTGTACCAATACTAAAGCAAATAAAAGTTTGCTCTAGTGCTATTTAAATAAGGAAAGCATCACACAGTGGTTCCTATTGTCCATGTAGCCATTTAGAAATTGTTTTCCTGAGTTCATTCTCCTTGGATGTTTGCACTCTCTCCCCGTGAAATACATTAGAGCAGCATATTCTATACTCATTATCTTATATACACATTCTACCTTTATTTTAGTTTTCCAGTCTTCTAATTATTTTAATCTGAACATCCTCAAATATTTACCTAATCACATACATTAAATAAAAAATGTTCCCAACATCGTTAAAGGTAGAAATTGTTTTCAGAAAAAAATGCAAAAACTTTTCTTCATGGAATTTTACTCTAATTATTTTTCTGAGTAACAATTGCTGTGGCCATTTCCATTCCACTACTAGAAGTCAACAAGTGAAAAACAGAACAGAGAGGAAAAGACGTGGAGACCCCACAGGACAGAGAAAAATATTATGCTGAGATAGTGGTTATGTTTACCCAACTTTTTTCAAAACAAGCAACATACTAATTAAGACAGCAAATGTAAAATCTGACCTTCACAGCTTGAACCTGAATAATATACTTGAATATTTTCACACACACAGACTTTACCTTCCATGCCTTCATGCTTCTGACCCTCAGTATCTTGAATACATTGCTTTCTGTGCTTCATCTTCTTACAAAGTGTAGTCTGGAAAATATAGAAAGTTTACACAGTTCATTTAGATTGCAATTTGAAAATAAAAATTACTATTATGGATTTAATGAGTGCATTCCAGAGCTCTCCATTTCATTATACCTTCACAGAGTAGAAACATATGACACTAAGAGCAAGATACAGATCAGTTGCAATCTGTTTGCAATTTATGAGCATCATTAGTGCTGTCTAGCAACTGATACTGCCAACTTAAAAACTGATTTTGCCCAACAACTGCAAAGTTTTCGCAGTGTTTTAAGACCACCGATGGTGCTCTTATTTTTTAAGGTTAAATATATTGCTAAGTTTCTATGCAAACTACCCCACCTGACACTGCAGTAACTACCATCTGCAAATTGCCCTTCACAAATGGTTGAAATAAAAATATTAAACACACAAGCACTAGAAGACAGTTGTTTTCCACACCTAGCATCACTGTAGTAGCGGCAAGCCAGAGATGAAAGCAGCTTACATTGGCTTGCTTCCTGCTTTTGTCATACAATTTGAATTATTGGCTCTCAAAAAGAACACAGAGAAAGCTCCATCATTAAACGCAGGACAGGTGACAAGCACAGGTGCAGTGGAGTACCCTGAATGGGGAGGATGCACCTTTTAACTCTCCTCCAAAGGAGCGGTATGAATAACACAGATAAAGAATGTCCTTCTGATCCACATCAAATAGGTTGAAAGAATTTGATCTTGCAGGAGAAAAAGCAAGTGTGTGCTCTTTGGAAGTCTACCTGCTACATGCAGAATGAAATATACACACACACACAAAAAAAAGTTGTCTACAGCCAGGACTGCATCTCCTGCATTTCAAACTCCTGTAGTCACAGCAGAGATGGCATAAGCATCTAAAACTCCAACCTAACAGCCCTAGAGGGAGCAGCAGTTTCCCCAAGGTTTCAGACCCCTTGCTCTTTAACATCTTTGCTATAAAAAGCAGCAGGACAGAGCCGAGAATGCCACTACCATACTCCTCAACTAAACTTCCTTCTACTTCTCTTACAAACTACTACAGTTTCCCTTTATCTTCTGGATGGCCAGGAGGGGAGGAGACACAATTTGCCTCCCAAAACTTTTGCTTCTGATGAAGTCCTTACTGCTTGACCTTGGCAGCAGGAAGTGTTTTAATGATTATTTCTTTTTACTGAGAAAATAAGCTTTCCTGCAGACACGCATCCCATTACACACTTCTCTGGCTTTCTCAGGCAGTCCAAGCAAGCAAGACTCTGACCTGTGAGTCTCAAACACAGACAGTTCATTAAAGAAATGGTCAAAACTGTGAAACTAATTAGAAATCTGTAATTAGAATTCTAAGACCCTACGATGTTCCCATTAGAAACTACATTTCAATCCCCTCAAAGGAACACGTGAATCAAGTTAACTGAAGGTGGGAGAAAGTGAAGGGAGAAGGAAACAAAAACCCTAGCTGTAAGGGCATTTTCTCCCTACATTGCTAACCCTTTTTGACTAAAAAAAAAAAAAAAAAAAAAAAAAAAAAAAAAAAAAAAAGGACTTAAAAAGATATCACTAGGATAAATGCCATCAACTGTAGAGCAGTTACTAGCACTAATTTTAATACAGACTGTGTTGCAGCAAACGCCATAGGTTTTATGCAAGTTCTGTTAGCAGAACAACCACTGACCAGACCATCACCTACCATCCTTTGCAGGCTAGACAAGATGAAACCCAACAAAAACCAAACCACTATTTTAAAATATAATGTCTTAAACACAAACAAAATCTGCATCAAATTAGGACAGGTAAGACCACCAAAACCACATCTGAACTTAAAATACAAGTTCAAGGTCTGCTGTTTTCACTCTGATGTGCAAAATACTTTTAAGTGGCTTTGGTCCCAAAAAGTTTAAATCATACCATGGTGTGTGGGACATGGCATGTTTTATATATAAAACATATGAACATTCCTTCTGTTCTACGTCTTAACAAAACATTGATAAACTGTGGTCAAACCTCTCAACCTTAGAAGTCCCAGGACACATCACAGCTGAGACCATTTGAAGACAAGACCAAGATTTCTGGACTCCGCATCCATGCACAGAAAAGGTTTTAAATAGACACAATCTAGATACCAAATTGTAACTTAAGCAGTAACACTAGAGTTCATGCTTATTGTAACACAGGTCTTGAGTTCACTATGACAGATTGCAGAAATAGAACCCATAGAAGGTCTTCAGATTTGCTTTTACTCAGAAAAAAACCCCACACCACCAAAAAAACATCAACTTTTCTCCATTGTACTCTTCCTAGACACAAAGACATCCCAGAAATTCCCGCAGTTACAGTAATTAGAAAAACAGAGATCCTACAATTTTGACAGAATATCAGTAAATCCAAGATGTGCAGCAACTGAAAACATTTATGTGGTGTTAGATCATTCTTCTCACAAACCTGTTCTTTAAACAGATACCGAGCACCACTAATGCATTTCACAGACCACTTTGCACAGCAGACCTTTTTGCCAGTTTGACACCGTGCATTTCACACATCACAGCAGAGTAATTCAATACTACTGAAATATAAATATTTCTAGGTAAAAGACATCATCAAAATTTACATAATATTTAACAAATTACCTTTGCAAAGACTATTTTCCCCACTACTTTAACAGGAGCATCACTGGCATTGGAATCATAGATGAGGAGTTACCGCTAAGAACTGCCATTAAATTTATAAAACTAAAAACAGAGTTAGGAGAAGAGAACACAGCAGGTTTAGGAGAAGCAGACAGTACAGAAAACAGAATTTTCATTTCTCCCAAAATGTGATATATTCCTTTGGATTCTTTTAAACTTCAAGAGGATTTGGAAGTATTTCTCAGACTTTTCCAATCCAGCTGCATGCTGGCTTGTATCTCTAGGCTTGGCTGGGGTGAGGAGACAGTCAAAAAGTAAGAAATTTTTTTTTCCTTCCTCCCATTAACCAAATTGTATGAGTTCACATGAAGATCATATTATGTCCATATCCATGGCTAATCATGTCCAATCAGGCTAATATGTATTTGAGGAATGCTAATATCCAAAAAGAACTTCTACCAGATTCCACTGACTCATGACCAACGCATTTTCGTAACAATCATTCAGTTGTTGATGTGAAATTTTAGAGAATACCCCAAGACCCACACATGCAAGGCACTTGACAAGAAAGCAACAAGCACTATACTATGTCAGTGCTGACAAAAACCAAAATCAACTCCCCCAACAACTCTACAGATAAAAGACTTCCTAAGAATGCCTAAAGACAGCATAGCATCACAGCCAAGATAGTACTTTTCTGGTGCCTGTAAATTTTCAGTGGAATTACTTTGTAAGAGAAATATCTTATTTTACTTTATATTTGAGACAAAGGCAAAACCACTCTAGAATATTAAACTGCAAACTGAGCAAGGGCATTACCGTCAGTCCCCCATCCCCCATTATTTTTTAAAGGAGTTAAACATTTAAGTTTCTAGGCTGTTCTTCAAAGGAGATTCCTGTTCTTGTCTTCACAGAAGGCAGATGTCAATGACATTTGCCAACAAAAGTCCTTAAACAGAGTTAATTGTAGAATGTGAGAATAGATGTCTCTGTCCATCTGGGGAACACAGCTTCATGATGTACTTAACTCCATAAAACAGACAGATAAAAATGCTGTTTACACACTGAACAGTTTATTGCATCACAAAAATATAAGAATGATTTATATTAACAACCTGCTCCATACAATTCATAACCTACAGATTCATTTCAACACTAATTCACTGTGCATGCAGAAAGAAAAGAAGTCAAGCAACTGAATTTCTTACTGAACTAAAAATCTATCACATTACACTCCTAAATTTAAATAGGCATAGAAAAATCATTGGATGAAAATTTACAGTAGCCAAATTATAAGTGACACACGAAATTAACATGTGCCTCCTTTTTGACTAACTACAAGACAAAGCCTTTACAAGCATTCTCTGTGCCCTGTAAATAAAATGCAACAACTAAATACACTCTTCCTCCAATCTACACAGAAGTAAACTTGTTCAATTGGAAAGGGTGATGAAAATTAAAAACACATGCAACAAGATCTCCTATAAGCAAGGGCAAAAACACTGTCCAAGACTAGCTTACTCTTGTTCCCTTAACAGACTTAATCTGGGATACATTTGTAACCTTTCAATTTCTTAGTTAAACATTGTATCAATACTTAATAGTAGTGATTTATTTTGACTGCTCTGTTTCTATTAAAAACATTTTCTTCCAAGAAGGATTTGTGGCACTTTTAACTGTGTTCTGATTTCTTTACTAACTCAAAAGACAATCAATCAGTTTCAAATATGAAACAACAGTCAGCCGTACAGTCAGCATAACAAAAATTATTTGCTTAATAAAACATGGCTACTACCCTTTACTTCCACCAAAATTTTGGGCAGCCATAAGCAAAACTCTATTTTGCCCCACACATTAATTGATGGTTTTTAGGAAACCTCAGAAGGAAGTTTGAGACTCTTCCTTAGCAAGCACGTTCTTAAGTAAAACAGATCTCAATAATTAGTCACGTTTACAAAACTAGTAATTTTTTTAGTAATTAATGGCAACACACGGAACTCGTCTGGAGTTCCCCATATGGGCTCACTGTAACATCTGGACCATTATTGGTCACACATCCAGCTGCTGCTGAAAGTTTTGAAAACTTTGGTCAGAAGTCTCATGCCCTCTTTGAGATGGGCTGAGGAAATACCCAGTATTTCCAATGACAGCTGAACATTTGAAAAGCTTTTTATCTATTTGTATCAAAGTCCAATGCAACACATACGCCAAGAAGAAAAAAAAAAACAAAACAAAAACACAAAACAAACCACAACAACAAAAAAAGAGACACTATTACATAATTGCAAAAGTACATCAACAACCTTCACACTTCTTTTTATTTGGAAAAAACTTCTAATTCATCTGAAGAGCCTGGAAGGTAGACTTGTTTCAAGTGACAATCCAGTAATGTTGTTTGCCCTCTAATAAATGAGGGCTAAACTGAGGATCTGGAAGCACTTATCTTGGATTTGCTCCTTTTTGTAGTAAAATCTCATGGCCCAGAACATTAGTGAGAACAGAACCAACAGGCACACTCAAAAGAGTGCATTTAAAAAGGATCTTTACTCTTTGTGTGCTCAAATTGCACCTTGTCTACATTCCCAGATGGAATGCCATAGAACCAATAAAGATGAAGAGAAAGAAAAAGACTAGTGCTTTGCTTTGGGGAATAGAAAGGGAAATCTTTTTCAATAGGTGGTTTAAGCCTATTCATGTAGATCCAGTGTCTTGGAAAGAATCTGTACTATTCAGGAGAGGAGACACCGCTGATTTAAAGACTCTTTCCAGACCCTCTAAGGATGCAATTACCCAAGAAAGCTAATCTAATCTAACAGCTTGCTACTACCAAAAGAAGCAGCTCTGTTTCTCACCACTAGTGATGGTGAGCAAACTCAGCTGAGAGCCACACATGTGCCGAAGAAATTGCAAATGACAGAATGGGGGAGGGAAGACGTAAAACTGGATTGCCCCTTTTGGCAGTGGCAAGGTGCTAGAACAGCTAAGACTTTGCGGTCAAACTGCCGCCCTTCGAAGACAGAGCAGTACCCAAACTGCCTGTCAAACCCATGAAAACACAAGGTAAAGTCACAGGAGAAAAGTGTCAATGCCAAATGGCTGGAACGATACCATCCTAAACACCATACTGTCTTCTGCTGACTTTCCCCTTCTCTACACAAACAAAAAAACCACAACAAAACCAACCCCAAAACACCACAGTGTATGTCCTCCTCAGGACTTCCTTTTCCAGTCTAGTAGTAAGACACTGACAAGCACACTGACACTGCGGATGCTGTGGTTACAGCAACATCCCTGCTAGATTCAATGCTTTCATTTTTTGTAGCCACCTCAACTATAGCAAACTGAATGGCAGCTGTGGACACACAACGTTCATGTCCAGTCATCATTCACAGAAATATGCAGGTCAACATCAGAACTGCCTCTTAATCAAGGGAGGTGAGCAGAACTCAATGGAAACGGGTAAATACAGCTTGAGGAACCACTGCAGTGGCTCAGATGCAGTGATTATCATCTAGTAACCTGTCTGACCATCGGAACAGCCAAGAGTTTCAAAGAACATTTTGAACCTTACACTGGACACTTACACGAGGTGTGTCCTTCCTGTAGAAAGCTTAGAATCATAAACTGGTTCAGAACCTGCCATATAGACCTTTCAATGTTAAGCAAAGCGAGTAAGCAGTGTTCCTCACTGAAGTTAAACAAAAGAACACCTGTAAGACACTGGCAAAACACATCAGGGCTGTGAGAAAGATGTAATTTTGTAAAACCTCACATATTTGAGACGATTCTAAAAACTGTTTGGGCACACCATGTCTTTTACAGAATGATTCATGTTGAGATGCTGCTACAAGGCAGACTGAACTCTACTGTCTAGCATTTAAAACACTTTAGTGGGCAGTGTAAGAAGGCAGTCAAACGATGTCAGCCGTACTATTTTATGCATCCATACCGTGACAAGTCTTGCTGATCCACCCACAAGTTTCTTCACTATTCTACAATTACTAACAATAACCAAAGAATACTTTATTCATCATCTTATATGACTGTGTTCTAGTTCTACTTAGAAAAGTCACTATCCAAAAAGCTTCAGTACCACACAGAACTAAAGCAGAGTACCAACATGAAAAAAGGGCAATATACTTGTATCACAAAATTTGTATTTTTCCATTAATACCTTTAGCAACAGCATTGTGTCACTCTAATGCTCTTAAATAACAGTTGCTATCAAAGCAAAAAGAAACTCAAAACCCATCAGATGTAGCCACATGAGAGACTGAAGACAGCAACAAAGTTAGTAGCACCAGCAGGGATCTATTAAGGAACATCCCTTCTCTCCGTGTACTGGGAAACTCATGTTCAGGACAAGCATCTCAGAATCCCAGTCATGCAGCTGTCCCCCTGATGGACCAGCTTTCATGCTTCCTTCCTTCCCAAAGTAACCAGACTGATTTTTATCTAGTAATAAATCAAAATAAGGATGTAGGTTACAGAAGACCTACTAGCCCTGGAAAACAAGCTGTAACAAAGTAACAAACTCAAAAAATCTTGCTAAAATTTAGCTGATAATGCAGTATCACAGTCATAAGCAAAATTCCAAACCCCACCCCCAATAAACCATTCAAAAGGGTGAGCCATTTTATCAGTCTTAAGTAGATAACTTAAAACAACACAAGGCACCAAGGTTTGTGAAACACTATTATATCACCCCTCTTCCCCCAAAGACAACACACATGCAAGGATCAATTTGCTTATCACAATCATGACCATCCTTGTAACCACTGGGAAAACCTATACAAAGACTGACACTCCTACAAGCCAAAAAAGGTAGGATGTTTGACCAAAACAGGTGAAGTATCAAAGGGATATTAGTTCTCTTTGACAAAACCACACTGAAGAAAGCTTCTCCATACACATCAGTTCTCACCATGCTATCAACACAGGGCTGAGCCCCACTTTCTGAGGAAGCTCAAAAGAGAAGGAAAGCTGATTACAAGCTTGCACAGCAGTTAGCAGCTTTTGACATGTCAAATTTGAGTTTGGTACTGAACTATAGTTACCTCACTGGCACCGATGGGTAATTTACCTACAGAAGGTAAATTTCATTTCTCATCTTTCTGCACTGCCAATTGTAAAACACTTTGTTCCACTAGGATAGGTGGCACAAGTTTAGGATTTCCCCTTGACTCCTATTAAGGGTTCATACCCAGTAAGCAGCAATGAGAAACTGTACTTCAGCAGATTCCCTCCAGGAGTCAATCTAAATCAATTATCCCTCCAGCATTTCCAGGACCTGCCAGCAGCTGTGAGGTTAACTCATCAGACCCCATGACATTACATACCAAAGTAGAGAGAAATGACAGCTCTGTGCTATCAGTACCTTCTGGGTGACCACTGACAACCAAGATGGCCCAGTAATTAGGCAAATTCAGTTTATAGGCTGGAAACTAGATGAAGCTAAACTTGCTAGTCAGCATGGGGGGGAAAAAAAAAAAAAAAAAAAAAACACAAAAAAAACCCCCAAAAAAACCAAAAAACAAATCAAGCAGCACTTTGGGGAGTTAGTTGTCACAGTGGAGTCCCATTCAATTCAAAGCATATATTCACAGCTGATCAATCTAACCTGTAATTTAAAGCTGTGCTTGTGTCCCTACTGGCTCTTTAGTGACATTTCTCAAATTTATGAGAAAACCCCTTTCTGCTCTGCCAGAGGACAAACTAGGTTACCCAAGCCTCTGTCAGCTCTTTACAATGCAAAAGCAGCAAGGACAAAGCCACGTAGTCTCCCTATGCACTAAAATAAGGCAATTTTGCAAGGTAGCTTCTCAGTGAGGCTGTTGCTCATAACACTGCTTTCCACGGATATTCTGAATTATACAGGATGACCCCAGACCAAATCTTTACAGAGATGCACGGCTGGGTCCACAACAGCCATAAGAAGGAACTCTTGTTGGAGCCATGGTTAACTCCCCCAAGAAAAAACAACTTCATTTAGACAGAAGACAGGATGAATAGAACCTTTTAAAGACTGATACAAGATAATGAAACGTATATTCACAGAAATTAAAAAACCACCCTGTTCTGCTATCCAAAACAGTATTTTCAATACAGGCAGCATGCACTGTGCAGCTGTTTCACGTGTGGGTGTACGATAATACTCCCAACAGAAGCAGCACTACACCGCAACCACTCCCGCAGGGAGAACACCCATGTATGCCAGGGGCTGTCATGTTGTTTCATAAACTGCTGATAAAACACTGAAGTACCACAGCGATTAACACAATACAAAAGAATACGAAAGAGAAAACAGCGTACATAACATTCTCCCACAGAATGGACAGTTCAACGCTTAGGTGTTTCTTCTAAGTAGTCTGTGACTAAACTGGGCAAAATTGAGATTTACAAATAACAGGAACTAATTAGGGATTAGGTACTATTGTCATGGTGCACATGGTTCAAGCAACTAAATCAAATCAGTGTAAACTCATGACCTTGCCTTCTGCTGCTGAGGGTCCTTAGTCACATGCATACTCTTGCAGCTGGAAGGGATAGCATTACATACCAAAGTCAGCAAAAATGGCTCAGCCATTTCCAAGAACAGTTTAAAAAACAAAAACAAAAAGAGAGCACTTTTTTCTACCCACTTGGAAGCACTAGTATTTTCACATTTTCCACCAAAGAGCAGATATGAAGAATATGCTTTCCTCACAATCAACCCTTCCAAATCTGGCCATGGATCTGGGGGGAAAAACAAAACAAAACAAAAAACTTGCATTCAAGAAATCTTTTCTAGTCACTGCATTTATTTTTTTTTTCCCCATGAAATGGATCTGTATTTAGCATACACTAATAATTTGAAGTTCCTATCCCATTGCTACACTGCACATGCAACATTCCCACAAGATGAATGAGCATACTCCAGCCAGTGCTATGGCAACACAGCAGGACTTGTTGCAATCATTTTTCCAATGCTAAAGAAACTAAGACGACCATCTTTATTTTTCTTAATACCATCCTAAACGCACCAGACTTAAAATATCAAGGATGCAGGGGCTGAACCAAAAGACAGAAGCGGAAAAGCTAAGACCTCTTAACAGTGGAAAGAAAAATGAGGGCAAAACTGATGGAGTAAGACTGAACTTACAAGAAAGGGGCAGTAGCAACGGCAAGAAGCACATTTAAGACACAGAGCTTAATGAGGCAACAAAAGCAGAGTGGTAGGTGATCAGGAAACTATATTGAGCCAAAGGAGAAAGGCCTGAATCCAGGAAAAGTAGAAATAACAATCAGTTGTTCCATTACAGACTATGATTATTTTTTCCCTTTCACATACATCATGGTAGTCTTTTTCTCAGCTTCTGAACGGTGAACCCCTACAATCAGAAAGGCATCCCTCTAACACAATTTATGTAATGTACAGGCTCCATATAATTTTATGGGTTTACTTAAATGGGAAAAAAAAGCACTACAGAAGATTGCATAGAACCATACACACACTTGATAAAAATATACTGAATTTGAGTCTGCTATTAAAAGCGTGCTGCTCTTTCATTTTCAGCATCAAATCAAGGGTTTAGTAACATGACATGTTCTTTTGGTATTAAAAAAAAAAAAAACGTTTCCATAAAAAGTAATTTCAGCTTACATGTGAGATATACGGACATGGCTTCAAAAACAAACAAAAGAAAGGAAATAACATGGCCATTTAAAAGTACATTTTGTCTCTCCGAGGTGTACTCTTATAAAAAGCACCAGATTAAAGCTATTGTGTTAAAACCACGATCCTCAAGCTCATTTTGACTTTGAATAACAGTCTTCTGTAAGTTCAGGTCAAAGACCTACACTAACCTCTTAAAATCATGGAAAAGAACCACTGCAGTTTTGGAAAATGGTAGAAAAACATAGAGTTTGCAAAGGATTTATGACAACTGAAATAATTTTAAATTTAATGGTATATTGCACAAAATCTCCTAGAGTATTTGTAGACTAACAATGCACTGGATGTCATTTCAGAAGTAGTAGATAGATGGGGACTAAGCAGTTTCAGTCACTGTTAATCTTACATTCACAGCCCTTACTCAGCGACAACCTTCAAGATAGCTAAAACAAAGCTAGAAAAACATGGCCAGGACTGGAAGACAGGTACGTGAGAGAAGGTTTCCTTAATGCCAGTAGCAACACAAAAAAGGTACCAGAAACTAATAACCACTCAAGAGAGAAAAGTCAGATCTGATGTTTAAAACACAACTTCAACTCCATCACCTTTCCTTTCAACTTGTGAAGAGGCTTTCCTAACAGAAAAACACACTAATCACTATTTCGGCTTACTTTCACCATACAGACAGCACCAATAAGTCACCTATAACAAAACAGTGCTTTACTGTGAATTCTTAACCTATTTTTTGTTAATATTGATTACTCTATTTCGTTGCAAAGCTTCCAAAAAAGCTTAAGCTTCCTGCCTTCAACAACACTAGGAGCTCCTTACAATGATATATCCCATTCTCATTCAAAGTTTCTTGCTGGAATAACAACCACAAAATAACTGCCAGTACCAACAGACGTTATCCGAGTTGTATAAGGTGCCTCTCTTGCTCAGGTTGATGAAACTACATATTAAAAATCACAGCTGCATAGGTTTTGAGAAAAGACTATATTTTAACTCCATTGTTATAGGCACCTTTATTTGGTAACATCTCCAAAACAAAACTCCAATGAGCTCAAGGTAGTCCTACCAGACTGCTTTTCTCCAGCTGTTTGATGGGACTTCCAATTACTTTTCATTACACCTGTCTATCCACAGGGGTCACTACCATTTGCAGTGCACCACAAGTAACAATTTAAGAATATTTTTTTAAAAAACACAACACTGTGTACAAGAACTGCCTATTTAGTGTCTGTATTGAAAGCAGAGAAGAATTACATTGTCCCTCCTGCAACCAGACTTGCTGAAGTAATTTGCTCTGGACAGTGAGCAGTCCAATCAAGACCGCTCATCTGTATCCAGATTCTATCTTAAAACTCAGGTTTTGAGTATCTGTACAGCTCCATTTCATGTAAGGGTCTCCATCTCCCCTGAGCACACCAAGAAAGGCAGAGGTCTTCACTGCTGCAGTGTTGGCCCGTGTTGCTATTTAAAGGTGTGGATGTACACAAAGACTTGTATCAGACACCGATCCCATTGAATTTTACGTTCCTTATTACTGCTGCCAGCCTAATGAAAGTCAGGTAGTAAGCAGAGATACAAGTGTTAACTCACTTGAAGTTTCCAAGCAAGCTTACCTGGAAAATCTCCAAACATCATTAAATGCATCACTCAGGTTTACTCACAGATCGTACCTTTGAAGGCACATCACAGTTAAGCAGTACTTACAGACCTAATAGCAGAGGAATGAAGATTGCATTTCAATAGGAGTTCACTGATCTTTAAATAATATCTGTATTAAGACAGATATTATTATTAATGTCTATTAGAAAAAGTGAACAGATAATGCAATTTACCAGTTTTAGGCTTTAGAAAACAGCTTACTGGAAGATGAGTTTCTTCCTCTCAATTCTGTCTACATATTCCACCTTCTTTTAAAAAAAAATATTTACATATTTTTTACATATCATACATGCGTGAAACAATCTGAAATGATCTCAGAAAGTTAAGAAGAAATACCACTGGCCAGAGAATCATCAAATTAAAGTGTTATTTTTCTGTGTTTGCTGTGATGGAGTATTTTTGAGCTAAAATTCAAATTTTGTGTTCTCATGGCGAGAAAGAGTAATACTATTGTTTCATCAAGACAATTTGCAAGACAGCATTATTCAACAGTAAAAATGAATGGGTGAAAATACTCATTCTAGCACAACATAAACAAATGTAAGGCATAGATGCACATATGCCTACAGGTGTGTGTATTTGTTACCTGAGCAAATGCATTTTATTCAAAGTTTATTTTAATCTTGGCTATTCATACATAATTAAATGCAGTGTTTTGATCATCTTTTGTCAAGTCAGTTAATTTCCCTGGCCTAGAAGTGACAACTGCCACATTTGGTTAAATTTAATTTGCTTTCTTTAAGACTTTTAGTTTGAGATACAATCTGATGTGCTATAAAAATAAGCTGTAGGAAAGAAGAATGTTTCTAGAAGGAAAAAAGCAATTTCCTTAAAATTTACGTTTTTTAAATTCCTGACAGAAAAAAACCCTACTTGTTGAATCTGGTGTGAGCCACTGAAGTACAGAATATGCATATTCAACCTTTGAGAGCCCTTCCAACATAGCCACCCTGCCTTTGGTGGTCCACCAGACCTAGATGTAGAGAGGTGATGGACAACTGTTCAGGGCAGCAGAGCAACCTGGATGTTTCAAAAGCGACAGCTGAATAACTGGAGAATAAGGTAACTGTAAACCTCCTTTTTGAGTCAAACTCAACAACACACACATACTGTGTTTGAGCACTATAAATTCTTATTCAAAAAAACTCAGCAAATTCCTGGAGAAGCATCCCAATCTCAAAGATAATCTCAATACAAGATAAACCAGTTGAGCACAGTTCTGCTGCTATTAGAAGTCTGAAAACATTCGCTTTCAAGACCATTTGGAAGAGAGAGATTCTCTAAGGCCACAAAGCTGTTGTCCATTCTGCTTATCCAGAAGCAGTCTTTAAGGAACATGAAAGAAAATTGATGAATTTATTATTTGGGCCATTTATCATTCTGAAGCTGACACACCAGCAAATGTAAACTGCTGAAAGGAAAATAGCAAAAGATTTAACATCAAAAGATAAACACCAAAGTTTAAATAGCTTCCCCCCAACTATATCTCATGTCACCCAAGGAAAACTGAACAACAAACGTTATATTCCTCGAAATTCTAAGGGAAACATTTCAAAAACGTTGGGATCGTTTCCAAGTCTCTTCTATGTCAATAAAGAGGATGTTATCCTTCCTTTTTTATCCTGTGAATCTCTAAGTACACCTTTCCAGTTAAAAAAAAAAAGAGACACAGATTAGGACGTATAATCAACCAAATAAAGAGAATTTTTGTCACCCTGTTATTTAAAGAAGTCTATTATTTAGTTCTGTTAAGATCAAAAGAAACCACGACAAAATGACTAAAGACTTCTCCCACTCCTCTTCTGTGTGCAACACAGTCTGAATGCCCACACACTAAAACTCTTCAGTGAAATTACACTTCACTCTTAAAACTGTGATTCACTGAAAATGATTTAAAGGCTCCCAATACACCAGCGATACACAAACATAGGATCAGATAAAAAGTTAACCAAAGCCCTAAAAAGCTATAAAATGACAATCTTAAAATAGCTGTTCAATAATCAGGGGCATTCCAATCCATTATATAAGTATTACTTAGATGTGAACAGCCTTAACCATCTCTTGACGTTTTAAATAAGTGTTTGTTTAGTATTAGTATCTAGGTGCTGCTGGCAAAGAATCAATCACTACCTGGGCCTTCTCTGTTATCTCTTTCTTCATTTAAAAAATCTAAAATTAATTGCTAGTCTACTAAAACAAAAACACTATGAGAGGAAGGGCAGCGCCTTTGGCCTCCCCAAAACCGTTCTGTTTTGAAGCTACACACGTGGAGACAGGTTGTCAAAGATGAGAAGCGTCTGGGGCTCAGGCTAACGATATTCTTTAATATTCTTTAATACTCACCGAAG
>VXBW01002226.1:3533870-3601884 GCA_013400375.1 Thinocorus orbignyianus
GAAAAATTATTATTTTGATAAAATTCTTCCCAAAAATGCTCTGGACGGAGCCCTGTGGCCGCTGAAGGGCCACCCTGCGGGGGCCGGCGAGCAGGCCTAGGCCCGGCCCTGGCCCTGGCGCCCCCTGTTCGCGGCCATGGCGGCTGTGGGGACGGAGGCCCGGGCGGTGGGAGCCGCCGGCGGCCTCAGCCCCCGCAGAGAGACGCGGGGGTTCCAGCTGTGCGCCCCCAGAGGAGTGCCTGTTGCCGTGGCTGCGGGGCCTGGGTGCTGCCCCGTGCGGGAAGGGGCAGCGCCGCTGTTGCAGGCGCCCGGAGAGTCCCTCTGGACCCCGGTGGTGTCAGTGGCGCTGCCCCATGCCTGGGAGCCTCACCGGACCGGCGAGGTTTCGTCTTTATGTGTTTGTATAACCAGCTCTTTTTTCAAAGCAGTTTGGCATATTGTCATACTTCCTGGTGACAACAAACAGGGAAATTTTCCAGTGCAGACCAGTCCTTTTTATAACATCTGCTGCTGCACACTGGTCCTTTTCATCACATCTCCATCACGGCACTGCTAGCAAATCGTAGAATCGTTTTGATTAGAAGACAACTTTAAGATCATTAACTGTTAACCTAGCACTGCCAAATTACCACTAAACATCTCCCTAAGTGCCAGTCTGCACATCTTTTAAATACCCCCAGGGGTGGTGACTCAACCGCTTCCCTGAGCAGTCTGTTTCAGCGCTCGACAACCCCTTTGGTGAAGAAATTTTTCATAATTTCCATCCTAAACCTGGTGCAACTTGAGGCCACTTCCTCTTGTCATAGCACCTGTTACTTGGGAGAAAAGATCAACTCCCCCTCACTACAACCTCCTTTCAGGTAATGCAGGGAGCGATAAGCTCTCCCCTAAGCCTCCTTTTCTCCAGGTTGAACAACCCATCTCCATCAGCCACCCCTCAGACTGTGCCAGTCTGCTTGTAGCTCCCACGCACAGGCCCAGGGGCAGTGGGTAGCTGGGGGGAGCCGTGGGGCTCTCCAAACCCTCAGCTGAACCCCTAGGGGGTCATAGCAACAAACAGCAGGGAAGGGGAAGCAGCAAACCCAAATGTGGAGCCTTGGTTGAGTGTCCCCCCACGTCCAGAATGGTGTTGTTACAGCCTGAGTGGAGTAAGGTATATGTCAGCTTCAGTCTGTCAAGAATGATGATACATTATTAGTTGCCATGATTACTGATGGAATATTAATTTAGGATTAACTCAGGAGAACTTGAATTAAGTAAGAGCTGCCCGTGGGGACAGCGTGTAAGAAGAGTCACAGGAAGAAGGGAAGGGACTTCATTAGCAGGCTGCACGGAAATGTAATAAGAGGCACGACTATAGCCATAGGTAGGAAAGCAAAGACGAATGCAGATGAAATATTTAAGGTAAGTCTGACTTTAAAGTCATTAAGGTTAATGAACTCCCCAAATCTTCAATGGGATCATGTGTAGAAAGGAATGAGCCCTACTGAAGGTTGGGATTAAAGAAAGTCCTGTTATAAAGTGAGAAAGATGACTTTCAGTGCTGTGTTTAGAATAGACTGAAATCTTGAATGACCCTAGAACAGGACACTGAAGCAATTAAAAAGGGAGAACGATAGCAGAAAACCAGCTGTGGGTTTGACTTGCTGACCACAGAGGTAAGGCTTTGTTGCAAGGAGGGCATACTATACAGAACTGCTGTATGTTGTTATGTGTTACTGTTGAGTCTTTTAATTAAAATGACTACTAAATCACTTGGGACTCACAGACGCAGAGAAAGCCTCGATACTCTGTTGCTGTCACAAGCCTTGAAGACATTTCTGTCATCTGCTTGTGCTGCACAGATCATGTTGTGCAGGAGAGCCGGGCAAGTTGGAGAGAGGTGTCTGTGAGGGAGAGGAATGCAAAGAGAAACACTCATCACTTCTGAGGTGTTGTCTCCTTTTGTTTGATCTTCTGATTGTGTATCTTACATCCATTCCAGCAGTGGCCTGTAGAGCTGCTCACACAACTTCAAGATATGTGGTAACAGAAGAACAGCTTTGCCCTTTTCTCATCCACCTTTTGAGATGGGCACTGTTTATGATGGAGAGAAAAATTTGGGACTTCACTGCTGTCAGCTCTGACAAATATGTCTTGAGTTTTCCTATGTGTGCATGAAATTCCAGCCACCAGAGGATTCCAGTCCAACTGGGGCTGAAGGACTGTGCTGTCCAGTTGGATGTCTGCTCCCAGAACCAACCTGTCAAGGATAAATGGTTGGTCAGTTCAGCCAAAGGAGGAGGGCAGCGTGAGATGTGACTCCGTCTGCTCTGTGCCTGGTGGAAGGAGGAGTGAGGAGGCCAGGTTTTGTACAGGGATATAGAATTAGGGGCTCATGAACTCCAATTTCCTACTAACGCCTGCAAACCTTGTGATATAGGCATATTTATAAACTTAACAGGTTCTGCTCATTCATGTGCCCGTTAGTGTTTTTCTCAAAAATCAAGAAGGGCAGAGGGGGGGATTGGGCTGAAGGGATACATAAACTGTCATTGGGAATTGAGGTGAAGATGGCAGAGGTAATAGACTGGGACAAAATTGATATGAATGGTTACAAAATAATTTATTAGAATTTCTAGATTAGTGGACAATCTGGGAGGACCAGCTAGTTTTGCTGAAAGGTGATTCTCACTTTCAAAATCTTATGATTTGAGACCCAAGCTTGTTACTTTTTACATTTTGTTTATTTTTTCACGCTTTGGGATGCTAAAAACATCGGTTCTTTAGTCTGTTTTTACATGTTGTAAAGCCTTTAACTTCTTCAAGTGTTCTTTAAGTACAGAGGTTGTCTTTAATCAAGGTGGACGCCACAACCCATAAATCCTTTCTCAATGAAGAACAGGACTAGTGAAGACAGTTACGATTGCCTGTTGTCTTTTACAGCTAGGTGGAAGTAGGACTGTTTCTTCGTTTTCCAGCTAGTTCCAGAATGTTCTATGCAAAGGCCATGAGCAAGCCCCAAGCTGTTGGAAGCACATGGCTTTAGCAGTACTTCAGAATCCCTTTGCATGTGCCCCGTGTTTTGTTTGGGGTTTGTACTCTACCCACATTTTCAGAGTTTCCCCACAGCCACAAAAGCTGGAAACTTCCCTGAGGCTGAGCCTCTTGCTGACTTGTGTATCTCTCCCTTGGGAGGACAGTGTTGTGTGAAAGCAGAAGCGGGGCCATTATTTATGGTGCAGCTGTGAGGACAAGTAGAAGCCAAATGTACCAGAAGGAAACTGGAAGGTATGTGTGGGAAAATGGTGTAGGGGCATGATCGTTCGGAGAGGGGAGCAACAGGGAGTGTGATACTAGAAATAAGAGTGGTATTAGGGGGAGGAAGGGAAATGGTGGCAGCACAGACCGTAAGATTTTCATCAGAATATGGTAGACAGAGCGTAGAAGTGGAGGTGATGGGTGAAGAAACCAGGGCTGAGGCAGGGTGTGTTAAGGAGTGGGACTCCTGGAGGACAAAATGGTAATTATCTATGAGTGCAGAAATTAGGATTGGCATAGAGCACAGAGGGTAAGATGGAGATACTTGAGCTTTTGTGCTGTGAATTGGAATTCTTAACTTTGAAGTATCCTGCACCATAGAAACGATCCTACACTGTTTACCATCTACACAACATTGCAACAAAGGCACAGATAAGTGACTTTACTATTATTACTTTCAGCATGTAATAAGCCTGAATGAGCCTGAAGTGATATTTTTGGAGCCTTGAAGCTGCCAGTACTATGTTCTGTCTTTGGAGGAGACAAGATGAAAACATTTTAGCATGGTGGGTTGTTCTTCCTGTTGTGACACTGTTGGGAGCCATCAATTAAAGTCACCAAAATATGCTATGTCCAAGGAATCAAAAAAACATTGATGAAAGGGTATTTTTGCTGCCTGGCTTCAGATGCTCATTTGAACAATGAACAAGTAATCTATTTGGCTCTTGAATTCTGGGCTTTTGAAGGATATAGATATATTCAAACAACATAAAAACCAGTCTAAAGTGGACTCCGAGAGCTTATTCAGAGCTTACTCACCCACTCTACCCCATGTTATGCATATGTTGCTCCTTCATTCAACCTGTTCTTCAAGGTCTCTGGTGGTAGAGTCTCTCCTCCAAAGACTCCTCATGCAGGCTATTTCTCTAGCTTAAAATTTCTACTTTTGGAAAGTTATTTCTGATCACTAATCAGGATCCTTCCTACTGCATCAGAAGCACATATGTTTAGGCCTGTCCACCATGGTCACAAGGAACAGATTGTACTTTTTGCAACAGATTTTAATCTGGTTTTAACTTTTTAAATTCCTTCTCAATCTTTTTCTTAGGGTAAACACCACTGAAGGGCCTACCAAAATCAAATGCATGACAGGTGCTCAGTCTATCCTATTCAGGGGGCCGGTTACTCTATTATACAAGAGAATGAGGTGGGTTTGACATGAGTTGTTCTTGAAAAATCAATGTTGAATCTTTTCTTATTATTATCTTTGAAGTACTTACAAATAGATTGCTTGATTACATTCTCCAGAAATTTTCCGGGAGTCTCTTTCTCCCCCTTTCCAGCAATGAATTTTGATTATTGCTTTAATGTAAAATTTGACTTTGGCTTGTATTCATATATTATGCAAAAGAAAAACCTGGAAATAAATTAGGTGGCTCAGCTCATTTTTCTAATAAAGTACTATCCTGAAGTCTCTGTTGTTGGTACTTGCATTCTCATTGCTTTTTGGGGAATTTTTAATTTTGAAGTTCAACCATGCGTGTATCCGCCCAAGTAAGCAGGTTGTGTGTTTTTTATGTCAAGATGCCTTGGATACTTGGCTGCACTGTGAACATTATATCAGTGTTAAGGCTTTTCATTCTCTCCTTGTTTTAAAAATTTGTTTGATTGAAATATTATGTTTTTTATTTGCGTGCAGTATGTCTTCACTTGCAAGCTTCATTGTTTGGAAATCTAGCATTGTACTCTATAAATAAAAGTAAATAGGATAAGTTAGCACACTGAGAAACTCAAGACTTCTGTTTTTTAGCCAAAGGGAATATAGAAGACTGGTCTAAGTCCTAAAAAAAATTTCTTTTTTTGAGAGTATAGTAAATCTAATGAGTGCAGACAAACTGCTGTGTTTTTTTTTCTTTCTTTTAGTAAATGCTAAGGGCATTGCTGGGACTAACTTGTTGGAAACAAAGCTATCAAACCTCTGCTTTGGATTTTTGGTTGGTTGGTTGGTTGAGGTTTCTTTTGACCTTCTAACCCATTAGAAGAGATTAGTCCGCTACTATTGGTTCTACTATTGGTAGTTGAACCAGCCATGTTTACCATTTAGCAAACTGAATACAAAAAACCTAATTGGCTTAATCTTCAGCAAAAGTCAGCTTCAAAAGAATCCGATGGGTGGGATCAGATCAGATAAAATTTGGCAGCACACATTTCAGATTCACAGTGTTTCCATATCAGGAACCATGCGTCAGTTCTTGAGAGTTTCCTGTTCAATTATAGTATGTTCTGGCTCTGAAGCTGAAGATCTTGGACAAAATCCTAGGAAATCAAACTTTCTCGGTTCTTTGTGGGTAGCAGCAACCCTTTTATATAGGATCAGAGGAATTTTGTAATGGTCTTGGCTGGAATTTTCCTCTCGCCACGCCAGGTCATGGTTACACTTTGACTGTGCTCCATGGAGATAGACTGGAATCCTCTGGAATAGATCCCACTGTAGAAATGAAAGATGTTATTAACGGCAAGATTGAATATCATGAAGAAGAAAAGGCTTCCTGTGTTTAGGGCTATGAGGAAACAGGATGTGAGATAATTAGCCATAATTTATAATATATAACCATATTGTTTCCTCAGCAAGAAATGGAATGGGTGTTCTCCTGTCATGGAGACACCATTCTTTAATTATTCCAAGAGTTCCCATGAGCATTTTGCAAATAATCCAGCAGTGAGCTGTGACCAACCACATTTATTCCCAGTCTTAAGGCAAAAAATGCTTGGGGCTTTTACCACCAGCGTATAGTATGTGCATACTTCGCAATTTCTAACAAAACCCCAGCAGCGCACTCCCTAGAAAAAGCAGCCTGCATTCTTTTCTTGTTCCAATTTGTGTCTTCTGACTTTTGGGATGGTGGCCCATCTAACTAATTCAGCGCATTAGGCTGAAGCTGAACCACATTATGCAACGGTCTTCTTTGCCACTCTGAGCAGGCTTTCTGGTTTCACTCAAACTTGCTCTAACAGGTTGTGATAAGTATTATTGAAAGCACTGGGTGTAACTACCACCCTTCATCTTAAAAGAACTGTAGGAGATAGCTAAATGGAAGCCAAATTGGGCTCAAATCAAAGGCGCACGCGGGCTTGAACTCTGTGGGCGGAGAGGTTTTGCTGTGGGAGTGTGTGTGTGTATGTCGGAGCAAGAGGAGGATCAGAGGGAGTGGAGCTAACCAGTAACACCAAGAAAAAAGCTGGGAATACAACTGAAATATTTAGGGAAGCAGAGTCTTTAATTTGTGCAAATAACCAGAACTAGCAAAAATATGATGAAAGATTCCTTACTTCTCTACAAACCCCTTCTCACACCGAGCTGTAGGGTCTTACACTGCCAGCCGCCCACTTCCATCAGGCAGTGTAATGGTGAATGACAGACATGAATCCACCACACACACGTGTTTCACAAACGCTTGGGGCAAACCCGGCATGAAACACACACACAGGCTGTGCGGTGTGAAGCTCCAGTGTGTCCTAGGAGCTGGTGGCACTCAGAGCTGCAGCTGGGGATTGCATCTTTCAGCCTGTAACTGTGGTTGTGAATACTTTCAGATGCTGCCCGTGGACATGCTACGTGATTGCAGCTGCATAGGTCACTCCTTCAAAAACCTTGCAGTCTCAAAAGAACAAGGAATGGAAAAAATAAGTAAATATCCATTTATACTTTTTCACACTTCTGTTTCTCAAAGTATGAGTTCAGATTTTATACTACTCATTTCTTGATTTTTTTTTCTCTGCATTTATTTACTTATATTGTAGTTAACTAGTTTTTAACATAGATCAGCAGTCTTAGCTTTATCATTTACTCTTCTCTAAATATGCATCTTGGCAAGACTCAGCTTTTGATATCTCCTTCTCAGCCAACGCTGAAAGTGTTTCTAGTTCTCAGCCTGTGCCTGCTGTAGATTTAGCCATCTACTTGGGAAACTCTTGAGTGTAATCCTCTTGGTATAGAAAGTACATGCATGACAATAATTTGTAGTTTTCCCATGAAGAAAGAAGAACATTTAAAATTATATACTGAGTTTTTAAATGACTGATTCTTGATGTACTTCATGTAAGGTCTCATCTTTTCTTGCCTTTTGGCATAGGAATAAACCCATTAGTGTTCTTAATTTATGGGAAGGATGGTAAACTGCACCTTTCTGCTGTATTTTACAATATTTCAGCTAAAGAAATTGTTAACTGCTAATTCATCAGTTTGACTTCTTTAGCTCATGTCTTTATTACAAAGAGGTAATAAATTAGGCATACCTGGATGTTATTGAGGAACTGAGGGAATTCTGTGAAATTAAACCTGTCTGAGGCCTGTCACATAGTTGCATTGATTCATAATTTGCTATTTGTATGTTGACTCCTGATTTGTACCATACAGCTGGACTCCGTTGCTCCTGTTGCATACCAGCACCGTCTTGCATCAATAAACATATAAATGAGCATTCCTTCCTATCTTTTTTTCTTATTTTTGTTTGCCCGAAGGGATGAGAACATCTCATCTATCATACTATCTATCAGACTGCATAGTCTGAACCATACTGGAGAATACTATAACACTGCAATTTAATAGCTTTGTTTCCCTTGAATCAATATTTTCATGTAGATATCTAAAAGATTTTATTTTTTAAACAGATGCAAAAGGCCCATTAGTTGATTTTTTACATGACAAATAAGAGTAGATTGATTTGTCTGATCTTTTTCCTTATTTAACCTCAAGATGCTAGGAATACTCTTTGGCCTTGTGCTTCTACTGTAAAAGAGCCCCATGTGTTTCATTTGAAATGCTGAATCTTTAGCACAGGCTTACTTTCTCCAGAGTATTGATTAATTTTTACGGTTCAAAGGTGCTCAGAAGAAAAATAATCTGGCTTGAAGTCTTTTTCTTCATCAGTTGTCCAACTTGTCTTGCAATGTCATTTGCCCTTCCTTAAGGTTTTGAACACAACAGACTTCTCAAAATTTCCTGCAGCTCCCACTGCCCCAGTTGAGATATTCTGTATCTGTAACTTAATTGCAGTAACTGGTAGATGAACAGGAGTCTCTGAACTCTAACCTACCCTGGCATCTAGATGTGATCCAAGAGCAGTTGAAGAACCTGCTGCAACACAGTGTCTCCAGAAAATGTCTATCTGTTCATAGCAAGAGATATTACCTTCCCCTCCTGTCTAAGCTGTGCTTCTCCTGAAGGTTTCCATTTCAGGAAGAAAACAAACCACCTGCCAACAAACAAACATATGAATCCCAAACTGATGGTTCTTTACATTAATAGGCCGCCCACTTTGAAACATTGATCCTACTGCCTGTTATGTGGTGGTAACCATCAGCAAAAGGGAAAGGCAGATAAATAGAGATGGTGATATCCCTCTTTGGTTACTCCACATGAGTCAACCATGCTTGTCTGGAAATATCTGGAGGGGGCAGGGGACAACCCACGTTCACTTTCGGTAGTGCTGGTGAGATGGTGACAAGGAAAGACTATTCTACTCCATTGTTTCTCTTTTGAGATGGCTCATTACACCTTTTTGGTAAGTCTGAGTCTGCTGAGCCAGTTTGTTGATCCCCTGTGTTGGTTGCATGGGTCTTACACAGAGAAGGCAGAAAACAGGACTGTAGTTTAGTGTCACTCAAGTAGAAAGAGGAGTTGTTCTGAGGCAGTGCCTCTCAGGGCCTTCTGAGCAGCAGAAAATTCTCAATAACCTTTCACATTGTTTCTTCTATTGACTTCTGTTAACTAGTTTTAGAATTGCGTGTGTTTCTCTAAGTGCATTCTTTAAATGCATTCGGCAAGTGTCAGGTCCTAAGCACAACAAGCAATAATCCAAATGACTAAAATAAGAACAAAACTTGGCCATAACTTTAAAAAAAATAAATCATTTCAGACTTCAGATTATTTGCTGTATAGCTCACTTGAATTGCATCGATGCCAACACCGCCATCATCAGCTTTTCCAAACAGTCATTTAGTTTTGTATTATTATCACATACTTTATGTTGGTAACATAATTTAGACATTCATGATTTACTGCACCCAAACTGAGCTATGTTATTGTGGTCCCTAGGCAATAATCCCCAGCTGATCACCCAGAAACAGCACTGGAGTCACCCATGAGGTTGCTAGCTAATGGTCCAATACAAACTGAAGTGCTGTTAGCTATTTGATAAACATATTTTTCATAGCAGACTCGCTAATAAGGGCATCACTAAAAAGAACATCCCTTAATCATATATAATACTGCTGGTGTATTTTTAGAGCATAATAAACAATCTTTTTACCCAAAGCAAGAATTAAGCATCCACTCTACTAAAAGTACTCCCCACTTAATACACTCTAAGAATAGTAGTACAGTATGTTCAAAAGTCTGTTGAAATAATTTCTGGCACTTCCCCTGAAATAACACTACTGGGGCTGACATTATGGGGAAAGGCAGCTAGGTGGAGGAGTTGTTAATGTTATGGAGCTGGAGCTAATGCAGCCATGGACGGCTGAATCGGAGGAGGCGCTTAGCTTTATGGGCCGGGGGGAGCTTTGCCGAGTCGCAGAGGTTATGCACGGGATATACAATTAAGCACCCACGTAATTATTTCCTAGGTCCATCATCACATGCCTCAGGGCTTTTCTAGGCTGTTTTGGTTTATTTTATTCTCCTATGGTTACATTCAGAAGTGATTTTCAGCAGTTAAGCCAGGAATTTTTTCCAGTGGGGCTTTTTCCACCGGAAGTTTCTTAGCCCTTTGAATTTAAAATGCTAAAAGAAAATCTGACCAAAGATGTAAGTGTCTTCACACCTGTAAATAATAACTAAAAATAGTGAAGTAACCTCCCCAATAGGAATTCAGTGAGCTAGGCAACTTTTGACACCAACTCTGCTGCAGTCTTGGGGCCCCCAAACCCTGGGGTTCACCATGTGCTATGGGGTCTCCATCCCTGCTGCTCTCAGCTCTGTGTAGGGGCACAGCAGGACTGCCACGATAGGAACCTCTCACCCAAGCAAGGCTCATGAGACACTGAGTTGAAAGATAAACTTTGGGGTAGTGCCTGGAAGGAAAAGCCAACCATTTCTTTAGTGGACTCAGGAAATAAAAAGATAGGGTTACAACAATCAAGTAATGTCAAAAATCAAGAGGGATCTCTGAACTATCAAACTCAATTAGCCAGCTATCAAAGGAACAAATATTATCTTTATTCTCTTTCCCCAATACTTTGCTGTTACCACAGACCTATGCAGGTGGAGTCCCTGTAGGCAGCTGCCCTCAGTAACTCCTTAGTCACCCATGGCCCTTCACAGTGAGTGTGTGCTTTTCACACTGGATGTATCCTTGTGACACATACAGAATGATTGTGTATCCATTTATTTATCAGACAGAATTCACAGAATCACGGAAAGGTTGAGGTTGGAAGGCACCTCTGGAGGCCATCTGGTCATACCCACCCTATCAGGCAGGGCCAACTAGAGTCAGTTGGCCAGGATGTTGTCCAGATGGCTTTTGAATATTTCCGAGGATGGAGACTCCACAGCTTCCCTGAGAAACCTGTGCCAGTTGCTTGGTCACCTCTCACAGTGAAAAAGTGTTTCCTGGTGTTCAGATGGAACCTCCTGTGTTTCAGTTTGTGCCCATTTCCTCTGGTCTCAATCTCTGAAAAGAGCCTGCTTTTGTCCTCTTTGCATCTTCCCTTCAAATATTTGCACACATTGATGAGATCCCCCTTGAGTGTTCTCTTCTCCTGGCTGAGTGGTTCCAGTGGTCTTGGCCTCTCCTCATACGTGAGGTGCTCCAGTGCCTTCATCATCCATGTGGCCCTTTGCTGAACTCTCATTCCGTAGCTCTGCATCTCTCTTGTATTGAGGGCCCCAGAACTGGACCCATCACTCCAGGTGTGGCCTCCCCAGTGCTGTGTGGAAGTGAAGGATCGCCTCTCTCAACCTGCTGGCAATAGTTTGCCTATCACAGCCCAGGATACCATTCAGAGTCTGTTTACAAAGGCCTGCAGTGATAGGACAAGGAGCAATGGCTTTAAGTTGGATAAGAGCAGATTTAGATGGGATATTAGGAACAAGTTCTTTACTCTGAGGGTGGTGGAACACTGGAACAGGTTGCCCAGGGAGGTGGTTGAGGCTCCTTCCCTGGAAATATTCAAGGTGAGGCTCCATGAGGCCCTGGGCAACCTGGTCTAGTTGGGGATGTCCCTGCAACTGCAGAGAGGTTGGACTAGATGACCTTTGGAGGTCCCTTCTGGCCTGGATGATTCTATGATTCACTAACTTTGCTGCACGAGCGCTTTGCTGCGTCACATTCAACTGGGTGTCCACCCGGACTTCCGGGGCCTTTTCTGCCAAGTTGATTTTGAGTGAGTGTGGAAAAAAAAAACAAAAGAAAGTGCTATAAAATTAGATGAGCTTCTTTATAAATTTCTGAGTTGGTAGGCTAGAGAGCTAAATAGATCATATAAATGCCATCCTCCCAGGTTAGTAAGAAGGAAATGTTATAAAGTTTAATAAAACAGAACGCCACATTTCTGCTGATAGAGCACACTATATATTTTGTAGCTATTAAAATCACTAAGCTGTTAATGAGAATCAGTTTTGAGATGCTCAATTCAATATCAAATGTGTGGCTGAGTCCCTAACTGAGGTGTGACAAACCCTATGTTTCAAGAATTGGGGTACACTGCTCAAAAGGAATATTTTAAGTACAGAATATAAGGGTGTTTATTTTTGCCTACCAGCCTCTCCTGGCTGCTTTAAAAATCTGTAACAGAAATGCTAACGATTCCAAATACAATTTTGTACCGTTTTAACAAAAATGAAATCCATCACTTAGGCTGCATGTTTCCAGCAGAGATGTGATGGGTGCTCTGTGTTCAGCCAAGCCCTCCAGAATAAGTTGGACGGGTTCTAGATGGGGTTTCTAGCCCTGCAAAGGCAGTGTTTCCTTGATGCCATCTTCCCTATCACAGCTTATTTGGGAGGCCGGTGGTGCGGTGGCCTGGAGGGCACTGCTGCCAGTGGGAGCAATTATGCTGCTCCCTCCACTTGCAGATCACCTTTCCAAAAGGACTTCAAGGTAGGGAACTGTTTTAAGGGTGAGATAAATTTGTCAGATGGCAACTGCCAGCTTCTGGGTCCTCCCTTTTTGTGTTGAGAGAGGTGGACAGACCTCCTGTGCTGCTTCTTGAAGCCATGCAGCTATTTTCAATCCACTCTGAACAGACTAATAATTCATGAAAATTTCTAACAGAAAGTGCATATGCTAGCTACAATTGCCTGTGTTTCCCCCGGCTTTAATTAGATAATTGCGGGGAAATATGCAAAGTCCTCTTTGAATAGGGCCTCTTTTACAAATGAAAAGCAGGATGAGTGTTTGGAAAGCCCCTTCAGATAACCTTTCTCAGGCAGCTCCTGTGAAGCAACCACCGAGCAGCTCTCTTACAACTGGAGTTGCTGAAGATGCAGAGTAACGTAACTAGCCACATGGTGGAGCTGATACTGAGGCGAGAGGATCGGAACATCCCTAGAGATGCTCCTCCTGGCTTTGGGAGAAGAGATGCTGCCTCCCAAACTTCTGGCAGGTTTCCGGCTTGGTCTCTTCCAGACTTAAGTAATCAGTGGGCCTTCAAATAGACAGCAGACACAGAAAAGCAGGTCTCAACAGGGAAGAGATTTAGCAAGCTAAATAGCAGGGTTGAATGCCAGCAGGCACGGGACCTCAGCTACTGCAATGAAAACATAAGAATAGGGGAAGAGTTTAATTTTCTAGATGTTTGAATACTGTGGCTAATTTCCACCTGGAAAAAGAAATATATTTCAACAGGATCTAAACCACAGCCTGTGACTCAGAATAAGGTTGTGATTATTTCTTGTGGACACCACAAGTTGTAAATGAGAAGCATAACTGACCAGCGGCATCCTGTATTCCCAGCAAACAAAAAGAATTGCCATAGTAGCTCTTTTCAAATAACTTTTGTGTTCACAGTGATGGAATCCATTCAAAATTGATTATTAAACAAGTTATCAATTAACCACATCATTTGAAGGAAAAACCGAGATTTATTGCTCCTGGTGGGTCTTTCCAGAAGTTGGGCAGGAGAAGCTGATGAGCCACCCCCTACTCTGCACCAGAACCCAAATTGGTAGGTGATAGCATATCGCTGTTTGAGAGGATGGTTTGGTGGCCAGAAACTCCAGTTCGAAACTGAGTGTGTTAGGAGAGACCACAGGCTCTGCAGAGATGCTGCTTATATGTCACATTGCAATCTCCTTCCTTCCAGCAGTCCTTCTGTCCTCTACAGGCTATAAATTACCTGTCCCCAGCTTTCCACACCAGATAATTACTGATTCACCTCCTTCCTTCCCTCCTCTCACAAACACTTCATTGTACAGCAGCAATACCACTTGTTTTTTGCTGGAGTTTTGTCCCAGTCATCCTTTTTTAGAGAGGGCTGAAGGCGGCAAGCTGTGATTGAGCACAATGACTGTCCCTTAGGGAAAGGGGTGGCCGGAGATGTTGTTAGTTCCTATTAAGTGGCGGTGCCAAAACTTCACAGGATCAGGCTTTATATGACCGGACATATTTAGCATTTTAGCAGTACTGTAAGTGAGGATGTGCATCGTTTCCTGGGATTGTCAAGCCTTTGATGGAACTCTTGGTATGCAATGAATAATATTATTACAATACTGTACTTTCTTAAACATAGCAGGCGTAATTAAAGTCCCACCCGCAGAGGTCAGATCCATTTGACTCACTATTGTTAAGAGTTAAGAGACTTCCATTTATTTTAACAATGGCTCGTTTAGAATATGAAGTCAATGAATTTCTTGTCTTTGTGGAAGGTGTCATTTTACTATGCCAGGGACACTGTGGAGCTCTGGAGTAAATCTAAAAATAGATGACAGATACTATTGGATCTGTTTGTCACTTAAGAAAAACTAAAGCTTCTTTGATTAAATCAATGCAGTTATTATTTGCATCAGTGTGCTATCTGGTCCTGTACATTTCAAAATGGCTTTATACTTATAAAGGTAGGACTGCAAAACCAGTAATAGCGTACATTATATGAAGCAATAAGACTTAAAAATTTTGCTTGCTTGTTTTATCACTGTGAACTAGTTTAGACAAAAAATTATATTTCTCCTTTTTAGGTCAGTTTTACCATCTGGAGCTCTTGCAGCACGGAACTAGTACACTGTATTTGCATGAAACATTGCATTGGAACATTAAAGTTCTCCCATCAGAAGAAAAAGAGTTTGAACTATTATTACTAATAGCAGCAGAATAATTATTAATGAAAGTGATTAGAAAAAAGCAATCTCTGTTTTTCAGCTGATTAGTCTATGCATTTGATAGCCCTCTGTGTATAATTAGTTTCATGTTTTTACTGATAATGGCCACTTAGACCCAGATCTTCAGAGGCATTCCGGCTGGAAAATCTAGGCCAAGCCTGGTGCCCGTGTTTATTATTAGGAGCCTAAATAACTTGGTGGAGTCAGACATTAGTCCTGATAATGGAAACACATTAATCTGTACCTAACTCTGTTACTGAGAACAGTCTGGTTGTCAAGCTCGAAAAGCAAAACAATGAAAAACAGAACTCCTTTCTTACTCTTTTAAAAAAGGAAAATGGGCAGAAAGCTTCCAGCAGTGGGGAATGTACTGGCTGAGTCCCTGGTGGTTGGCTTTCACAGAGTGACCTACACTCTGTGTGGGGCAGGACAAGACAGCCTGCACTGCGGACAGGGGCAGCAGGTAACCCTCCTTGCCCTCTCATGAAGTGGTGAAACGGCAGCAATTCCAGGGAATGCCTTTTCCAGCTTTCATAAGGCAAACAACTGGAGCACCCCGGAGGCTGTATGTCTCTGAAGGAGATGTCTCTGGAACACTGCAAACCCCATGTGCCATTGCCACAGTGGCCACTGGAGAACTTAGAGCTGTTCTCATCCCTGTGCTTGGTGGGCAAACCATCACCATGCCCAAATGGCAGATTTACTGATCACTCAGCAGCCCAGGACTGTATCCATATATTATACTGCTTTTGTGTGTGAGAGAAACATATCAGCACACACTGCTGCGTGTGGCTCTGGGGAACATGCTGGAAAACCAAAGCAAAGGATGCCAGCAGCATCTGGCAGAGCAAACAGCCAAACTGGAAAGGAGTACGAGGGACAGTGCCCTGAAAGCCACTTCTCAAATTGTTTTGCAGATCTCTGCAATTTTTCTCCTAAAGTTGAAGGGGAGAGGGCAGGGTTCAACACAACACTGGAATGAGTCTAAATTTCATTCATGATTGATTTTGCTGTCTTGCTTACATAACCCACCTAATCCTGCCTCCTGGCTTGGTAAATCAGAGCCCACAGCCCTCTTCTTAGGCATCAACCCGAAGGATCATGATGAAAAGCAAATCTTGTTACCCATCAGCAGTGCAAGCGATAGAGAAAGTAAAGTAAAGAGAATTATAACTTTGCTGCCTAGATTGAATTAGTTTTATCTTCATTTTTATCCAGTATTAATTTTTAGACACACAAGAAACATTGTGCCTGGGGGTGGGGAATGGGGTTGGAATTGCACTACAGCATTTTCCATGACGAAAAGAGCCAAGAGCTTGTGCTGAAGGTGTGGGATTAGGGAGTCAGGGGCCATGTTTATTCCAGCATCCCCAGTTAAGCCCAGAAATGAGTAGTCAGGATTTACAAAGAGATATTGAACTGTCTGGAAGGGCACTCTCGCTGACACATCCAGGCCAGTAATAGCGATGTGAGGCGCTTCTTAAAAATCCACTCTTATTTATTGACCTAAGCTGAGCACTTCTGGCAACGTATCACCAGTGAGGAGACTGAGCATCTGGGACATCTGACCTTGCACACTCTCCCTCAGTTCTGGGGAGATGCAGTTTTGTCTTTCATTCTTTATGTGCAAAAACAAAATCAGTGCTGAAAATATTCAGAGGGAGAAGAAGTGGCCCCTGACTCAGTCACAGCCACCTTGAGAATGGTTGGGGTTTTACATGACTAACTTTGGTCTTGTTTCTTCAGACAGTTGTTTTTTCTCAAGGTAAATTTGCTCTTTGCTGAGATGAAAATGAGGTATTGTCAACGGGTGTGCAGGGAGGAAGGGGAAGGGTGAGCAGAAGTAGGAACTGGTCTGGTAGCTGCTTGCAGGAGCCTTTACGCCTCAGAGTGTTTGGGGAAGTGGTGCTAGCTAGATATCTGCTCTCCTCCCCGGCCATCTGCACCTGGAAAACTGCTCTCCTGGGGGAAGGGCTGAGTTAATTATTCAAACTAGCCCCAGCAGACTTCAAGGATGCAGTAAAGGAACTCTTTTGGTAAGACAGCAACATCTTTCCTATGCCATCCTTCACTGAGACCTTAATCCAGCCCCAGGCAGAAGGGGACAGGGAATCATTGCTCCAGCCTGCAGGTGACAGATGGAGGTGATGCTGTCGGGGTGTACAGGACCCTGTTTCTCTTCGACCAGCTCTGATTAGGAACAGTAGCAGAACAAATGCAATCAGGAAGGCCATGTGAAATCAATTTTTGTTTAATTATTCATTGCATAGCTCTATGCTGTATCAAGGAAATCATTCCAAACCCTATAGTACCCAGCTACTTTCAGCTGCCTTCCTGAAGGTAAGCATGTGACTGTAGTTTCGATTGCTACTGTAAATATACAATTATTTATAAACTACCTCACAGGGACCATATGGTCTCCTTTTGAATAAAAATGCACAGAAGGAGCTGAAAAAAAACCCCTGTCTGTGAAAGAGAGGCATAGTAAATTGATACGTAGCATACCATCTGCTTCCGTGTGCGAGTGATGTTATAACAAACTGCAGGAGGCATAGCTAAGACAACTTTAGAGAGCCAACTCCTTTGTGGTGTTTGCAGATCTTCTGCTGGTCTTCTGCCCAGTATCAATTTTGTGTTGTCATTTGCTGTAGTAATATACCAGGAAAGCCAGATTGCCTACCTTCTATGTGCTTAGGACTAACAATCCTCTGTGGCTTCCCCTGCATGTGACTATCCAGTAAGCACCCTTTAATTTGATTTCATTTTGATTACTTTGAGTTCTGCTGGGTTTATGAAACATATTGAATATCACTGATCAACTGGGCCAGGGTTAAAATGCTTCTGACAAAGCTTATTCTGTAAAACAGCAAGGAAACTGACGTAGAGCTTCTCACTGAACTATTTACTGATATATTTTCCATGCAGGACCGAAACTTATCACAGAGTTTCTTGGGTGATGTTAGAATAATGTTTGTGGTTCTTCTCAGTTATTACAAAGGAACTGAGAAGGTTGCGTAGATCTGTTTTTCATTATTGTTATTGTAGTATCAGGAGACTACAAGCACAGGTGACAAGTGGAAGTGTCTTTGATGCCACTTGGGTTATTGTACAGCAGTGTGAACCCTTAAACGGGTGGCTGGCTCTGCAGGGAGAGAGTATCTTGGCACCAACCAAAGGGCAGCGTAGGTGGTTAAGGGTGTCAGCGAGTTGTCCCTGTTGTGCTCTGTGCAGTGCTACAGGAGCCAGGCTGCTGGTGGTCCCTCAAGAGCACAAAGGCAATGACTGAGGAATTATGGCTTTATTATGGCAAGAAAAGAATGGGGTGGATGACACATGGTACGTCCAGTCCTAGTGTCGACCTCGTGAGTTTGGGAACGGTTCAGTGAGCCTATCTGGCACACGTGGTGAGTTGCCTTTGCTCTCATGTGGTTTGGGAGGTCAACTGGGGGCCACAAAGCCATCTCTGCCCTTCCTGCCCAGCCCCTAGGAGCAGGCAGGCAGAGAGCACAGGTCCCTGGATTGTCCAGGTGCATGGAGAAAGGACCCTCAGGACTGAGCTGCTCAGCAAAAATTCAGTGGTGGCTGCACTGCCTGGGAAGGGGGGAGAGGAGATATATGTGACAGTGCTCATGATCTTTGTAAAAGCTCAAGAAAAAGATAACTTTCAATAAAAAGTCAGAGAGAATGTGTGTTTTAAGAGTAGAAACACTGGACAATTTCTGAATCACAGGATGGTTAGAGCTGGAAGGGACCTTAAAGATCATTGAGCTCCAACCCCCCTGCCATGGGCAGGGACACCTCTCCCTAGAGCAGGTTGCTCAAAGCCCCATCCAGCCTGGCCTTAAACACTTCCAGGGATGGGGCACCCACAACTTCTCTGGGCAACCTGTTCCAGTGCCTCGCCACCCCCACAGGAAAGAATTTTTTTTTCTGATATCTAATCTAAATCTCCACTCGGTTTAAAACCATTACCCCTTGTCCTATCGCTACACTCCCTGATAAAGGGTCCCTCCCCATCTTTCCTGTACTAGAAAGCTGCCATAAGGTCATCTCCCTAGAGCCTTCTCTTCTCCAGGCTGGACAACCCCAATTCTCTCAGCTTCTCTCCATAGGAATTAAAATAATTATAATAATGTAACAATATTATGATTAACAATCTTATTACTAACATTATTGAAATGCATTCAAATTGTTCAGGTTTTGACACTGAAATTCCAACCACAGAGCAGAGGCTGAGTCAGACAGAAAAGGACAGAAGCATTAAAAAGAGGGTTATAAATAAACTGAGCTGTCTTGTTCTCCTCCCCTGTCCTCCTCGAGGCCCTCAAATACAGGACGGCAGGCTGACATTTCCTTGCCTGGCCAGCTATGAGGAGGTGTTGGGTCTCTTGTGGGCACTTTATTCCTTTGCAATTTGTTTTGTGACTCTGCAGCATGTGTTGAATAGAGACTTCACCATCTTGACTGGCTGTGCGTTGGGGGCAGCCTGAGACTCTCTGCTGAGAAATAGCAGTATAAAATGCTGAGATGAGAGAGCAGCACATTACTAAAAATGAAAGTGTGGCTTGTCAAGGGACCTGTATTTTCACACAAAACCTTCTGACCCTCTGTCAGTCTTTCCTTACTTCAATTTGTATTAAGGATCTGTATGAAACATCGTCCTCCTCTTACTCTACTTCCAGGCTTCTCGGGTGATGTGCAGCTCTCTGGAGCACCACTTTAAAGGGTCTACCAAACTCCTTCGGCTTTGAAGCAGTTGAGATGGAAGACAGTCCTTCTAAAAGCACCATCTGCTGACTTGAAACAGAAAAAGCGGCAGGCACCCCGTGCCTTGCAGGTTGGTTAAAGCCATCATGAGAAATGTGAGCTGGGCTGCTGAATGACACACACACACATGTATTAGTGTTGGAGTATGTATATTTTTTTTCAGATATCAAAGCAAAACACAAGATATCTGTCTTATCCCAGATGTAACTCTGAAAAACTCCATGACTAGCAGTGAGGCTTGTGGCTGCCTCTTATTTCCTCGCTGAATGTGGTGGATTTGTTCCACAGGTCAACACCTCAGCTTCTGCATGTTCAGATATAAGACAACAGCAGAGGAGGAAATACTTTTGGTGACCCAGTTTTGCTGGAGGTGAGAGCAGATGTGTTTTCTATAGCAGGCACTACTGCTGCAAAGCCTATTAGTTTAGTGTTAAAATGCTGATGGTTGGTGTCTGTGCTGATTTACCTCTTGATCTTGGACACAAATGATAAATTTGTGTCAGGGATTAGTCTGCATGTGTAGCCCACAAGGAGAAAATCATATAGCTAATGATATTTTTTCTCAACTGACTATGAAAATGGAGAAAAAGAGCAGCAATAAAGACACACTTAGAAATATGATTGTAACATTGCCTGAAGAACAGATGAGAGACTCAGGTGCCCAGTTGTGCGATTCTCAATAGCCATCACTAGCCATGTTGGCTGACCCATCACAGCTTGAGCCTCACACACTAGATGGGGTTTTACTGAGCTTTACAAATTAATTATTTTTTTTTCTTGCTTAGTTGAGATTGGCAGTAACATTGCCCTAAAAGACCTGGAGTTCCTACAATGTCATTGTGGTAATTTTCATTTCTTAAAATGTTTTCCTCAGCAGTGCAACGCTGGTATTCCTTGCTATCTGTTTTACCAGGTTTTTCCTGATTCTCCACATCTTTTACAGTATTTTTCATTTCTGACCAAGGTTGGAACCAATAAAATATGCATCCTGTCTCAACAATAAAAGGCACAAAGGCTTGAAGCCTACCTAGACTTTCCCTTGTCCCCTCCATCCCCCCCAAAGCAATTCAAGTACCTTAGTACCTTAGTAGAGACCCATTAAGGCATTTCTTCAGATTATGAAAATCTAAGACATTTTATCAGATTATATACATCTAAGGCTAATTCATTTGACCACAGTGACCTCAACCATTTCACAGCAGGCAGTGAAGATTGGAAAGCCTGTGGAAGTGATGCCAGGGAATAGCTCGGATCTTCCTGGAAGGTCCCTGGGAACAAAAATTTGCTGGGCAGACCTGTGGCAAGGACACGGGAAATCTCTTTTGCAGCTTTGAGCCACAGGACATCCCAAAATTAGTACTGCCCCAGCAGGGTAGCAGAGATGTTACCAGCTGTCTGCTGGTATAATACTGCCTTTGGTGAAGCACTTATAGAGGGCCACTGTGACAGCACCTATAAAGTAGTGGGGCTGGAATTGCTGCATATTCTTCTTGTGAGTGAATGCCCTCGTCATGTCTGTCCCTTTGCGAAAAGTGCACCTCTCAGAGCTGGCTTTGATGAATCCTGCCCTTTGTGGGTGTTGTTTCATTGCCCAGTGGTGCTAATCATAGCGTTTTCCCAGGAGTAGGAGGATAGGTAAAGAGAGTGTTGCAAGAGATGTTTTCTAGCAATTAGTTCTGACCTATTTTGTTTACTGGCATATGGACTATTTGTAAATACCACACCCTCCCACCCCCCGCAAAACTACCTTTCTGATTTTAGACAACTGTGCCTAGCCCTCAGAATGGTGTTCAGATGCCTACAGAAGAAATATGGGTTATTTCTGCAGTAAACAGGAGTAATGGTCTCTTGTGCTTGGTAGGAGGTTGTAATGTAATATAGACACGTTGCATGAATGGATTTATAATCTTCTCTTCTTTTAGTGGGATTGTCCCCAGAGAAAACTCAAGGCTTTGGTGATCTGTTTGCCTGCTGTGTTGTAGTACCTTGCTCAGTTGCCTGTCTGGGGTCTGCAAACTGCATGGGGTGCATCTTCTTCTTGGTGGGCTCATGCTCTGGTCAGCTGTGAGGAGGAACTTTCTCCTTACAGCTGTCCAGAGCATGAATCCCACCAAGAACTGAGTTTGCCCTGGTGTAATCTGGAGCAGGCAGGGACAGCGAGAGCATGGGTGAAGGAAGATAACTAGGCAGTAATTGTGTGTCTGAGCACACTTTCTGCTCCCTAGATAGTACTCTGCATCTTGGTGGGCACTGGCAGCCCCATATGAAAGATTTCAGGCCGTTCTTTATTCCTCAGCCCAGAGCAGAGGTGAGAATATCACCCCTTCTCTGGATTAGATTGATCCTAAGCAGTACAGGCTGTGATCACATCTTATACTCAGAAATCAGCATCCCATGTGAAGTTGACACGTCTGCTCCTGTAGTGATATTGTGTGTTGAAGCCATCAGCGCAGCTAGGACTTTGTTATTCAGGCTTTTTTGTCAACCAAGTTTGATTGTTTTCACTACCAGAACTCATTAAGAAAACAAACAATTTCTGCATCTCATAGTACCCACATTCCTGGGTTGTATTCCATTAACTGTGGGGACTGTGGGCTCTGGTTAAAATAATCTGGCTCTGGAAAGCGGAGAAGTTGACCCAGTTTGTTCTGCCCGGAAAGATGCCAATTAGTGCTCCACTCGAGTCAAAATTTAACAAAGGCTTGAATGTTCCTGTGCCTGTTGCTCAACAAGATTGTTTATCAATTTACAGGGAGGCCACGCTGCCTTTTCAAAGCGCTGCTGGAGGCCTGCCAGCGGTAGTAACAGAGACTGTGCTCATTGTTTAAATGCCACTGGATGCCAGAATGGCAGACTGATGCCTGTTTTCCTTTCACTTTACGATGATCTAATTGCAAGAGATATATAATTCCTCGTTATGTCAGGGAAGTTGTTTCTCCAGCATCTGGTATTTCTCTGTTTATCTACAAACGGTATCTGAAAATTAATAGGAGATCCAGCTTTCATGTAAGAAATACTAGTGAGAACTGTTGCCTGCACAAAGCCTGAGGAGACTTCAGAGTCTGCAAGAACTGGCTTTGTCAGTGAACATATAATTTTTCTTTTTCTTTTCCTTTTTTTTTTTTTTTTTTAACATCCCAGTAAATTACAGGCTTTAGTTATGGTTTAAAGAAATGTGTTCTACAAATGTTGTAGCATCTGTATGCTGCTGTTTTTACTGCAGCCGTTGTACAGGTCATTAATCTGATCTCACGTCGTAAAAGTTTCTCCACCCCTCTTCATGAGTTTCTTTGTTATCATAACACTTTCCACTACCTTGGCGCCTAACTCCACTATGCTCCCTTGTAATTACCCAAGGTAGAACAACTGTTTTTTTCTCCTCGATTTGCTTGGCTTCTGTGGTGGATGCTGCTGAGCCATGTGCTCGCTGCATCTCTGTGGCAGATTACACATCCAGGAACATGTCAGGAGCTCCAGAGGGCTGGTCCCGGTGGCTGGGGAGACGTTTGGCCAATAGACCTTCTCCTCTCATCCTCATCGGTCACCTGCCAGGCAGGGTGTTAGCCTGTAGAGAAGAAACGGCAGCTGCAGATGCTCTTGCATCTGATACTTGGGTTTCACCTCTCTAATTGCTGTTTAACACCTCTGTGCAAGGGCTGTTGCCATCCAGTGCTGTGGAAGGAGAATGGATGGGCAAACCCCCTTCCAAGTGAGGTGAGGGGAGCCGGCAGCTTTGCCTGAGCTGCGAGTCCAGCTGTTGCAAAGCTTAGGTGAAGTTAGGACTGTGGGGAAAACATTGAGGTTTGGAAAGAGTCACTTTTTGGAACTTACCTGAGCACATGTCCCCAGAGGTGTTCAGGAAGGAAGAACTCATGGGAGCAAGTCATGGGCACAGCCAGCACCTGGTACATTCAAAGGGTGTAGTCTCAAGTGATGATCTGTAAAAAAAAAACTGGGCAAATTTCACCAGCTTTTCATAACTGGCAACGGGAGAGTGGTTAAGGTTTGCAGATTAGTGGGCAAACACTGTCCCAGGGGGATGTGGTAGGCACAAGGAGGAGGATCTGGTGCTACAGTTACCTCCAGGGGAAGAACCTGAGGCTTTAAGCTAGGTGGGATTTTTCATGGATGGGACATGGTTCTTGGCTCTACGGTATGTTCTGGCTCCTGTTGATGATATGCTTCCCTTCATTTTTCCAGGGCAACAGTCTCCATGGGCCTCCATGGGCACAGGGATCTCAAAGAGGGTGGCAGTTGGCCAGGCACCACCCCTGGCCTCACACGGTGGCTTTGCTCTGCAGACTGGCTCTCAGACAGAGCTGGCCTGCGTCACCCCAGTCTGTGGCAGTTTACTTTCCTAGACCTATTGTCTAAGCCTTGGCTGAACTACACCTTTTTCCAAGAATCCTAATAGCCTCATGCTTTTCGAGCAGTGAGCCATGGCAAGGCTGAGGTGTGCTAAGCCAGCAGCACCATCCCTTGCCAGTGACATTTAGCAGTGCAACACCAACATCTTTAAGAGACTCCATTTTCTGTGGCTGTAAGTCTAAACAGAAAAGCAAGGCACAATATTTGCCAAAACACAGATACCGGGCTGCTTGAAAACTTCTATCTAACTTCACTGGGTTCTGTGGTAAGAAATCAGTAGACTCTGCTAGCACAGCCAAACGCAAAGCAAATGGTGCTGCTGTCCTGCAGGGGTCTGAGGAGATCAGGGTGTTAGAAGTGAAGCCCATGTTTAGTTTATCAGGGGTCTGTGATTAGAAAGGCTTAGAAACGGTCTTACCACTCATCCCCGCACCTATCATCTCTGCTTTCTCTATGCTTATTGCTGTTGGTGTGAATGCTCACTCTTGGCACAGTGGGGAATGAGACATTAACAGTAGCCTGAATTTGGGCTTCAGCCTGAAGGCTAACTGTGAGTTCACTTAAATGTAAGTCAAAATAAGACCCCACTTGAACCAAATGGGGAGTCCCTTCCATCAGGCACTAATTGCCCTACGTAATTTTCCTTTTTTTTTTAATTTACCAAGCAGGGACTCGGAGACCTGACTTGGGAGATGCATGAAGGCCAAGCCAAACCAATGTTAGAAATTTGTGGCTGGAAAGGAGGTTGGTGTTTCTTTCTTTGGCTGTGTGGCTTGAGGTGAACTTCAGCTGAAGCTGTCAGACTGCACTGTAGAGGTTTGTTGTTGTCTCTGCAAGCAATGAAGAAAATTAATTCAGTTTCTCTTTTTCCTTGGCTCCACAAACCATGACCTTGTGTTTTAAGGTACGGCTCTGAGATGATTATGCTTGGCTGGGCAGAGAAGTGGGTATGCCCAAACAGAAAAAGCTATTAGACCAAGTCAGTGTGGAAGCTCATACTTCTGGCCAGGATTATGGCTTCAAGACATCTCCCTGGGCTTGGGGATTGGTCAAAGGTTTGCCAAGGATCCTCTAATACATAAATCCTCCCATCATGTCTCTCACGGAAGGGCCCAGGGAGTTGTGCCACAGAGATGTTTGCTGCACTCATCCTATTCAGTCAAGTTAGCTCTTCAGTTATACGGACCTCCAGCCAAGAGATCTTTTTGTAAGTGACCACTACAGCCTGGGCACTAGAAAAAGTAGTGGTCAAAGGCAAAAATCTAGCATTTTCTAGATGCCCTAGGGGTTTGACCGAGACACTTTGGTAGATCTACTTGGGAATGCTTAAGACATTACTGTTCTCAAGTATCCTCCTCATCCATCTGCTAACAGCTTCTGCTGCCACAGCAGAGGGTCTGGCAGGGGTTTAGCTGCTCCAGGCACCAGTTTGGCATCTGAATTCAAGCCCAACTCTAACAGCAACCCTTAAAGCTAAACTGCCTGACTTGACCCTGAAACAGCCTGGGGAACACTCGAACAGTCTTCAAGGAGCAGGCCAAAACAAGCGCTGGGCTTGAGTAACACTGTCATCCAGAGGAACCCCAGCCTGTGCTGAATGTACGTCCTGGCTTCAGGTCCTTTTAAAACTATATTGGAAACTTTATGTTAATGCTCCGTAGCCATCTATTGATTTGCTCTATATACTGCACCAAGTCCAATATAGTTGGCTTTGCAAGAGTCACAGGCTGAGCTGAGTGAAAATACTTGCATAAAAAGTGGGGAGCACATGCTGTTTAAGACATTATAATGACACATAGTCATCCCTTTGAAAGAACGAATACAGCCTCAACATTAGTTTAGATCACAATTTTAATGTTTAAAAACTATAGAGGTAACAGAGAGATTATAGAACTTAATACATTTTTTTTTCTTATTTATTTACACATAGAAACTGAAAAACTGCATCGTTTATTTGGATATGAGCAGCACGAAGTATGATGATGTTAGCAGGAGCAAAACGTTACCAATGACTCACTTCAGCAATCTATTAGAGAACAGCTCATATCAGGCGTACATCATTCAAACAGTATTGTTTATACTGGATCTGGGTGAACCTTAACATACCTTGGGACACTAAAAACAGGTTTCTATAAATAAGTTAAAGTTCAAGTCTTGTGGAAAAATACCTTTACAGTTTATATTTTGACACTGAAAACAAAACACACACTTGTATTAATTTGAAAAGCTCTGTGGAAGAGACTGCATATAGGTTTTTTCCTCAAATTTGTGCTCACGGTGAAAACAAACATTATTTCAAGTTTCATTTTCATCCAAGACCATAAAGTCAACATGGAGAAAAAATACAATTATTTTTAGATGCATTTCTCAACCTCCGTTTTTCATCAATCCTGAAAGAAAGCACACTTCTGTGCTTTACCAGCGAGGAAGTCTATGCAAGGCTCTGGACAGAGGAACTCTCAGGATACACACAACCCCCCCCTTCCACTCACCCCCAGCCCTGCTCATGCAGCGATCCCATGACCAAAATACTGGCCTCTGGCCATTCACAGGGTGGGATGTGCAAGCAGTCCCTGGCCAGGGGTGCTCACATCAGCCCCAGGTGCCAGAGTTTTGGTCGTGTGACAGCAGTGTGCCTGGGTCTGCAGGGAAGGAGATGCCACAAGACCCTGCAGGAAGGCAGTGGGGTAGAAATGGCATAGATTGCTCTGGTTGCTGCCAACTCTTGATTTGTAGTACTTTTTTTTTCTGAACTACAGGCATTTCTGCTGGCTGAAAATGGAAATGCAGAAGTCCTGCCCTGATTTCTGTTTGTACTCATTGGGTACATACATGCCTGGATACAACATGGCATAATGCTGGGTTGAACTGCTGGCTGCAGTTTGCTCTAGTTTCTGCAAAAAAAAAAAAAAAAATCCTTTCCAGCACTTTGCTACCACCTGACCTCAGCTGAGGGGGCAAGAGGTACCTGGGTACCAAAGGGGCCCTTTTACAAGGCAGGTATTTTCCCCAGCAGGAGGACTGACTAACTTGCTGTTGAGAAAACAGGGAGTCACGCACTGGAATTACTCCTAGCAATTTCATTGGCCCTTTTATTTCTTTTTCTCTTGTTACATTAGTGATGTAATCATCAAAAGTTCAAGTTCAAGATTTAAATTGTGAACTCTTGGGAGAGAGGAAAGGATATACGTTTTGCTAAGTCAGAAGCTAAAGTATTTGTATTTCTATTAAAATTACTCTTAATATGCAGAGCCTATCTCAACACTTCTATATCATAGGGGATAAACAACTGCAAAAATATACAGCATCCTATTTATTTACAATATATATATGTACATAAAAATGAAATTTCCTACAATACAACACAACTGCATAGATTTGTCTTCAGAAACATAGGCATGTGTACAATTTTTGAATTCTAGACCTTTCCAGCCCTGTACTTTTCATTAACTCATTATCTTTTTTTTTTTTTTTTTTCACAGTTTGTTACAGAAATCCTTACATTAGATACAAATAAAACATTCTTTGTGTAAGTTAAAGGAAATAAGGATTTTCCTGACGCCGAAGGCTCTGGGGAATTGGTTAAGAAAGCGCCCTGGCGCCAGGCAATAAAGCCATCTTGTGGAGCTGCTGATGGAGCTGATTACATTCTGCTGTGCCTTTCTCCTACAGGCACTGGGGTGGGGCGGTAGGACTGGAGGTGGGACACCACCACTTGGAAAGACTTTTGTTTTGACCAAGATGCTATTTAGCCTTAATGTAAGGTTCAAGCAAATAAACGTATTCATTTAAAGGTAAGGTAGAGATACCATCGCTACTGTTAATACTCAATATCAGAGAGAGCTGTGGTGCTTATGCTTTGTAAGGCAGATGTACAGACACAACCCATATCTCATCCGACCTGCATCTGCACGTGTGACCTATCACAAGTTGAGCATGAGCTATGGGTAGGGGTGTGGGTCAGGAGAGCAGCCCGCAGGAGCGGATGGGTGTCCCCATCCCCGACCTTGGGAGATGAGACCAGCCATTCTGCCCTGGGCCTGCACATGGGCTGGGCACCCCTCAGTCCCTGTCAGCCCTACAAAAGGTCTGTGCTGGTGCACAGATTTGGCATTGGCCCTCTGACCAGGAGCAAGCATCACCCAGAGAGGCCACTGCTCCTGAGACACTGTTCCCAAATAATAATTTGCTGTGTTATACTTAGTAGGCGTGTTTGCCACTGGACAGAGAAGGGCAGCTGTGTTCTGCAACCATAAGGGTGCTTTAAGCTCATGACAATTTTCTTTGCAATGTGCTGTGGACTAGGAGTGGCAGCAAGGCTGTCTTTTAGGCATAGGATTAACTCCTACATTCTTATTAGGAGCCCCTGCTTCTAATTAGTTCCTTCCTTGTCCCTCACCACTCAATTGTTGTTACTACGCAAACAAGAACTTTAAAGTATTTTGTTGTAGCTATTAGGAGCAATTTTGCATCCAGTCTATGACATTTGCAGTGCTCACAACAGTGATAAACTCTCTATGAAAAGAAAGCATGCTACCACCTACCAAGTAGATACGGTACTCTGGATCCTATTAATTTAACAACAGAGAAACTCCTACAGCATTTCACTGTGCTCTTAAAATCCTAGCTAAAATGTGGGACTCGTACATCGTTGGCTACAAGTTCACTATTCCAAATGAACTGAATAACAGCAGTACATTTTACAGATAACCTCATACAAATATTGTCATCCATCACTGATGTTGACAGTTACAGCAGGGTCTATTGCATTCTGTTAAGAATGTATAAACCTGATGAGAAAACAAAAAGCACGTTATTTCACGTTCATTACCACAGACATCAATAAACACATGATTCCTTTCCATAAATATCTATAAATATGATGCCAGTAAATCAGTCTAAGCAAAATTCCCACTTTTTTTTCTTTTTTTTTTTTTTTTTTTTTTTCTTTTTTTTTTTTTTTTTTTTTTTTCCTTTTTTTTTTCTTTTCTTTTTTTTCCCCCCCAAGGACCCAGAAACAAAGTCTATTTAAAGACTCAGTATTTTGGGTATCTATTTTTTAGTATCCAAGATATGCTTTGATGGTCCAGTACCTGGCATAATTTAACTCTATGCACACACCCAGCTCATTCTTCTCCCTATTTATCCAGTAAAACTCCAGTAGACAAATAAACTGGGAAAAAGAAGGCGGCAGGCTAGCACAGAGGAGAGAGAGAAGGGTAGTGATGGAGGAGGTTTGGGAAGACGCAAGGAGCAGTCAGTCACCCAGTAACCCTTCAAGTCGAAGGAAGCTGGGTGCCAAAACTCAATGGTTGGTATTTTAAACACAAGACTACAGACTATTTGTGGGGTAGGGGTGGGGGGAAGATGTTGCAGTTGTGACATTGCTGGTACCCTGTGCAGCAGATCACACCTCTAGCTCATACCTGGGTACTTGAAAGTCGCTCCCGGGATCTCCTCTCTCACAATCCCCCGATGCACAGAGCTGCACTGCTCATAAATCAGTAGTAGAAGAAGGATAGAGGGGGGAGGAAAGCAGGAGAGCCCTGGAGTATCTTGAGGATAACACCGTACAGCATTCTCAGGTCCAAGTTTGGCTTTTTAGGATAAGATCCAGAGAGATTGTAAGGCACCTCAAAACCTGAAATGCGACCCCAGCAAGCCGAGTCAGAGAATGGAGTGAGATGCTGGGTGCCTGCTGCAGGGACCAGGGAGGGCTGGGTGCCTGCAAATGGGGAACTACAAACTTGCATCCCGAGTTGGGAATGAGCTGTGAGGAGACAGGAACCAAGCATTATTTCCTCTCTCCAGAGTCTGACTAATACATGGGCTCATTGGCTATTGTATGGACTTCTCTGTGAGTAAGGATGGGAATCAGTCTCATGAAGAGACAGCACAGAGAGAAGCAGTGACCTGCATCATCACAGGCAAAAGTTTGAGACCGGCCACAGGAGAGCATAAGTGAACTTAACCTGGGTGTCCCAGGTAGCTCAGTAGTTCATGTGTTAAATGCTGGGCTGAGGGATGCTTGAGGGGAAGGATGCTGCACCAGAGACCATGTTGAGAGCCTGTGAGAGAAGGTCTGAGGGGCCAGGAGGATGAAAAAATAAGTGAGCCCCATTCTTCAGTCTAACAGGTCACTTTGCCCAGAGGGAGGAGGTTTCCAGTTTTGGTCTTGCTGCTGAGCTACTCTGAGGACTTGGGCAGCCTGCAGAGTACCCTCGGCCTTGTTCCTGGATCACAGTGGATGGAGTATCAACAGGGCTGGGTACCTCACTGCCTAGGCTGAGGTACAGATCCAGAAGTCTCAGTTTCTGCAGCATTAATGCTGTGTCTTGACACCCAAATTCCAGGGAAGGCCCCAGACTAACCTCTCTGGATGTCACCCTTAGAAACCATCTTTCAAGGTCCCGAGAAGTGCTTTGTGGTCTCAACTCTCAGTGCCTTCAAGCCATGTAGGTCAAGACAATGGCAACTGAGGCAATTCAATAGCTCCAAGAAATCCCAAGATCCCGAATTCTCTGTCCCTAACCTTAAAAAAAAGCAAGCTGGCAATGACAGGTTCCCCACAGCTGATGACAGTCTCCTTCCACAGATGCAATGGGAGCCGGCAATGAGCCAGCTACTGGGAACAAGAGGGTCACCACACGCTGACAGGTACAGCTCGAGCACAACGAGGGCATCGCTCGGCCCTTCGGCGTGAAGCGGGGGCTCCTTTTAGCCACCGGTTCTTTTGGTGGCAGCCAGGTTCATATTTTGAGACACTTTCTAGCTGACACGGTGAATGACACCAAGTGAACACGTTTTTATGCGGCTGGCAGTGCACTAATAGATGTCTGCTCAGGATGGTTAACGATCACCTGCTTAGCATTTGAGTCTCTACAAGTAGTTCTCTACACCAGCTATAAGGCATAAGGCAAATGCTTATTTTGTGGACAACAGATGCAAGTTACAGTGTTTCTGCTAGTAGTAATTGAATGTCTTTTCTTTGATTGTTACAGGGAATCGATGATAAATGTAAATGAAACATTTTAAATATAAAAAGTGTTTCTGTTTGTTTAAAGAAATGTTGAAGATTTCAATTTTCACTAGAAATCCAGTAGTTTGGCAGGGTGAGTCAAGTCCTGCTCCCTCTGCTGTCAAAAGCCCCGCTGACTTCAGTGGGAGGAGGGTAAGACATAAGAGAGGAGCCAGTCTCTACAAGGAATGTACAAATAAATCCCAGAATGGAAAAGGCATGAAGTATGATTAAATGCGTAGGTTTCGATAAAACTGGAGCTTGCCTTTTTTTTTTTTTTCTTTTCTTTTTTTCCTTTCTGAGAGAAGTGGGGTATTAGTAAACAGTTTAACGCTGAAGAAAACGCAGACTCCTAGGGAAATCTCTGAGTGTCTGCTTCTCTTCAGGCTCAGGTACTCATGGCTTGGGGTCAAGTCTAGTTCTGGTCAGACTCCAGCTGAAGTGTGCCAAGGTAATGGTTGTTGCTGGTGGTGGCTGTCCTTCTCCTGCTCCCTGCATCCCATTCACAAAGACACACAGATCTTTCCCCAAAGCCACAAAACAGCCAAGCCCTGGGGCTGGCTCCCCCACCAGAACATCGGAAAGAAGCACCAGATTTAGGACATATGCTTATACAATGCTCATCTACGCTCTTGTGCCGCCTTTCGTGCCTATATGCAGAATGCTACACATAACCCAGTGGGGCAAACGGTGCACAAAACAGCAACAGGGCAAACAAACAAACCAACAACCTGGATGCGTACAGTCGGGGAGCAGAGTTTTGGCTAAAGGGCGGGAGGAAGGATGTGAACGGACATCACTCCAGTTGGGATTGACAACAAGAGGCGCTGCTGCCCTAAAGGAGCAGAGCTTGTGTTTGGGGGGCTAAGGATGACAATGGAACGATGTAATCCATGGGTGGAAGAGGGGAAACAAATTAACTGTGATGAATTCTATGAGCAACACTTTATATAGTCTCACAGACAATTAACATAGACTTTAGGCTGATCTGGTAACTCAGAATATCAAGGGACAGAGTGATATGCCTGCTGGAAAAACGGGTCTGTTTTCTGCAAGAAAATACACCCATAACAGTATTTTCATTACTGGATAATCATTATTTGGATTTGATTTGAGTAAACTCACAAAAGATGGAATAGATAACAGAACGGATGGTTGCGATTTTGGTGTGTAGCAAACAGGAGTGTCTTCTTTTCAGGAGGAGGTGACCTTCAGTGGCCTTCGGCACTGCCTCCTGATTGTACCCAGTCATAGATGACCAAGGGGATGCTCACTAGAGAAAACATTACCCCCAGCGCCAAGAAAAGAGAAGCCTGGAACAAAAAAGAGAGATAGATAATGAATAGAAAGAAAAGACAATTAATTCCAGTATGCAAAATTCTCCTGTTAAGGAGATTTACAAGGTGATGTATCAAAGTTACCAGCTAAAATGGGATAGCACTTCTGGTAAAGACACGACCCATAGATAATTAAACAGATTAGTGTCATTAATAATTACTCGCTGAACACCAAAACCAATTTTTTTCTTCTTTCAATTCACTTCTTAAACACTGATCATCCCTAAAGAGGATCAACTGAGTCTGTTTTTAGGACCAATCGGCTCTGCTCTTTTCAAAGCCTCACAGAAATAGGTATGCTCTTCCCATCGGATACGTGTCCATTGAAGTTCAGCCCTTTCGTCTCAGGGCTTGTGGACAGGGCCACAAGTGAAACACGGGATTCCTGCCTGTCTGCTCAGAGCAAGAAAATCTGACCATACGGTACTTCCAGTGCATGCTCCTTTAGACTGGGAATACACAGGACTGTTGCATCTTTTCAGCTGCATCTCTTTCTGGGACTCATAGGAAATCTTTCCAAGGCCCATTCTCACCTGCTGGAAGCACCCTAAGTTTGACTCAGTTCCATTAAAACCATGAGGAATACCACAAAAGGAGTGCTTTGCATGCTTTCTGGATCAACACACTGAAACAGAGCAAAATCACAGGAAAAGCCCCTCGCCCTGCAGAGAGGGGCTCCCCAGAACACAAGGTGCCCTGCGTGGTGCAGCCCCTCCACCGAGAGACCACCAGGGAAGCTAAGGAGAAAGGCAAGCACAGCTGCCAGCTGAGGGAAGCAAAGGTGGAAAGTAACATAAAGGAGCTCACACATATGTTCAGATTAGGTATGCTTCACATCTAGCACGTGATAAGGAATGACAAGATGGAAAGTGTTCCATTGAGGGGAAAGGAACACATACCCAAATCCTCTGAGTCAACTTTGATCCATCCTGTTGTGTAATTTTTAAATACAATGAAGAAGGAAGAATGAAAATCAGCATATTGGCAGAAGTGACCCCTGCAAAATTCAAATAAATAAGTTTTGTTAGTTGTCAGCAACAGCTAATTATTGTGTTGCCGATTAGCAACAGCATTTTGTTAGTAGTACAAAACCAGGATACTGTACCTACAACTCCGAAAATATCCTTCATGGTGGGGATAAAAATGACTAGCAGGTTGATGATAACCAAAAGAACAAAAGTAACCACAACGTGACGACATAGGTCAAATTTCGTTTTCCTTGCCAGTTCAAATAATGATGAACGCACCTGTAGAAAGAGAGAGTTTTCCGTCAGGAACAGTCTATAAGCCAATTCAAAGTTTCCCATATTTATTTTAACTAGTTCTTCATGCAACAGAAAGTGCTGCATGTAGGGTCCCTAATGTCATGCCCTTTGAAATCATTGTTAAAATTAATTTGATATTTCAAAACTGGAGGTATACATGCATCTGCAGGACGATGTTCCTCCCTTTTTGGACCTAAAAATGAACTTCGTCTCTGGGCCTGCTCCGGTGAAGTCAGGTGAAGTAAGAAAGGGTCCAAGTGGATTCAATTTAAAAAAGATTTAAGATTATAGAAGATTTTAACCGATTAATTTATTTCCTGCAGGGAGAACTTCTCTAGAAGTTAGTGGGAGTCTGGTGTGGGAAAAGACTGATCCAAACTCAAGCTCTTTTTGTAGCTGCAACGTCACTGCCACGGCAGCTGCTGGACTGTGGTTGGAAGAAACGCGCCGTGTACAACCATGACTGGCTTCCAAACCGTGTGGAGCTTTTTACTTACAGTGAAAAACAGCACTGGCACTGTGAGTATCACCGCAACTATCACAGCCAAGCGCACGGTCAGGATGAGGATGTCATCTTTGCTCTGGTACTTGTGAAGCAGATCTGACTGCACAGTGTCTATGGAAAAGACAATAAGGTAAGTGTTCTGGCAAACAGGCAGCCCGTTCACAAAAATCATTGCTTAACAACAGCCTTCTTGAACAACAAGTGATTTATCTGCAAACAAAAGAGTATGGAATGAAACATTCTTGAGTTAAAACAGCACTTTGAACCAAATCCTAATGATCCCATTATTCCAGATTAATCCTTTGGAGGCCTGATTGAGGAATGCATCCTAATTCAAGACAGCACATGCCTAAGTCTAAGGTAATTTTCACTGTAGGAAAGACAACAGTGAGACATACACAACAGCTTGCTTACGTATATACATATATAAAAAAATAAGTAAATTGAAATAAGCTATTTCTAATTAGTTCCATGGGCTTTTTTTTTTTTTTTTAAAGTGTCAAATGATACAAAAATAACCACATGCACTGCAAGGGCTGAACTTAGTATAAACTACAAGGTTTTGAGCTAAATTAGTCTAAACAGCAAATAAACTTCCAGCGAAAAGCAGTGCCCCTGTTCTCAACCAAGAACAAAGCCTATCTCGGGTCAATGCTCAGCGGGACACTCTGACATTTGCACTCAAATCCCTTGGCAGCTCCTCCCAGGGCTGCCCTGGTGGCTTTTATTTTCTCCTGAACCTGCCACCCACCCAGCAGCGCCTGCAGCTCGGCCCCGCGCCGGCCGGTGGCCCCAGCAGCCAAGACAAATCACGGGATGGGGAGGGTGGTGGCACTTAACGGGGAGGCGCTGGTGGTATTTTAATACAACCTCCTGCAAAAACGTTTCCTGGAAGCTGTGCTAAATAGTGCAGAGTGGGTCTGCCTGTGCTAACCAACAGGAAAACCAAGCTGCTGAGGGACCTGTGTGTTTTCTTTGTAGCTTTTAAATGTCTAGGAGCAATACTGTAACGGGGTGGCTGTCAAGGGCACCACAAAACATCCTCACTACCCTTCTTTAGGCTCGTATTTTGTTTCTGCCAGCTAATCTTAGAAAGCTGGTGGTAAAGGGTAACAGCTCTTAAACCAAAGTCTTTAAAGGGAACTCAGCAGCCATGTCTAGTTCAAAATCTTTGGCACTTGGTAAAACCTCCTGTAAACCTGAAGGCAGAGACATCTGTCCTGGGGTGAAATGCCTGCACTCCCGCCCAGGGACACCCTTCTGGGGAGAGACCATGGGCCAAGGCCACCTATGCAGTGCTTGAATCCCCACCAGGAGAAAGAAAACGCTCTCCCACCTCCCTGCAGATTAGGAGTGGGGTTTTCAAGCCGGGCACATGCACAGCTTCTGCGACACAGAGCTTACTCTGCTCCTGCAAGCACAGACTGCAACTTCTGTACCGCTCACGGACTGCAGCCAGGTAGGAAGTGAAGGGCAAGGCTTACAGTTGAAGGTCTGTTTTCCTTTCAGCTAGATACACCACAGAGCCCAACCACAGTGTGACCTTTTAGGGGAAGAAAAACACCTCTTTTCTGTAATTCTGCAATGTAAATATAGTCATCACTGCAACACTTTCGAGAACACAGCAAACAGACAAGTACTATTGGTGTCAAGAAGAAATGGCCATAATAAAAATACTGTTCTTACCCAGGCAAGGGTAGAGAAGAGGGTTAGAAAACAGCAAGTGGACATATGACAGAGCAGGTCTTGTCAGTGGCAAGGGGATGAAGGATTGAAGTGGAGGAATTTTATATTCCCTCAGCATCGTTTTTGTTGCCTGTCATGTCACTGACCCTTGGAGAAGCCCCAACGATGCCACACAGCTTCCACCTGTGGGCTGTCAGCATTGGGGACCAGGGACACCTGATGTGGGGAGGGGCACACGAGACACCCCAGGGATTCCTCCGCCGTTCCCCCTCGGGAGGGCCAGAAGGACGCAGCCCCTACCTCCTCCATGGACTCCAGACCCTCGTCCTTGAGGGGCGTGGGAGATTCCCAGAGAGGAGCGCCACGGATCTGCCTCCTCAGATCCCTGGGGCAATCACATCAGAATCTCCTCCCTGCCAAAGCGAAGGGGTCCGTGCTGATTTACACCCGTTTGCTCCCTGGGGCTGCTAATTTGATGCATTTCTATGAAAATGCGTTAGTTGGGAGCAGCTGGATGAGAGCGGCTCTTGCTGTTGTCACTTGCAGCACAGTTGCGGTTTTATAGGGAAAATTAGAACAGATGACCGCAAGTTACTTCACTGCATGCAGTCTTAAGGCCTCATAATCGGAATGAGAGCCTGAGAAAACAAATATGAGATAGATACACCTTTGGGGGGAAAAAAAAAAAAGCCAGATTCATATTTACTTATTTTCTTTCTCTTGCAATATGTGGCTCACAAGGAACGGTATCATGAATGAGGAGATTGTAAGAAAAAGGTCACTTGGAATAGGATGGAGAAGACTGATGACCTTTTGGTGACTCTGAGGTAAAAGGCAAATATCAGTTTTGTCATCTGTTTTGTAACCCCTTAATGGTCCATGGAAAAAAGACACTACTTTGCAACATTCCCATTAGACTGGAACGTGGGAGTAACTTCCTGGGCAACATTATGGATTTTATCCTATTTTACTCAATAATTGTGCCTTTAGGGCATACATGTTGTATCCCTTAGTGATACAATATAATTTGTTTGTTTCTTTAAGTGAATTGATGTGCATGAAAAGAGACAGGGTGTAAGTCTCAAACACTGAAATAGCCATCCTTTGGCGGCTCAGCTGGGACAACGCTCAAAGCTTTCCCACCTTCACTGCCAGTTTATTTATCCAAGACCTGAAGGGGTCAGCTCTAGGGACACAGGGAAAACGTTTGGCCCTTAGCCTCTGTGATGAAAGTGTCAATAAGAAAATGAAAAAGCTGTGATGGCTGATTTAATAACATGTTTCCTAGGACCTGCTCTCAAGTCTGTCTCATTTTATGCAGATATGCATGCTTCAGTCATGACCAACATTCAGCTGGGGAATGAAATTATTAGTGGGGCCCAGCTAATCCCCACTGTTAAACCACTGTCTCCCTCATATTTTGAATATGCTTTTTGTGAATACTGCTTTCAGTTGTGCTTTTCATCCATGGGGGAAAAGCAGGAAAGGATCTGTACCTTCAGCATGAAAACTTAATGGAAAATTATTTGAAAAAGTATTTTAATATAAGTGGACGGGACTTTCTTTTCCAGCTGGGATATGCTATTGATTCCACATGTATTCCCTTTCTACTTTCATCAGTAAAAAACTGCATACTTACCATAGAAAGTCAAATAGCCAAATATGGCAGTCATAAAGTACATCACAAACATGGCAAAAAATGAGATATTTGAAACCAACTGCATTTTTTTCTGTGAACGGCTGGAGAAATAAGAAAAAAAGAATGCACAGAAATGGTTAGGCTGGGTTTTTCAATAGCTGTTTAAAAATGTATTAAGTCTTTGCATAAACATTGTAATTCTGGGGAGACTCATGAATGCATTTTCATTTAAAACAGGAATTCATTGACAGCTGAACAAGAAAGGGAAGGACTGGGGAAACAGACTCTACTTGGAGTTCAAGTCAAGAAATGGTGAGTCCAGCCTGTGGCTCTGCTCCCTGGCCATACACACTTAAATGGAATGAAAGGTGAAGCCAAGTGGAGAGGGCTGACCCTTAAACACTTCAGTAATTAAATTAAAAGGCCAATATAGAGAAAGAGTAAAATTATACACAGGAAAAAAAGCACGTTCTGAATGTTTGTAGAGAAACAGTTTTGTCCCCATGGGTAGCAAGTAATGAATGTATGCAGACCACTGTAGAGCTGTAAAATAGGTTAAGTGTAAACATTTGATTTTTAGATATTTGTTCTGAAATATTCCCACTCTGGTAGCTAAAGTTAGACTTTTAAACCCACACGGGGATGTCATAAATAGGCACCTGGGAACCTGCTGGACTCCCTTGAAACTCAAGGCACTGAGCAAATGGCCAGAGCCTGAGGACACCCATGGGTCCGATTGACCCTGACCTCTCCCCTGGGGCTCCCCCCGTGGGGATTCCACTGCCACCAGTGATACCGCAGCAGGGCTGGTCTCCAGCTCCCCACAGCCCTACCCAGCCAGAGATGTCAGCAAGACAGATGTAACAGCAAAGGTCTTTTAATACAAGTGAGCCTGAAAAGAATGTGTTTTTTTTTCATGGTATTGCAACAGATTTTGAGTTGCACTGAAATAAATGCCATAAGCTGAACACACCTCTCTCCTATGCCAAATAACGACCAGTACAACTTGGATCTCCCCAGGCTGCCGTATATTTCCAGAGAAAACTCCCAAAGTATTGCATTATCCTCAATCTCCCTCGCCCCCGCCCCAGCGGCACGCCTGGGAGGCCAGATTTCCTAGCTGACAGCCACGCTCGTTAGCTTGTTGGGTGTTATTAAAGCACATCTTCTCTGAATGGCAGGAATGACTCAGAGCACCTCTGTGCTAACATTTTCCATGCAAAGTGGTTCAAAACAATTAAGTCAAAAAAAAAAAAAAAAGAGAAGAGCTTACTCTTTAAGTTCGCTGTAGATCGGGAGGACTGACGGGTGGCACACAAATGCAAAAGCAATGGTGGGCAAAGCATATACGGTCTGTTCAGAGAGAATTTCAGAAAAGAAGTTAAGAAGTATTTCCTCCAGTGGTCTGAAGAAATGATCTGTGTTCAACTACCTCAGCTCCCAATTCTCTGGACTCTTCAACCGAATGTTGAGAGCCCACAGAGAAGGCAGAAGACCTGTCAATCAGCATGTATTTAATGAAATAGGGAGAGCAGTGCTCTTTCAATGGGAGGACAAAGTCTTCGCGTTGGCCATGTGAGCACGGTTTTGACTCTGCTTGCAGAGCCCGGTGCTGGATGCCTCGTGGCTGCTGGTTTTGCTCCCTGGGATAGGTTTCCCTGCCCAGCTACTGCCACCATTACTAGCACACTGTCACACGTGAAAGGGATGTATGGTGGGTCACCGCTACGCTACCCTGCCTTGGCATGGAGAGGGGTGTGCACGCGGGGTGCTAAGGCTGAAGTCCTGGAGAGGAAGCCCATATCCAGACTGTAAGAAAAGAGAAGAGCAATGCAGAACTTACAAATAAATGGATATTTCAAGGTACCAGACTGGGTCCCTTCATTTCCCAGGCCCACAAAAGGGCCAGGAAGGCTGTGGAGGGAGCATGCTTTTCCTTGGGGAAAGAGAGAGACTGTTACGTCACCAGGAAGCACAGGAGGCCTCCAGGGGGGACCTCACCCCCATCTCCACCAAAAACCTCAGTGGGTTTCAGTCCTCAGTGTACAGCCAAACTTCACAAATGATCTCAGTGCCCAAGTACTTCCATTCTCCCCAGAGAACGGGTATGAGCAGAGGTCCTCCTGCAGGAACAAAATGAGTCCATCCCTACAGATGACTCTCCCTGGTCCTCTGAGATCTGCTTATGCTAGTCACAGGCATCTCCTTCCCACAGAAGCCATCCTGGGATATGCCCCAGGCCTGGCAGATTCAGTAAATACACTGGTTGCGCTCCAGCGGTCCCTCCTCCCCCAGGCCTGTGCCGCCTCCTCCCCCTTACTCACAGCATGCCACTGTATGGAGTCTCCATCTGTGGAGATATTCCTGGACAGGGTGTCAGGCAGTCAGCTCTAGGTGGTCCTGCTTAAGCAGGGCGTTGGACCAGGTGACCTCCAGAGTCCCCCTGCCAACCTCAGCTGTCCTCTGATTCTGCAAAACTGTCTCTCCTCTCACACACCAAAGTTGCTAAATTGATTGGCAAGCTGTTGGCCCCGAGGGCAGATCTCTAGAGCTGAGCTCCAGCGTGCATAATTCAGTTGGATCGATCCTTCCCACGTGCCCCCATCGACTCTGAGGCAAATGCTGACACTGACTGTAGGGGAAGATGACTGCCCTTCAACACCATCTGTAACATGCCTACACCTAAGCTGCTGTCGCACACCAAGTGAACTAATTCTTGGTCTGTCCCACCAGATCTAGGCTGATGGCTGCCCCCAACTAAAGAAAAGTGCTTGGTTTGGCTTCTTAAACTGAAGCTGATAGGACGAATTTTAAAAAAAAATATTACTTTTGTATGCATATGCTATATACATGCATTCCCTATGGAGGCAACTGCAACACCCCAAGTACCCTGCCGGGCTGGGCAAGGTGCTGTTTAAGGAGCAGTGTGGCCCAGCACAGCTGAGAGGAGAGAGCCTCCTGCTCCCACAGCTACAGCCAGTTGCTCTTTCGCATTCACTTGGCACAACTTTTCCTGCAGCTGTGCAGCCATGGAGGAAAGCATCCAGCTGAAAGGCAATCAGATTTTTGCTGGATTAGCTTTCAACTGTATCCTTTTTACAATCCAGTTCACCATATGGCTACAGAAACACATACCCTGTCACAAAGAAGTGGTTTGTGTGCAGAAGGACAGAAGGATTACTTCTGGGCTTCAGATGGAGGAATGGCTTACTCCGCCTCTGCTGAACTGCAGCCTCAAAGCAGAGTTGCAGAAGGGGACAGTAAGAAGCAGTGGAAAGGAAAAATCTCCCAAAGAAAGTGTCAGTTTTCTGGTGGTAGCTTAGGGTCACAGCCTTGGCACGTCCTACTACTGGAGGAGAGCAGGAGTGCAAGGAGGAATAATCAACACAACATCTCCATGAGACTGGGCAAGGAGACCCACTGCATGTTCACCACTGGGGCAAGACTGGAAGCATGGAGAATTTGGCCTACAAGGTGCTGACCGGATTAAGAGCATGGGGTGTAGCTGTATATATTATGTGAATTAAAAATAAGTATTATAAAAAGAAACATACCTTGGAATTAAAGATAACATACTTTGGCTTACACATATGTTCATGTGCTGAGCTATTTGATAGGATAGGTGATGTTGCATTTAGCTCCGGTCCGCCACAGGGAATTTGAAACTTCTTGTAAATAACCTAGAATGAGAGCGGAAGACAGCTAATTGCTAAAAACAATTTCAAAAAGCAGCAGATTAAAATTAAAACATTAGAGAAACAGAGAATAACCTATCAAGTAACTCTCATCCAACAAAGAAAGGAACCTGAACTTACCACTATCAGGAAAAATACCATGCAGCTTAATGAAAATCCACTGGTATAGCCAAGATACCCTGAAACAAATTAAAATAAAATCTCTCACAAAATTATTTTATTAGCCATATCTTGTTTTTTTACTTTTTGTTGCTTCGAGGAAAGCTTAAATGTATTATACATTTAATATATATCATGAGCTTCTGGGCAGGACAAAAGCATGTTCTGTTGGTGCGGGAGCGTCCCACGTCACAAGCCTTCCAGCTTTCAGATAGACCTGAGCTTTGTTCTGATCGGTTTGATTTCATGGCAGTTTAACTAATTTTATTTTTGAAAGGGGCTGCGATAATTGAATCAAAACATGAAATTGTGCAATTGCAATCACAATGTGACCCAGATTCCTTGATATCAGCCATGTCAGCTGAGTATGGGTTACTTTCTCTAAAGGAAGATCCCAACAGGACTTCAGTGCCAAAACTTGTTACATGGCTTTTAAAAATACATTTTTTTTTACCTATTGGCATCTCTGTGGACTCAAACACATTTGGAAATGCAATCTTCTATACATACCTTACTTCAAAGTCCAGTACTTCCAATTAACCTCGCCAATAAAAATTTTGATGCTGATTTATAGAAAAATGTTATTTTTTTTGTAATCTCACAACTTGTGAACTTATTTTTACAGGCCACACATAAAACAAAATTGCTTTATGAAATGAAGACCCTCTTAATTATAATTTTTCAAGTCAATTTCCACGATTGTATGCATGAGGCTGGTTTACATTGAGTTCAACAGCTCTGACAGTTTAGGTCTACTTGTTCCAAGATGCTCAAAACACAGCTGGACCAGGGAGGCTGTTTAGATTACAATGACAGCACTTTTTTTCCCCTCCTTTTCTTTTCTTTTATAGTTGAGCTGCCAGTGTGGCTGTCAGTGACATGACGTCTGGGCTCCTTTACTTCATACCCACAATGGTGTTTGCATCTTACCTAAGTTCTTAAGGAGACATAACGGGAGGATTATACCAAACGTCACTGTGACAACAAGAATCCGCCCATCCACGTACCATGCCCTGTATAAAACATTACAAGAAATCACCGTGAGCACACCTTAAACACTCTGTTTTTTCTCATACTCAGTCATCCTCCTTGCTGCAGTTAGAGAACTGTCTTTGGTCTCCTTACAAGCTCCTACAAAAGGAGAGGTGGGGCCACATCTAAACTGTGTAGACTCATTAAGTATCCAGCCCTTAAAACATGGTGCTGCTGAGACTTGGATGGGGCAGCTTTTCATAGTCACTAGAGAAAATATCATCCTACTGCTAAGATCAATTAACAGGACTGAGAGAAAGAATTACACCCTCCCTAACCTGATATAAGCCACTGTGCCACACATACAGGACAGTGGGGTCCACCATGATTAATTTGCTAAACCACCTGGGCATGACATCCCCGGAGCGGCAAACCAGGCTCCCACGGGCTGGCACACACAAACCAACCTAGGGCTGTGTGTCCTTCTAGCAAAGTGCTTTGAATCCTGCTGGAAAGTAAGAAAGGGGAGAAGGAACAGCGTTGGTGACATTCTGTACGATCTATTTCTGCTGCTTGGTTCAATTTAGTATGAAAGACTGAGGAATGGGACCTCGACCTTCTTATCATGCCCTACAACACACCCTATAACCTAGTGCAAAGGATATTTACCAATATAAAGAAATACCATCCTTCTGTTAAAGAAGTTGGTAAAAGTCAGGGAGTGATAAGTGGCAGAAATCTAAGTATACTATTATGTTGTCATATGCTAATATTGAAGAATTTCATACTACGGACAGTGTTTCAGGGGCAGAATCCTATAAAATGCTAGGAGCACAGGGAAATGCCTATTATCTTAAACTTGCATTGTTCTCAGTATCTTCAAGTGTTGCCTAATGCTGTAAAAGACTGGATCCTATGATAAGAGTTTTGTATAAATCATAATTCTGCATGAAAATCTGGTGTGCAAAGAGAGTAACTACTGCTGACTTAACCTTTCATTTCTTATCCATCCTCTTTTCCTTCCCAAAGTTGTCTTGTTTTTTATTAACCCCCTGAAATATTTCTATGAAAATCTACTTTGGCAAACCCAAAGAGTATCTGATACTTAAGAGTTTTTATAAACATATGCTTAAACTTATCTCCACATTGTTGAATTCTATAATTTAATCACCAAAATTAATTCAACTTACGAAAAAGATTCTTCTTCTCCCATTAGAAACTTTATGGCAGAAGGCAGCTCGTTTTTGACTATGAAGAGATAGCTCAACATTGCTGGAGGAAGAAGGAACTCAGTTTAGAAAATGGGTAAGATATTTTGTGGAATAAGTGCAGAGAAGCATCCTAAACCTTTTTCCACATCAGTATCTGATGATAGAAGACCCCAAACTATAATTGACTGTAAACTACTGATCATTCAGTAATGCAGCATTTTTAAAGGGCTGCATGCAAAGTGTCAGGGACAGCTAAATCAAGGAGCATGAAGATCCCAAGATGTCACTGAGAGGAGGACAGACCTGACTGGTTGGTAGCCATAACATTACTAAGATGGTCCTGGGTTTAGTTTTTCAATACTCCTGATCTCCTTTACCTCCAACATTCTGGAGCGACGTAGATCCAAAGACAATCATTTTCCCTGGGGTACCGAAGACCTGCTCACCCAGCTTTTCATACACCATGCAGCCTGCATGAAAAGAAATGAAGAGAAAGGTAACAAACACACCAGCAAGAGCTGTTGCATTGAAACATTTATGATTCCTTTCCAGCCAACCACCCATCTGTGCAGCCATATCTACCCGTTGCAAGGAAATAGAGAGCTCTCTTGTCATTACTAGGGCTGAAACTTGTGTAGGAATGTTTTCTTGACGTCTATAAATGTTATGGTTGGCTACCAGTCACTTTTGAAATTGAAGCTCTTAATGAGGCTATTACACCCCTTTAATGAGTCTGTCTATACTCCTAGTGACACATTAAGTTCTGGTATCCCCATCCTGGCGTGTTAGGTTTGCGCCCGCAACGTGAGTGACGTAGAAAGCCTCCTCTCCAGACAAAACTCAGTACAGAGGGATCCACAAGTTAGCACTGGCAGCCTGGCCACAGCAGACACACTGCTGCGATTCTGCTATTTCCCTTGCTTTGACTGTAAATGATCCAAATAAGGGCAGCCATGGGTTTACAGGATGATTTACAAGTTCTAATGACGAAGCCCTAACTTGTGAATTCTCACTGTGGAATGTTTTTGGGAAAAAGCAGGGCAAAGTGTAAATTATAACAAAACCTTCTTGTTAAGTATCTGTCAAGCTTGAGAAATTCCACTATTAATTGGTTTGTGTTTGTGTTAAAAGTTTTTTTCCTTGGCTGTGATTTAGGCTGAGAAAAAGACTGGACATTGTGAAGATGGTGAGATACATGAGAAGAGAAAGAGAAATATTGCCAATGTTACACTGTTCAGATGACTTTTAAAATGTATCCCATTGTTTGGTTTTCTCTGTATTTCCTTATAGCTGACATTTCTGCTTTGAAGCTTGCATAAACAATAAGTTTGAGCTTACATTTATCAGCAGCATAGAAACCAGGGCTTACATTTTGGGAACTAACAGGGCACAAATTAGTGCCCATAATTAGGCACACATACCTAATTAAATAGGCACTTAATGCCATTGTACATGCTATAACAGTAACTCATGTGTGTCCAAATTACTTATTAAAATATTGCAGTGTTCTTGTGCACAGATAATTTTAAAAGTCTGGTGTCAGAGATTTGTTATCCAAGGAAAGAGATTCTTGGACTTCCGAGCACAGTGACATTTAACACTGTGGGTAACTTCTAATTTCGGTGTTTAGAATATATTTTGCTTACAGTTACACTTTTCTCTGTTGAGGAACTGTTCCCTTTTATTTTCTTGTAGGAAACCTTGCACTAGATCAAAAAGACTAGCAGTAATTTCACACTAACCATTAAGGACAAAGTGTATTTCTAGGTAAGCTTCGCCATAGGCAAAGATTAATTAAATTTAATTTGCAATTGGTTTTGTAATACAAAGAAACTGTATGAGCTGTTCTTTCTAGCTCATTGAAGGCAAATCATGTTAGCAGAATTCGCTCTTTGTCCTAAGTTTGTCTCTTTACAGTGATGGTCAGATGCTGTCCTCCTTTGCCGTGATATAAATTCTTGTTAATTCTGGGCTTCTGACACAAAATGTGTTAGGCCTTTCTATTGTGTTAGCAAAGTGGTAAAAACTCCATCTTACTACAAAGTACTTGCCCTTATTTGAGTCACTTTTCACCTCTTGCTCTTTAAAATTCTACTAAAACGGTATAATAACATTTTAAATTACCTGTTTCCTTTGAACACACCAACAGGAGATATATCGAATAAATAGACAGCAGTGTCACTGAAACCAAGAGCAGCCTACAAAAGAATGGAAAATAAAGCTTACTCTAAGTGCTGAGCTCTAACATGGCAATAATTCATGTCAGGTCATATTCCAGTTGACACCGAGACAATTTTTATACTCTACAGAAAAAGAAAAAGCCCTAAAAATACATGTTATTCACATGCTTTTTGCAGTTCCACCACACCACTGTGGCGGTAGAAAGCCCTGCACATAGAGGGATTCAACCAAGTAAAACTTAGCAGAGCTGCAGAGTGCAGCCTGTTAGTGAGTTACACACACACACACCCCCCATGTTGAAAGAAGCAAGAATAAAGGTGCATATTCAGACATAAATTAAGATTTAATCAAAGCAGGGATGAGCCACGTATGTCTCTCATCACCCACTCTCAGGCTTTTTTTTTCTGGAAGCGGAGTAAAAATTACAAAGGGATGCCCTCTATTTAAAGACTTCCATACCAAATGGAAGCATTTTTTCCCCAGACATGTTTTAGATGCTTCCAAAGGGGTGCCCCAATGGCTTTTTATGTGCCTCCCAGTGCCAAACAAGCATGGAGAGGAGGGAAGTTAAGGCTTTACTGGTTTCTCTTGGGAATAAAGGCAGAAAGCAAAGGCTTATGCTTTGTCCAGGTGGGGACTGGTGTTCCCTCACTGATGTCACTCCTGGTCTGTCGTGATCCATAATTTGACTTCCTTTAGAAGAATTGCAGGAGGTAATGACCAAACTGTTTGTGCAGGGAACTTGCTGGCACAAATGATAATTAGTCAGCGCTGGGGGCTAAGTGCATAAAAACACATTTGCTCATTGCTCAGTGTCTTTAAGCCAAGCACCATGTGTGCCTTCCTCTCCAACACTCTGACACACAAAGACCTGATGATGTTTTCATGATGTGTGTGAAGAGCACTCCGACAATCTGTTGGCAATTCCTCTCTTTATTATGACAACTACCCTCAGGACACAGAGAAAAACAAGCCTGAAATTTAACAGAAAACAAGCTGCTGTCATAGATGGGCAGCAACACATCTTTTTTTTTTTTTGTAGGAATACACAGAAAGAATGGGATGAGAAGCGTCCTCCCTCCCCTTTTCTACCATTTTTGACTAGAAATACTTTACTGCCAAATAATGACCCACAGGTTTCCTGGGGCCAGAGGGACAGGCAGAAACATAAAGAAGTGATAGGAGGAACTGCTCTTCTGCCAACAGAGAACGATGGTTGACAATAACAACACACTCATGGTATGGTGCAAAGGGTGTTGCTCCTTGGGGAGGTGGGGAAGGGAGATTGTACTGGCTGAGGTCACTCAGCTCCATTTTTTCCCGGTTTGCTAAGCCTTCCTTCTGCCTGCGTTCCTCGCAGAGCCGCCAAGCCCCTGTCTGCCTGGAGGCACGGTGCTCACAGCTCCCAGTTCTGGGCTGCTGGGCTGACTCACTCCCAGCCCCAAACGGCTCCAGCTCCACATGCCAGCATCAAGTCTATTTTAATATTAAAAGCTCCCGTTTTTCAGGCACTGAGCTCATGGAGCCTTTGCAGCGGTAAAAATAACAGTCCCGAGCAGCCAGGTATTTATCTGATCTGTTGTCCTTAGCTCCCCATAGGGTTCTTACAGAGACACTTGGCATTTTCATTACTGCTGTATGAAAAACTTGTTTGTGTTAGGACTGTGGTATGGACAGGGATATCCGCGCCAGAACCACCCCTTGGAAAGGAATGAAAATGTCCATGCCACTTGCTCTACACAAATTCAAAACAGAAGCAGGGGAGCTTGTGCTGCAGTCCCAAAAGCACTCCTCTACTTTTTATTTTGCCTGCTTTTAAAGAAGTGCTGGCAGCTGTACCAGCAACCAGCACACGCAAAAGTCACCTCCAACCAACAAATCCAGAATAAACAGTTTAGGGCAGGGGACTGATACAGCACTGGGAAGGACAAGCTGTTCCTGCGATGCCACTGCTGTTTGCTCCCAGCTGCTGCATTACCAGGTCAGCTGCAACACGTGCTGTCGCCAGCCCTCTAAGGAGTCCTGGGCTTTGGGGCCAGAAGACTTCTGGAGCTCATGCAAGTTGTCTGCCTTATTGCACAGAACAGCTCAGAACCTTCATAAGGCACTGGGTGCAGAAGAGCATGGCAGAACACAAGGTTTGCCACCACTGGGTCTCCCAGAGGGCCAGTCTGCCAGCCTGCCCCAAACCTCTGGAGGAGTGAGGCTGTGGCTTCATGGTTGCTTCTAGCCAACCCTAGCAGAAGCGACTAGCAGTGTGAAACTTCAGTTGTAGTCTTTTACTATACCTCATCTAACATGACCCTGTGCCTCAGCAGGGTTTTTCAGATCACATACAATGCTGGGCTAAATGCAGGCTGAAGACACCTTGCACTTGGCCAGCCCATATGTCTCTGCAACACGATCCCTCACTCTAGTCCTGGCTCTCCAGGATGAAACCATAGGCAGCAACAAGTGCTCCTGCCATGCCTAGATATCCTGGCCCATCTCTAACTCCCCAAGCCTTCTGTGCCATCTTTCTGCAGTAAGGCTTTTCTCCACTTTTGCATGCAGAAAGGATGCTCTTCTTTAGTTTAGGTTGTAGCTATCAACAATACTAGGATTAAGTTCCTCTGAGTTCCTCCTGGCAAGCATGACACTGTGCTGTGGCACAAAGTTGTGCAAATAGAATGTGACAGTATATACTCGCTGCCACGTTTATTTTGCATGTCTTATGCCAAGAATCTAGGATCTGAACTGATCAGGTGTGCATGGCAGGGCAGACTTTACACTGCAGAAGCCTAAAACTTTTGAGAGTGGAAATCAGGCCAGGTCTGCTTTGTTAGTGCTGAAAATGCACCTGCTGAAAATTTTTCTTCCTCTGCTTTCTACTTTTCAGAGATGGTGCATGCCAATACTGGATGACATGTGATAGAATACTAGAAACTTTCCAGAACTGTGCCACTCAAAAGCAGTGCAAGTAAGTGCTTCCTCATGTGCAAAAAGCAATGAAACTGTTGCTGGGACTCTATCTTTAATCACCTGTAAAGCAGAAATTGTTCTAAGATCTACCTGTGATAGCAACAGCAGAACTATACACTCATGGGAAAAATGCACGGAATGAGAGTGTGAGAAACAAAATCTAACACTTTAACTGGATTATTGCGTGGTAAAGGAACATTTAAAGTATTTCAACTTTCATGCATAACTACAGACACCGCATTAGGATCCTGTATCTCTGGGCTTCAAAGGAGAAAGCTCTGCTGGTCTGGTCAGTTAGGTCCTGCTAGCTTCCTTACCTTTGATCTCCAGGCTAACAGATCTAATGACATTATAAAGCTAACAAAAACAATTATTCACTTTTAAATACACACAGTTAATTCTGCAGAAAATAATGCTGTTATTTACTATATAAAATCTCTACATTCAGGTTTGGTAGCTTTTCATACAATGTGGTGGTACAGATCTTTACATTTACTACTTGGCCCAGTCACCATCATACGTTGTTAGAAGTTTCTCTGGTGTTCATATCACTGGTCTTATCTACTTCACTTAAAAGAAAACGCCTTTTTACATCCTCTACAGCAAACACATTTCACATTTCACTTAACTCTCATGAAAAACTGCTGGAAGAATGAGTAGAGGATGAGACTATAGAAAACTAAAGCAGTAAGGAGAAACTGAGGATGCTCCTTGGCTGAGACACAATTATTACAGAAAAGGTAATGAAGCTGAAAAGATAAAACTTTTTTTTTTTTCTGGTTACAGCAGTTTTTGCAACCACCAGTCTGTGCCCTCAGAGGCGTGCTTGTCAGAGCACAAGTGAAGTAACATATACAGGCTAGGGCACTGGATAAAAAAAGCAGCAAAAATAAAATAAACTCAATCCCTCCGCATGAGAAAGATCTAAATTAAAATCCAGCTACTTTATAGCATAGCTTAGTGGCAACACAACTATGAGACTTTGCACATTCTTACTGTAAATGGATTAACTCCATGGATTATTCCTAGATTTTATCCAACCACAGCAAATTTTAAGCTAACAGCATGGATGTAGCTATTCTGGCACAAAAGCCCAGAGCAGATGGCTATATGTACTGCTTTGGCCATCCACTCTGTTATATACAGGATTCATATTATATATATCCCCAAAACCTAAGATATAACAGAAGTTCTAGCTTTTTAGATTTGACATTCAAGAAATGACACCTCTGTAGAGTAATCTGTAAACTCAATAACTGTGTTGAACAGTTCTCAACGATTGTAAATTATTGTATTTCTTCCCTCAATGAACATTTATCACAGAAATCTGCACACAATTCCCAACTAATTTCTTAACAATCACTTTTCACAATGAAACATCTCATACTGTGATCCAGAATAACACAGAATAAAACTGTCTTACTCATTCACTGGCACCGTTTCATTTTTAAGCTATAAAATTCTCTTTTATAAAATGCCTTTCTTTGCCTGGAGTTAAGTACTCTACCTCAAATCTTTTTTTTTATACTAAAATCTTGGCTATATTTGTGTTGGCTCTCAAGGACTCTCACATAAGAAACTGAAGAAACTGTGGGAGTGAGATGAAAATATTATATGTAACATATAAAGGAATATAAATATTCTTTTTCTTAGATAAAAAAAAAAAAGAAAAAAGAAAAAGTTATTGTGCCATGCTCTGGAGATCCAGTGACACAAGTAAGAACCAGGTACTACCCTAATGCAACTATTGCTACTGAGTATTTCCCATGTATGTGCAGCTTGTGGACCATAGGAAAAATCCCTATCTAGGTTTATGTCAGTAGTAAATAACATGGGCTTAGTTTTCTCTACCATTAGAAGTAGTGTCTTTCCCCCCACCCCACCCCTCAAAAAAAAAGTTAGCTGAAAAAAACAATATCCAAAACTTGTAGCTAACACGTTCAGGCTCGATTGCTGTACTTGATTACAGATGGGCCATAAACTCCTCCGCTTGCTGGCAGGGCGCACATTCTTTAAATGCAGTGAAACTGCACAGAGATCAGCTACTCACCACATGAATACTTACAGAAAAAGAAGAATTCCTGTATTGGCCAAGGCAAAAGCGAGACCCAAAATCCCACTGCCCATAATCGCATTGCTGAGGTTGAAGACAGACATCCCCAGAGAAGTAGTTCCTGGGATCTGGAGAAGTGAAGGCAGACGTGTCAGTAATAACTTGGAACAGAGCAAGGAAAGGCATCTACGCTTCAACCTCCATGTTTTGCAATATATCAGATATAAGTAACCGCTGATAAAAATTGGTTTGGAAGAGGAAAAGGAGTCACTGAACCCTGTCACAACTACACTCTGGTCGATGTCCTACAGATTTTGTACACTGACGTAAGTGGTATAGGCAATACACAACTCATATTACGCTTTCAATTTTAAACCCCATCTTTCATTATTCCTGTGAAACATCTTAGGTGCATGATTTATATATTGTAAAGCCATAAAGAACCACCAGGACTTCCTTCCTAACACAGGCCAAAGGGATTGCCTTGCCTCAACCTGACCAAAATGCCTGGGATTTTTGTTTCAGGGTTTTTTTTGAAGTGCTGAGCTCAGGTACTTTCTACTGGAACCTGAGTTTCAGTTACAACTCTGTGTGCCTGGCACTTTTGAAGACCATATCAAAAGGCCCTTCATGTGCACAACATATAGTTAATTTTGATAGGGAAAAGAACAGCAAGAGAGACTTACATATTCATCGCATTTCTTCTTCTCCAGGTGGCTGTTTGTGAGACTTCTTCTGCTTTCTCGATCCGAAATAAACTTGCTGAAAGAAGTCAGAAGATTTATTTCCAGCAAGTGTTTAGAAAATGCAAAGGCATTAATTTCATGAACAGCACACGATTATAAACTACACAATGTATAAAAACTGTACACGAAAAGAGGTCTAACATAACTATTTAATGAGTCAGATCATGCTTCGCTGTTACCAGCGTATGTTGGGCATCAATAAAGGCAACACTAGCACAAGATCAAAATAAATACATATATACAAAATGGTCTTTTAGGAGATTTAATAAAGCAGCAGCACTGGTTCTGTGGACGGGAAAGTAATTCGTTTGCGCAGACATTAAGAGAAGGTGGTCCAGGTGATCTGCAGAGATATGTGTGACTGGTACCCCTCTCCCCCAACGCCTGCTCATGTGGTTAGCATAACTGACGCCACTTTATAAGGCAAGCAGCCATTCTCTGTGACTGATCGGGTTATGTATTCATTCCCTTTCCCTCATTATCAGGCTCTGAAGGTCCTGTGAACCAAGTAGACAAACCAAGCAGATTTCTTCTTCCCTTCCCTATCAGCCTCAAGATGCCTGGGCGCCAGCCTGATTACTCCTTTCCTTGTCAGCCTTGAAGGCACCACTCATCCAGCCCAGCAGGAGGTGGAGATGATCCCCACGCAGAAGAGGGAAGCCTAACTGCACCCAGAGCACTGTCCATGAAATCAAGCAGTTACAAGTCTTAAGTGGAGAACTTGCACCAGAGCTGCTGCTGGACAGTGAGACCTGGGACTCCTCGGTGGCCAGGGACACCCCCACTGTCTTCTGTTTCCTTTGAGGATTGGGGGAGTAACTCATTCTTTTATATGATTTTCAAGTCTAGATTATAGTCTAGACCCGACATGGGTTGGGGCAATCTCAAGCACAAACACAAGTTCGGTGGAGAATGGACTGAGAGCATCCCTGAGGAGAAGGACAAGGAGTTGTTTGCTTATGAGAAGCTCAACGTGAGCCGGCAATGTATGCTCACAGCCCAGAAAACCAACAGTATCCTGGGTTGCATCAGAATAAGCATGGCCAGCAGATCTAGGGAGGTGATTCTGCTCCTCTGCTCTGCTCTTGTGAGACCCCATCTGGAGTACTGCATCCAGCTCTGGAGTCCTCAGCACAGGAAAGATGTGGACCTGTTGGAGCAGGTCCAGAGGAGGGACACGAAAGTGATCATAGGGCTGCTGCACCTCTCCTATGACGACAGGCTGAGGGGTCTTCAGCATGGAGAAGAGAAGGCTCCGGGGAGACCTTAGAGCAGCCTTCCAGTACTGAAAGGGGGTGTATAGGAAAGAGGGGGAGGGATTCTTTATCAGATAGTGTAGCGACAGGACAAAGGGTAATGGCTTTAAACTGAAAGAGGGGAGATTTAGATTAGATATTAGGAAGAAATACTTTCCTGTGCGGGTGGTGAGGCACTGGAGCAGATTGCCCAGGGAAGCTGTGGATGTCCCATCCCTGGAAGTGTTTACAGCCAGGCTGGATGGCACTTTGAGCAACCTGCTCTAGTGGGAGGTGTCCCTGCCCATGGCAGGGGGGTTGGAATTAGGTGGTATTTAAGGTCCCTTCCAATCAAACCCATTCTATGACTATATAATTTTTATACTGATACAGCCAACCTTATATTAAGATTTGATCCAATCTGCAGAAGGTCCTGGTGATTAGAATTGTGTCATAAATTCTCTATTACGGTACTTATAGATTGTTCTACATTGGTTCTGCTTGTAGAAATCCTGTGCCATTGCAATCATAAATTCTGTGGTACGCTAATCATAACGTCCTGTTAAGAAAACAAGGGTTTAATTATAACTACGATTTAGTGCCATCATCATTCTGCCAAGGATTCCTAAGGAAACCTTTCTGCCCCTCAGTATTGGGTGACACAGCGGCAGCCTGTGAAACCCTAAATTGCCACCATAGGGTCAGTATGGCTGGGGTAAAGAGGAGGAAATGCTGCAGGAGCCAGCACTGCCTGGCCCATCTTGGACAGGGTGATGTGCTCTGGGGCTACACTGTTCTGGGCTACTGGATTTTCATTTAAGTGTCTTTCAAAACCCAATACTGAATTCACCATACTGCAAAATCAAACACTTCAGTACAGTGAAGCATGGAATAAATAACTCTTCTTTCTCTGCACCCTTTACTTGTTTCGTGTCCTTGACACATCCACATTTAGGAAATTACCGTCACCAGAACACAATTTGCCTCCTGCGGCTGTGTCAGTATCCTTGGGATTTATGACACTTCTGATTTGGTTGAGCTCTTACTTTCTCCCAGATCCTATGTTCAGCAAACATTTTAGTTTATACAAAACATTCTTTCAGCTTTTCATCTTTTGAACGTTTCTGCACAATTAAGTCCTTGGCATCTTCGCTAATCCACAGCTGGTTCTTAGGCTGCACCAGCTAATGCATCAGCCACCAAACACATTACATACCTCACCAGGGGCTGTCACCAAGTGTCAGAGACCCTTTATGCTGCACCTAAATTAAGGTGGCTCATCTTAAATTAAACAGACAAAGAGCAGCACCACCGGTCCTTTCCCACAGTTGGGAACATCTACCGGCTGGGGATGTACAGTTCAAACTGTAACTCACGACAGTGCATCATTTGAGTACATCCAGCAGTATTCGGGCTGGTAATATAACTGTGAACTCATAAAGACAGATCTCTATCAAACTTCTCTACTGCCCCAGTTGTGGCCTAATTACCAGCAATATGTACTAGCGCAGCTTCTAAGTGTGTGCCAGAATCAGGCAGTTGCAGTGCTTCTGCCTTAGCTTCCACAGCTGACGCACTGGGCCCTGTGTCTTTACCATTTTGCATACTACAAACGCGTTTTGAGTTTGTCTCTTAAATTCAAGCATAGCTGTCAAAAAGTATTTTTGTTGGTTTTGTTGCAACTCAGACTCCTGCTCATGGGTCTACTCTGACTTCCTTGATATCAATTAGAACCAACTACAGGCTCCTCCTACATTTTTTTAAACTACTAACTTCAGCAACTAATTTGCTGCAAAACACAGATGCTGTGCTGGGTTTACCAGCCCTGACACAGTTGGAATAGGTAGCTGAACCTCCCCCACTGTTTTAAGAAGTGAAAAGCAACCACTTCTAAGACAGACTGATCCAAAATTAACTTTCCAAAGCTCACTGTGAAGGTATTTCATCCTCACGGAATAAAATCTCAACCTGATTCAGAGCATGTGCTTTCTTTTTTTATCATGTCTGTTTAAAGCCCATCTCTTGAATGCAGGCAGCAGAGTGTGAACGGTTTGAAAAAGACATTCCAGCTCTCTCTTGAAACACCCTGCAGGCAATTTGTACAGGCAGGAGCACAGAGAAGCGTTTTGTCTCTTTTGGATTTGTAAGTGCTGCTGGGAACATCTGTGGACTTTGCCTTCTTCTGTCGCTTATGGAGATCATGTGTCATTTTAGATTTTGTCAGAGTTATGATAGAAGTAACTAGTCTGCTCCCCCCGCTTCTCCTCATCCCTCTGCAGCCAGTCCCCCCTTAATAATTAGAAAAATAACGAATATGTAGATGCTATTATTATTGGCACCTGGGTATTAAAGTTCAATGAAAATTGTTGTTAAAGAATAAACACATGATAGAGAACACTTGAGTAATATTTCTTGAATATAAAGTGACCGTGGGACTTTCCATTAGAACACTTTTCCCAGAGTAAACAGTTTCTGCAGAACTGGTATCTTCTGTGGTAAACAAACACATTAATTCCTTCTGGATGGGACTTGAACAAAGCTGGTCTGATTTGATAAATTGATGCAAAGCACTTTCTTTTGAGTTAGTCCTATATTAAAATGAACTGGGCTTATTGTCCAGCCTCTCATCTCCAATTATAAATTGGGCTTCTCATCCACCCCACATTTGCCATATCATACTGCACATTTTTCTCCAATTATACTGTGTACAGGAGGACAAACTCAAGACATAGGAATGTGGCCACTGCGCTCCTATATCACACCTTCTATGGGGTATATAGCATTGTGCCCAGCTTTTTTTTTCAGGGTGCTCTGCAGCACCTGTCTGCCAGCTCCAGGACAGTTTGCCCAGAAAGCTCAGCAGCGATGGGGCATGTGAGGTCCCCCTGATCCAGAGGCTGTGCTGCACTTTGGTTCCAAATTGGAACCAATTTGCTACTGCAGACCACTTAACCTGCAAGCCCAGACGAGTAGGTTGCCTCAGGACCACGCTTGTGAGGTGGTACGGATGTATCATATGACGGACTAAGTTTTCTATAAATGGAATGTATTACTGAACTTAAATTTTAAAATATAATAATAATATTAAAACCATAGGGGAAAGTTAATCTAGTGGATTCAACAGAAAAAAAGTTTTCACAAGTTTTTGCTTTTTAAAATGATTTTTTCATCTCGGGGTGTTTTTTGCCCGTACAGCACATGAAAGGAAACATATGTTGGAATACTAGAATTTCTAGTTAAACCGTGACACGCATCTGCTCTCTTTAGTAGTTGTGCTTAGAAAATGAACTACTCATTGTCACAGAATGTTGTATATTTGACCTTTATAAATATGACATGAATGAAGGGAAACGACTGTTTACTCCAGCTTCTCCCAGCTCTCCCAAGGACTAGCAGCCACTGTGGCAGATGCTGTGGAAATACGCAGTAGGACCGTCTGTGCCACCAAAGCCTTGTGACTCCCTGACAAGCATGAAATCCATTTGCGCTCTTTGCTGTCTTAATTTCAAACATTTTACTCATCATTACAAGACATAACCTGTTCTTATATGCTTCTGCTTCCTGTTGTGTTTCCTACATCACAGCTGACTATGAGCACCTCATACAATACTTTTCAGACACGTTAATAAAATTGCTTGGCCAAAAAATAATCAGCTCATTCTTGAAATCCATAAAGCCTTATGGGTGGCTTGGAAAGAACTTTTTAATTTAATTCTTTTCCTGGTTTGATTTAGTGCAAAGTAGAAACTTAGTCTTATTGATAACGTGGTTTTAAAAGGACCATGTTTAACTATGGTTTCCAAATTTAATTTATTAGAGGACTTAAACAAGAAGTGTTTGATTAAGGTGATATCCCCAAGCTAACCATTTTGGCTAAGCAAAGTTGGCCAAAAAACATTTAGCCATCTCAGATACGTTTCAATGCAATTAAATTAAAAGTGGTATTTGACGATGCCTTAAACATTGGTTAGGGAAAGCAAGTTTTGCCAAGATGTCAGAACTTTATCCTTAGGCAGCTTCTTCAACCGAGCTCTAGCTTGAGCAACAGCAAAGATTTCCGGGCAGGCAGGAACAAGAAATCTGGCTTATACTATGAAACTTGGACCAGATCAGGGTATACCTACTAACAACCTTGTTAACTGAAGAAGCAGTGCTGATAATTTACTAGTAGCTGTAAGACAAGACATGTTCAGCCAGCAGCTTCCTAAGGGCATCATCATAGTTACAGATAAGGAGTATGGCATCAAAATACTGGTTTACAGTTATGTGCAGAGATGGCAAAGTTTTATAGCCAGGATACATAGTTAAAAGGCACCAAAGCCATGTCTGGATTTGATCTAAGTCTCTTTATCAACACTCCCAGAAGAAATTCAACATCTGCCAACAAAGAAAAAAGCCTCCCAATACACCCCCTTCCAAATAACATCCCCTTCCTACATACAACTGCATATATTAATGCATGTTTAGGCCCAGAACAGGCTGGAAATCTAAAGTAAGCTTGAGAATTCTTTTCCAAGATCAAGAAATATTTAGGGTTTAAAACCAGATCTGGAATCAGCTCTTCTCACTCAGCCCCCTTCCCCAGAATACCCTTAAAAACCTTGTTCTACGTTGAGCTTGAAGAATCCTGCACTGGGAGAAAAAAAATGGTCAAAATTAAATACAGAGTGCAAAATCAAGCAGGTCGGAACAACAACAACTACAAAGTTAGTTGAAAATTACAGATCTAATCTAAAGCTCAAGTGAAATCAACAAAAAAAGTCCCACTGACTTTGATGGACTTTGGAGGTTCACAAGGCCTCTCACCATGTGCCGAGCAGCACAACATGATTTCTTCTGTTAACCTCTTATTCCATGGACACAGGGCATTTGCCAAAACAGTCAGTGAAAGGGAGTAACCACATCCTTTCAGGATGCGCTTGGTGAGGTGTATGGAGCAGGGTCTGCCTATGTGCTCATCACCCTGGTGCTTGCACGGGTCAGCGGCCAAGAGTGGTCCCAGGCCCTGGGGACATCGATGGGGCTGCACCAGTGCCAATGTACTACTGCACTGGAAGCTATGGTCAGTGCGAGCTGTCTTGAAATTCTTGATTTAGAGAGGAGGGGAGGGAGGGGAACACACCAGGATATACATGGCAAAATATTCATGCATGGGTTGCACGAGTAGGTAGCTATCCCGCAAGCACCCCAGGAGAAGAATAACAGATGACCATAATGGACTACATCCTAGAAGCAAATGATGAAACACATTATTCAGAAGGGAGTGAAAGACTGTGGAATATGTTCATCTTCTCCAAGAGCCAGAACAGTAAGCAGAAATTGTCTCTCTGAGTTCCTGACGCTCTTTCCTCACCTCACTTTTCTTCTTCCCTTTGAGGGCAGGCTGGATCCGACCCAGACTCTGCCACGCTTACTACGCCCTAACTCCACAAAGCACATCGTGACCGCCAAGGATCAGGCACATACAGCACACACTCCTTCCCCAGCCTCCATAAACATTCACTGCAACATGAAGCGCTAACAGGGTTTTTCCCCACAACAGTTACTGGTGGCAGAAGCCAAAGTGCTGGGGAGGCACAGCCAGCCCGGTACAGCCACTCCTTCTCCTCTCAAGGATATAAATCCTCAGCAGGCTCCAGGGAGTGAATTTACCACTGTCAGCCCCTGAGCTCTTCGCCTTATGGAGTGAGCCAGCAGGAAAGCAAGCAGGTTCATACTGGAACTGTTTTGTTTTGGCAAAGCTGGAGGGTTTTATTTTTTCTTGGTTTTGCCTTTTTTTCTTTTTTCTTTTCTTTTTTNGGTTTGTGTTTCATTTTGGCACTTTCCATCAAAGCAATTGCATCAGAAAATTCCTGACCAGCTCTAATCTTCATCGCTGCAGCTGCGCTGCGGTCGCGGGGCTACACAGCACAGCTGGCAACCGCCCCAGGACTTCCCCAGGCGGGCAATGGGGGACCAGGCTGGCCACCTCCTGCTGGGGGGCCATCACCCACACCACCAGTCAGATCTCCTGCTCTATCCCCGGGTATAGCTGGCTGGTTTTCCCACGTGCATGGTATGGCCAATTCTGGGTCCTTATTCCCACCAAGCTCCCTGTCCACTCAGAGCCACAGGCCCCCTACCCTCACTTGGGAAAAAACCAGCTTTTAATTTTGTTTTTACACCAGAAAAGTGAGTTTCTCTGGGTAGCCAGAGAAGCTACTGCCAAAAGGAACAAAGGGCAAGAGAAAAGGGTTTTTAAAGACCACAAACACAGGTGGCTGCAGCCCAGCCATAACCCAGCAGGATGATGTGTCAGCAGAGGCTTCCCAGCAGCATCAGTGCCGGGCAGGGCTGGAGCCCTGCACAGGCACTGGCCAGCTGGTGTGCTCCACCTCCGTTTGCAATGTTTGAACAGGAAGTTTGATCACAAAACAGCTTCTTGTTTTACAGCTCACAGAACCCAAACAGGGTCCTTCAGCAGGTCTTTGCTGTAAACAGAGCGGCTCAGCACTTGTTGGAGGTTGGGAAGTAGGCCTGAAGAACTCTTCTCAGGTGGAACAGGGTGCTCTTTGAAACCTTCGGACAGCTTAAAGGAAAAGTCTACTGCCTAATTTAGACAAAAGTAATGATTTTCAACAGTATTTTTTAAGCTTGACATGGGTTAGGTATACGCGGCTCCTCGCCATCCTTGCTTCAGGGAACGACAGTCGCTGCCCAGTTTAGCTGGTTGAATTGTGAACATGGACCAGGGCTGCATTTGCTGTCAACAACACCAGCTGTAAATCCCCAAGGGCTTGGGTGCAAGGAGGTGGCCAGGCAGGTTAGAATTGTCATATCAGAGATCAAAGGTCAACAAAGAGATTTGCCCCAAATCATGCTGATGGTCTTATTGTATTAATTATTATTGCTTCATCACTGTGTGCAAGGAGACGTTTCAAAATGTTGGCTTTTTGCTACATTATATGTTTGTGCATTTTATTAGACTAATTTGAATGATTCAAAACGATGAATAAATTGCCACTCTGTTTGCTTTATCTGCTGTTACAGCCTATGCCCAACAGATGTCACATATGAAATTCAAATTACATCTTCAAATGGAGCATGACTTGGTAATGAATAATTCACGACATATACTGAAAATTAGAATGCTGTTTTTAAACAGTGTGTTTCTTAGCACAGGCAGCGTCAGTGGAAAAATACTCACCTGTTTATCTGGCCATTTTCCACCTCTGTGAAATCATTTGAATCATTGCTGATGTTATCATCTTCAGGGACAGTCATATTCTGCAATTCAGTCAGCTCTAATCCAGCTTTGAAAGGCATCCTGGGTGAGGAACTGTACGTATCCAAGTATTTCTCCAACTATTAGTGTTCGCTTGGTATCTTGTCAGTAAACTGCAGTCACAGTGTCAGCAACCTAAATAAAACACAAGAAAAAACCCAAAGGTATATACCACCAACAGCAGACAATATCACCAGACAAAACCAGTGAAACGTGGACAAGGAGAACTGTCCTTACCAACCAAATTTGTACCATTAGAAGGTATATCTGGTTATAACCTAAATGCATTGCAGAACAGTAGTAACCTTATACACCTCAATAAGATCAACTTCACTAACCCTACAAATTTACTTGGTTCCACAACCAGCTGCTGAAGACAGTATTTGTATTTACAAACTAGTGAGCAAACCTATCTGATTTGTTTCAGAAAAAAAAGCTTCACCATCTACAAATTAAAGAATAAAAATTATTTGCTTGTCCAAGTCCCATTTTGATGTTCAGTACTCATCTTCTGTATGTTCTCCATGTTGCCTCTTACTTAAAATGATAAAATAGCTTGTGTCCGTGCTGTTGCTAAGTGAATGGAGCAGAGGGACACAGTTATCCTAGTGCTCTGTTCTACTAATATCTGTATTCCAACTATTTGAATGTGTTAAGTATTTTTGGTAAAGAGGATGCTTTGTGTATGGTTAAACTTACTCTGAACAAGGACATAGACAGACAAAAACAAATCCCTAAGCTCATGTATCATAGGAAGAAAGAGTAATGTATATATTGTGTCAACCAGTTATTATCTAGAGATCAGGTGATCTCCCCTCTGATAGATGTGTTACTTAAAAGCACCAAGAATAACACCAAAGGCCGATCAGACAAGTCTGCTACAGTAACATACTTCCTCATCAACAATGTAAATCAAGTGAAAGACCAATATTTTCCAGAGTCTGACCACTCTCGGCCGAGCTACAACTCCAGCATGGTGCTGAGACAACAGGATGTTAATTCACAAACCAGCTCCTGCACCACAACTTCTCTTAGTTCCCATTTTGTGAATGAATTTCCTGCAGCACTGCCGAACAACAGCTCACCCTGGGGTACGTGGTGGGCGCTCAGGTGCCAGATGAATTTGGAGATATTTCTGAATTCTCAGGACTACCTCAAAACCATTGAACTGCTTGCATGCAACCAAAGAAGCAGGAGCACCCTCAGCTCTTGCAGGATACTATGTCGAGGCAAAGGATGTAGTTCACTTGCTCAGTTATGACATCTGCCTGTTTCAAATTAAGTTTACAAGAGCCAACACTTCTGGTTTATACCACATCCCCACCAGGCAGAAAAGGCCTCTGCAAACGAGCCTTTTTTCCCCACCCTATAAATACTTTCTCAGAAATGTAATTTTATCTTGAAGTTCCTCAAGAGCCAAAACTGCCCAAACTTCAGTTTAAAGGTGAGCCTTGAGGCTTACAGTAGGGTAGGATCCGCTCTTTTCTCCTGAAGGAGCATCTAAGCAGGCAGTCAGGGTGGCAGCCAGGGCCCGGTACAGCCTGGTGCAGAGATGGGGAGGGGGAGAATGTGAACTGAATCCCTTTCAACTCCTCTCCAGAAAAGATTTCCACTAGAGATACTAGGGGAGCGACTGCTCGGGTGCTGAAGTGTTGGCCCAATGAAAAGAAAGAAAAGGATTCAAGCTGCTGACAGATAAATGCAGACTGGCAAGTACAGGGTGCTTTCAGCAGTGACATTCTGGAACAGTCTTCCCAGAGGCTGTGGGGATAAAATAGTCTACCTATTTTGGAAGAGAAGCACGATCTTTTTATAAAAGGATAAAGCCACCAGAGACAGTGACTGCTGAGGTGGCAAGGACTGAGTTCGCTGTATCCTGAAGCTTCTTGTGACCATGAGTTCCTAAAATAAACAATTTCTTAATAGACGTGACAACCTCTGTGCTGAGATCCGTATCCCCTGGCGTTTAAAAACCCATGTAAAGCTTCCTGTGAGATTCAAGCAGAGCAGCTTTCCCTTTGGATGCTGTTTTGCATCACGGTCCCCAAGGAGGATTTTCAGAACTGCTGTGACATTGCCTGCGCTTAATAAATTCCCCATTAAGTGTTTCAAAAGCAGGTGCTGAAATTAGCGCTCCTGTGAGGTAAGCAGCGTGCCGGAGAGCAGACTTCTCAGCTCACCGACCTGCAGCTCCTCCCTTGTGCCCTTCTGCCCCTCTGGAGCTGAAATGCTGCAAGGCCAGACAGGCAGGAAAACATCTCACTGCTTTACTCACAAGGAATCTTTGCGATCAATACATGATAATCTTTTTTTTTTTTTNGTTCAATCAAAACTCTGACTCTACAAAAAATTGACTGAACGAAGGTGTGGCAAAACCTTAGTGCAAGCAGTGCCAGCTGAACCACCAGCCATCATTTTGGCAGATCCCAAGGTTTTGGGCAGATGAGTTGCTCCTGAAGCAGCATGACAGCAGCCACATCTTTGAATCTGGCTCGAGTTCTTGCTAGGTTAAATGACTTATTAAAAAAGAAAACAAAACAACCCAACAACGCCACCAAACAAATCCCTGAAACCAAAAAATCGTTGAGTGAAATAATGCATTGCACGTCCAAGTATGAGAAAACCTGATCTCAGCGCCAAAACACAAGGAGGGTGAAGAAAGGGTGGCTGGGCTGGGGACTGAAACTTTCACTGTCACAGCATGAACTCATTGCAAATCTTTGACAAAAGATAACTACTTCATCCTTTGCACCTCCATCTGTAAAACGAAGATGATAATAGCGACAACAGCACTCAGTTTGTGAAGCGCTTGCAGATTCAGATAGAAAGGGTGATAGAAGTGTGATACCTGGAAGAAACCACTGTGTAAACTTCAAGTATCTTGTGAAGTTAACTTCGCCTAACACATAGAGAAAGCAAGCCCTTTGTCACTGCTAATCGCTCTAGGCACCCTCCACAGCCAGTGGAGTACAGGCGGTCACGTCAATTCCACCCTCAAATCACCTCTTAAATTTCGACTTCACAGATGCGACAGATTGTGGAGTCTAAATAAAATCTACAGTCCCAAAGGGCAGGGTTCATGTCAACTACCCTTATTCCCTACCAGCCGAGTGTCCACTCCAGGCTCATCACTTGGCCTCTACAGTGGAGCCTGGTGTTGCCAGGGGACAATCCACCCCAGCTCCCAGGAGGGGTTTGCAGACACAGTGAGCTGCTCCCTGCAAATGCAACGGCTTTGCTCCCAGAGGGAGCTTTGACACTGGGGTAGCTGGGCCAAGCAAGTCACCACCTCAGGGGGAGGTGCCACTAATGCTGTGGGAAGAAAAAAAAATAATATAAATTTGCTTCAACTAATAAAAATTCACTGTATGCTGATGCTGAGCTATACTGGAAGCAGCACGGTAATATTTTTACTTTTAAGGCATTTTCATTCAAGAAATGTCATGAAATAAATGCAAATAAAAAGCGCTATGTTGGCAAGAGTTCCCAGACTGAGATTCATTCCTAATTCACATTGAAAGGCAGTACATAATCATGTGAAGAGTGACTGTAGCAATCCAGATCAGTTCCAGTCACTGTGCTTACTACTCTGCCCAATCTTAAACCTCCCAAAAAGAAAAATTCCAGATACCTACCATCAAACCTCTCTCTTCAGACACACAAGCAGAAAATAAAAAAGAAGAAATAAGAATTTTGCTCTTGCTTCCAGCTTTTCCACTCGGGTGGGCAAACACTCTTCCTTGAAAGAGGAATCACACCAAATTAAAGCCAGGGAAGAGCTAATGACCCTTCTAAAGGAACCTCAAAGGTCTGTGGTAGCTGATCCAGCCCCCCTGTTTAGTACAAAAAGCACTCCTCTGGCCTAGGAACTTGGCTTTCTCTTTAACCATCCCATGACATGCCTTGTAAAACCCATCATGGATAATTTATTCATCGTGTGCTCCTTGCGGGCTATGGGAAAGATTACAACTGATCACAGACTTTAGATGGCGAGCTGTGAGATGACACAAGAAGATAAAATAAGTTTATTTTTCTCAAGGACGCTGAGACCTCCACAAGCCAGTAAAACACATTCCAAGAACTGGGGTCATTTTATCTGTTGTCTTCTGAAACACTAAAAAAAAAAATAAATTAAAAAATCCCTGCAACACCACTTTTCCATTTTTCTGGACTGTTAAAATCCCACAACAGGAGTAATGGGCTCAAAAAGTCTGCATTTGAAAAAGTATGGTAATACAGACAATCTAATTTTACGTCTTTTACTGACTCAAGTATGAATTCTTTCTGGGCAGTACCTGGAAAAGGTGTAATCTCAGAAGTTGTGTTTTTCAGAAGTTTTGTTGGGGTTTTTTTGTTTCTTTGGGTGTTTTGTTTGTTTTTTTTATTTGTTGGAAGTTGTGTTTTTAACAGTAACATCACTCCTGGTCGAAATGGTAATGGTTTAATTCACAGGTCTTTTTTTTTATATCCTCTGAGTGACATAATTTAAGAAGTGCCATCTTAATTCACATGGCCATCCAAAAGCTGACCCAGTATGTGAGATGTGTCTGGGTGAGTGGTCAGGCTGGACACCATCTCCCTTGTCTCTGGGTATGGCTTTTGTCACATGCCCTCATACACTCACGGGACACTTCATTCACCAAGAGCTACCCGCAGTCAAATGGTCTTGGATATGGCAAATATCCAAGATTTGCTAAGCAATTTTAACTATGAAATTCAAGATAATTTGCTTAAAAGCTGAAATACGACTCAACTTTCCTTTCAAAGGGAGTTTTGCCAAGAACTCCTCTTGGTTGGTTACGAATCCAGCGCTCGAGTTTCACACGAGCTGTTTTTATTCCTGCAAAGCCTGAGATGTGATATGTCTTTCTTTGCTCATACTTTTGAAAGTTGTTTCAAAGAAGAGCAATGTGACCAGCAAGACACCATGGATATAAATAATGAAACACTGAGCCTGAAACTCTGTGTACGGACTATTCACTTAAATGAAAAAAAGCAAGAATAGGCTTTAGATGTAACAGGATCACGTTGGGAGGCGGGGAAGCAACTGTCTCCTGTTTGTTCAGCATTAGTGAACAAAATTAGTTAGCGGAGAGGCAACTATCTCCTTTTTGTTCAGCATTAGTGACACCTGACATGTGGAACATAAAGCTCCTGATTTACTCGTCATCTACAGGAAGGACAAAGTGGAGAGATTAGAGAAGAGCCACCGAGATAACAAAGAGTTTGGAAATTAAAGACTGACTCACATCCACTGAGCAAACATCTGCAGTGCTTGAAATGTCACTGCCTCCAGCTCCTCAGTACTGTCCCTCTGCAGCCAGCTGCAGCCATAGGGACTGGTGGAAGGAAGGGGCTTCACTCTGGCCCTGCTGGTGGCCCAGCCACAGTGGGCTCGAGGCTGCCATGGAGAACCACCAAGGTGCCCGTCCTGCCCACAGGCAATGCCGCCAGGCTGTGGGCAACATGGTGTCTGGAAGACCTTCCAGCTACTGCAGCTGTTTGCTTGGTGGCTGCAAGCCATCATCTCTCATTTCCAGGCTCCGCTCTCACACAGCCCCCACGGCGTGAGAAACAGTTAAAAGATAAGGTTGGTGGTGGTGAGGAAACAAACAAATGACAGAAGACTTGAGAAGGAAGCTTGGAGAAGGATGCTATAAAAAAGAAGTGAAGAACACAAATGTGGATTCTCAACCTTTCTCTGTACTGCGTGACCTTGCACTGCAACAGGAAAATGTTTCTGCTCTGCCCCATCGCTCTCCACACTACCCTTCCATGCTGCCAGAAAGAAAGGGAAGACAGTCCCAAATTAAGTCTCGACAGGCTACTCAGCTGATCAAAGGCAGGCAAATAAGAAATCATAAAATCCCAGTCTGATTCACCCAGTGATTCATTACTTTAGGCAAAACACTTAAAGATGAGCCATAAAGGAAAATGGTTTTAAGTACATTTTTGTTTTGAGCCCTTCCCAGTCAATTTAGGGAAAGCATTTGGCAGAGGAATATAGTCACATTTTTTCCTAATTATATTTCTCTGTGAAATCCTCTCAACAGTCTCAGTTTTGCTGAAGGGATCCCAGAACGCACCACTACAAATAAACGAACTTTTGTCTTCCACAGAAAGGGGAAGCGCTCTACGAGTGGGGCTTCACGGGTTACAGCAACGAAACCGACTATCCGGATGCATCTGTAAGGGCTAAATAGCAGCTCTGAAATTCTTATTTAAAAAAAATTCTCTACTACAAAAGGACGAACCCCGCGCTTAAGTTCATATGTAACTTAAATTGCTTCCTGCCCCAGTTTACAAGTACTTTCTTTACTTCTGTTTTATTGACTGTAAGAGACTCAAAGTGGTATTTACCCGATAAGCTTATCTGAACTACACTTAACTGCAGAAGGGCCATGGAACATTTTCAACATGAAAAAGCTGCTGTTTTTCCCAAGAGTGGCTACTCAAACTTCTTGGATTGGATTAAGGTCACAGCAATAAATACCTTCTAGAAAGGAAACTGGATTCAGGCTTTGAATATTTAAATATTCCCACAACATCTCATTTGCCTTCACAATATAAACTTTTAAAGCAGTGGTTATGGTCATGCTGTGTTCTAAGCATGTTTCTACAGAATCCAGCAAGCTGAGAAAAAGACAGGGGAGAGCACGCGAGCAAGGCTCAGTCACCAACCTTCCCCTGGCAAAGAACAAACCCCAAACCCAGAAACCCCCAGCTAAATGCAGGACAGAGACGCAGGATGAGCAGCCCACAAGCAGATGGACAGAGAGAGCCCTGCCTCCCCTTCCATCCTTTAAAACCCTTGCAAAAAGCAGGATTTGGACACCAAGGGCAATTGCTCCCCCATGTTTACAGCAGTCTGCAGAAAGCCTTGGACAACTTGGGGCCTAACCCTCTGCACAGGGCTGTGTGGAGCGTAGCGCTCGCTGCCAACACGTCTCCTGTCCTCACCCATGCTGGAGAGCCCAGTTGGTCCAACTACAGCACGAACAGTCTCAGGTGACAAGGCAGAGGATGCTGCAGTGTGCTTCAGTGAAGTGCTCTCTCTATGGTGCCTCTTAAAAAGATACAAAACCCTTCCAAAAAGGCAAAGTCAAATAGGAGTCACTCGGTACGACAGTGAAGCAGATCCCATTTTAGTCAGTGATTTTCCACCGAGCCCCAGCAGAAGGCCTCTGCTCACCAGCAATATGGCAATTCCTAGATTTCAGACAGGTTTTGCCAGTCGGTTTCAGCGCGATTTCAGCATGGGCTCCTACCCTGAAAAGGGCAGATATTGATCCTCTGTATCCTTCAGCAACAGATGGAATTTCCTTTTAGAGGCTTTTTAAAGGAAGTTGGTATTTTGGTGGCAAATAAAGTGAAAGTTAGATGGAAGGATGCTCTTTCTCTCTCCCTCTGTAGTTGTTTTTACTTCTCATCTAAGATGGTTAGACTCAGAATGTCTTTTTCTTTTTTTTTTTTCTTCCCCCCCATCCCCCTTTCTCTTCCAGAATGCATTTTACCAATTTACAAGGATCTAACACTTCGCTTTTAAAACAATGGCTGGTCCCTGTTATTCTGCCTTTCAAGCACATGTAAAACCCGAACAAACTGAAAGGTGAAGGAAGCACCACAAAGCACAAGGTTTCTACCCTTTGGAGCAGAGGTTAGTAGGAATGCCCCAGAGCAATCTGCGGGACACCGAAAAGCCTAAGGAGATGTGGTGGGTTCAGCTGGTGGCACAAGCTGACTACAGCTTTGCCTTCCATAAAACCAGCTGCCAAACCGGGGTGGTAGAGGGGTGTATTTCAGCCCTTCTAGCGTCACATAAACAAAGCACGGCTTCACACACCTCCTCGGCTCCTCTTTCCCAAGGAGATCCATCCTACCTACAGGTTGCCGGAACAAACTCTACAAAACAATGGGACAAACCCTCTGCCCTAGGAGCAAGCTGGACCCACACAGACGTGAGTAGAGACATGCCCAGGCCTTCCAACCTAACCTGCCCTTTATTTTTTTGTTCTCGCCTCGGGCTCGTTAAAAGCCAGCAGCTTAGCTGTTACTAGGTATCTACGGGCAAATACACACAGACACGCGTGCGCGCCGTGGGCCCAGCCTGCATTTTCGGAATGCCGTGGAACTCCCCGTGCCCCTACGGCGCCGCCAGCTGTAAGCGCTGCCCGGCACGGCGGGGCGAAACCCGCGGCCGCGCATCTTTCTTGCGGGGGGCTGCGGCACGGGCAGTTCCAGCCATCACATCTACCGGGCTGGCAACTAATTTTTTTATTTTAATTTTTATTTTTTAATTATTTGGGGGTTTAGCGCTGCCAGCGAAAGCTCCTCGGCTGCCGACTGCCTTCTTTTTGTTCCCTTTTTTAAAAAATAAAAATGTATTTTAAAAGGC
>VXBW01002226.1:3608717-3642568 GCA_013400375.1 Thinocorus orbignyianus
AGCTACAGAAGATGGGATGTGTCTAGAAACATGAAGCAGTTGATAACTGCTGTGAATTAAATTATACTGAAGACAATTTACTTAATCTGGGACTGGCCTGCTAGCGCACAGCCTGGTAATTGAATTCTCCGCTATTTAAAAAGATAGATTAAAAGATACGTATATAAAAGAAAAATTTAATTCAGACTTTGGGTGCCAAATATCTAAATCCATATCATTAGCCAGAAGCATTCAAAACTGCTAAGCATCTTCCACTGCAGCTTAACTCCATGGGAACTGAGGGAACTCAGTGTCTCCAGAAATCAGACCGCTGATTTACATGATTATATATGAAATCAGATGCTAACCTGTAAGTATCCAGGGTGCACATACTGACCTTATTGTAATCCAACAATAATGTACATTGGANAAAATTATAGGATCATGAAAAGCCACGAAACGAGGGAAATAAAAAAAAAAAAAGAGTGAATTCTTATTTTTGACAACTCCTGTCTTAATAAGATGAGTTAGGCTTTTCAGGACAGTGGTAAAATGAACTCTTATCATAAAAATGAACTCATAAATGAACTAATAAAAATGAACTCATATAACCTCTCCTATGAGGACAGGCTGAGAGAGCTGGGGCTGTTCAGCTTGGAGAAGAGAAGGCTTCGGGAAGACTTGATAGCAGCCTTCCAGTATCTGAAGGGAGCTACAGGAGAGCTGGAGAGGGACTCTTTGTCAGGAAGTCTAGTGACAGGATGAGGGGGAATGGTTTTAAATTGGAACAGGGGAGATTTAGATTGGATATTAGGAAGAAGTTCTTTACTGTGAGGGTGGTGAGGCATTGGAACAGGTTGCCCAGGGAAGCTGTGGCTGCCCCATCCCTGGAAGTGTTTAAGGCCAGGCTGGATGGGGCTTTGAGCAACCTGCTGTAGGGAGAGGTGTCCCTGCCCTTGGCAGGGGGGTTGGAACTTGATGATCTTTAAGGTCCCTTCCAACTCTAACCATTCTATGATTCTATGATTATCACCACAGTAAACAACCAACCAGTAAAGATTAGCTTTACACACAAGAAAATCATCCTTAAGGAGTAGAGGTCTAAGTTAGAATGCAGCCCTTTAAGAATATCTTGATGGCTAATATTTTTTAAAAGATTAAATCAAAATAAAGCTATTGTCATGCCCAAGGGCATATTGGGAAATATGGCTGAAATACAGCAGAAATAGTGAGCTTATTCAAAAGCTGAGGTTGTTACAACGTCTGTAAGACTGGACAGGTGCCTCATATGGTGCCTGGTATCCATCCCATGGTTCCTCTGGTATTTACATTAGATTTTCCCATTCTTTAAAATGCAAAAAAATAAATAAATTCCAATTTCATTAAACCTAAATGAAATAAGTGAAAGCAAAATTTAATCCATAATTTACAAGGCTTTGGGTATCATGTGTTCTGTGAAAGTCCTTCCCTGGAGACCCTGGCAGTGCTGTAGGCCAAAGCAATGCTCTGTGCGTGTGTGTTCACTGGTTATTAAATGTGCATGCATTTAATAACCGGTTTATGGTGGAGTCAAGTTCTGTGGAAAAAAAACATCAAACAGATGAAATGAAGCAAACTGGAACTTTGTGTTATAAATATAGCAGAACTTCCTGATCTACTCGAGACAGGGAAGTCTCCAGCACCGCTGGTGGGGCTGCTTCCCCTGACCCTCCCTTGCAGTGCGGAGCTGGTCAATGCCATCGCAACTCCCTGACCTGCTACTGAGCTCAACCTGCAAATAAGGAAAAAAGGCAAATAGTAGACAAAAATACCAAAACATACAGGTCTACTTGCAGTCGTGCTTAAGAAAACCTTCTGAGGTACCTCTGCAGTAACCTATTTTTCTTTCTGGTTTTGGGCTTCATAGAACAGCTGTCATTACAGTAATGAAGTGATTAGATCTGCTCTGTTGCCTAATTACAGGGCTAGAAATGGCATGCATTCCTGCAATCTAGTTAAGTACTCCATATCTGAATCCCTTGATTTCAAGGGTAGTCTTTGGGAAATTATCTTTCGAGCACATAATTTTTTTTTTTTTTTTTAAGTGCACTTGATTGAAGTGAGGAGTCTATCATATTGTAGAATTATTGATTATGGTAAGTACTTCGAACTTACACAGTGTTTTTCATCTCAGAATCTCCTAGTATTTTGCTACAAGGGGCAAATGTTATTAGTCCCATTGCAGATGGAAAACTCGGAGGAAAAATGACAAAACATATTATTTATTAAAGATTCCTGTCAAACGGTGGAGCAAGACTAGTTAGTTCAAGACTAGTTATTGTTTGCTTTAATGTCCTTGAGGGGATCCTACATGCAAAAACCTGATGTTGCATTTCTTTAGGATGGAAGAGTCTCCCATGCAGGTCCTGGTGCTGTTGATTTTGGATACAAAACTAGACTGCTCACAGCCTCCAGCTGGACACAGCACCTGCAAGTTTTCTTTCCCAGAGCAGCTCCCCTCTCTTCGTACTGTACCTAGGAAGTTCTCTGTAATCAAATGAATGATAGGAACACAGTATTACAAGAGAAAAGATGTTTTAAAAGATTGCAGATTGCCTTAATAATCAGTATATGGATCTCAAGTGTGTCTGCTTTCATGCCAGCTCCTGACATCTTTGGAGCTGGGAAGCTGAACCTGGTCTCTACCAGCATCTGTTTCATTGTTTTCCAGCAGCCGTGTATTTGCCCACCTAAAATGCGTTGTAGACTTGAGGGCTTACCTCCTTCTCCTTCTCCTGTCTGGGTAAACATCCTTATAGCATCCTATCTGGGATGCCTGGTGTGACCAGAAGTTGAACATCAGAGTGAACATCACCTGCCTTCTCCTACAGCTTCTTCTGGTAAATGAGGGTTAGCGGAAAACACTCTTCACTTAGCAATGCATACAACTAATTGTGTACATTCTTAGAGCTAACAAGATAATGAGTATCAGTGGAACATACACAGTTCCAACATTGGTGGAGGCTTTTGGGTTCGCACTGGAATAGGGATTCAGTAGTTTTGATTCCCACTGCTATATCTCATCTGCAAGTCCCTCATGTTTTTTTCATCTCTTTCACATTGCTTAGACAGAAGGTGAAGAAACCAGGTAACATTTTAACAAAGCTGTGTCAGAGGAAAAGTGCAATAAAATTTCTATAGACCCATATAAAACTCCAGAAGTTGGTCTAAAAGAAATTATCCTGAGGCAAGGGATAGTAGAAAAAATTCTTAGAAGATCAGAGCGCAACATGTGTTTTACCAGTAGACTTGGTGTATAAAGCTCTGAGTAACCAGAAGGCAGAAGATATATTACATTATGCAGTATATTTAAGTATATATATCTCACTATTTTATAGCTAAAATGTACAGATATAGTGTACATTATATGTTAGCAGCTGTCTATTGTATCTCTTATAATAAATAAATAAACTTTTAAAAATGCAAAGCGATTTAGAATGTGTATTTGATGCATGAAATTGAGCGCAGTTTTTCAGAGTGTACTTAGTCCAAAATGGCCATTAGAAAATGCTGTCTTCCTGAAGCCTTGCCTTGGCAACGAATCATAGCCTGATCCTGCAAATTTCATGCACTCAGGTACTGAAGTTGCATTGGAAATATTGTTACGGGCTGGTGTATGCAAAGCTGCCTGGCCCAATATGTTTTTACTATTACCCTAATGCAGTTGTAAAAGGAAGGAGTCAGTGCATTATGTAAATGTGTTCTGAAATATTAATGTTTATTGCAGATGCTACCTGAGTCAGGTTGTAGACTCTTTTCTAAAAGATTGTGATTTAAAAACGCTGTTTCAGAAAGAGTCATGGTGCTGGTTTCACAGGGTCTGTCACCTTTCTTCGTTCCCCATGGAATGGGTGGTGCTTTGAGAAGTCACATCTTCAGCGACTTCAGGGCTGACTGGAAGCTCATTGAAGTCCATGAAGACAGAAGAGTACCTAAAATGTGGCCTTGACTGAAACACTTTTCTCCAGTTTGGTCCATAATGGGGACTCCAAGATATAACAATGTAAATAATTGCTCAGGAGTTACATGGGTTCAGGGGGAAGAGGCAGCCTGGGGAGGAGCATGCCTCAGGCTGTGATTGCACAGACGTCTCTTCTGCTTTGAGTCAGGCTGGAGGCACACGTCCAGGTTAAGAACACCACCAGACCAGTTCCCTGAAGGGCTGGTACAGAGGCAGAAACAGGCAGATGATGTAAAGCCTGCGCTGCCATTTTTAACCCATGTGAGCTGTCCACAGGAACTGGTCTGGGACAAGACTTCCCACCACTGGACGGGGGACTTTTTCTCCCATCCCTTCTAGTCCCCTTCCCAGACTGGGTGCACAAGAGTCCCTGCTGTGCTGTTGCTCCCCCTTTTCCAGAACAGGTCCCTTTCTGGGAGGCAGGATCTTCAGTGGGGATGCACCAACCCTGGATGTGGCAGGAGCAGGTGTGGGATGAGGGTGACAAGAGCAGGGTGACAGTATTACCAGACTGCCTGAGAGCTGCCTGAAAATACAGGGGAAGGAGCAGGTGATGCAAACCTGACACTTTATGTGACAAGCTGGAGGGACCATAGGAGTTGACCCTACACCCTGTGGTGGAAAGCGCAGGCCTACAATCTCTGGTTTATAAACCCATATTTATTCCTGCTTCCCAGGTAAACAAAACAGTTCTGAATTTTTTATTGATTTTTCTATTTATTTATTTATTTATTTCCACTAAAGTTCATGGTTTAGTGCAAAGGTGGGAAGTGTAAAAAACCTGGACGTCGAGTCACAGATCTGCTGGCAGTGACAGCCAGAAAGCAGCTGAGCTCAGCCACTGTCTGGCCTCCCCTCTTCTTGGCTGAGACAGGAAAAATCCAGCCCCACAACTCCCCCCAAACTACCTAATGCTTGGAGCACGTCCAGTATAGGAAAAGTCCAGATTTTGATTGTGGCTTTAAGAAACTCAAATCAGGAACTTAGGTGAAAGTGCGACCAGACTGGGGCGTACCCGCTGCTTGCAGTGAGAAAAACCCAAACACAGCAGCCTGCGCTATAGGGAACTAAGAAAGTAAAAATATGGTTTATCAGAACTTGTTCCACTTGCATAACTGTTTGAAAATGTTCTGAGTTTAACCAAGGGAGTGACTGGCAGCAAATTGCTGGGAACCTCACCCCACTCACAGTTAATATTCAGCAAGCGGAGAAGGCAATGTCCATAAAAGATCAAGAAGCTCTTGAAGCTTACAGCACTATGCAATTATTACAGTCTGAGCATTTTTTAAGCAGAGCAAATATTTGCTTTCAATTTCACGGCTGGATGTTGTGACGATGAACATGGCCTCTACGGGCACAAGCATTCACTTGCTCCTTGTTTGCCTTTTCGTTTCATGCAGGAGGAAGGTTGGGTGCCAGCATGAGCGTTACATATATAAAGCTGTTTGCTTTTCTCTGACGTGCAGCTAGTTTGAAATGGCTACTGATGCTTTTCATTTAATTTCTGGTGTGGATTAAACAAACATGTGCCACTCACAACAAACACTGCTGCTCATGACTCATTAAGCTGTGTTTCCTAACCAGGTAATCAATTGCCTGAAAATGCTGTGACAACGGAGTTGATGAGCTGTGTAATGCAAAGAGGACAGCAACACAACCAAAGGCGGCCTTCTTCAGGCCTTTGCATGCAACAGTGATGCATTGGAGCTTCTAAAAATGGAGGGATTTTTCCTCATCATTTTAATCTCCTCTTTGGAAAATTTATGGATTAAAATGAATGTTTTTTCCCCTGCCTATTTCCTTACCTTTTTTCCCTTTATTAAGGCTAGGTTATATCACAGATAACATTATATCATGTTACATTGTGGAAAGGGTAGAGTGCCAATGCCATTAGTTAAGGACAGACAAAACTTTCTCTGTCCACTGGCTTCAGGGCATAACACTTTGCTAATTAAAATACCCCTCCGCCAGCTCACCTGCAGAGCTGACCCAGGCCTCCCCCCCAGTATTCCCAGCAGGACACAGGGACACAGGGCCCTTCCTCATCTTGGTGATGATACACAAAACCTGGATGGTCCGTTCAGGGCTGTTTGAGCATGGATATTTATTTGGAGAGTGAAGGAAAACTTTGAAAAACAACTTTTCAGTCTGGTGTTGAACCGCTCTTGGAAAATATTTGCCTACTAACAAAAATGACCAGCACACCCCCCTCACACTCCCCGCATTTATCCACTTTAAAAATACCATGTCATACAGAATTCATTCATATTTCATTTGCAAGCCTATAATTTTCCCTAAGAAATTATTTCTTACTGTGCAAGTGTTTATTTTCTCCTATGGCAGTGACATGAGGCTATTAATGTCATTACACTGATGCTTGAACTGTTCATCTCACTGTCATGCTGCTGGGGTAAATCTTGCCCTCTGGTTTCTAGTCCTTTGGATAATTCTGTGTTAGCACATTGTGTGGGATGGCAGCGGCCCACAACACAGTTCATGCAGATGGAGAGTGCTAACAGACCATGGCAAACCAAGGTTTGCACGCTCAGTAAAGCAAACTTTTGAGCACACACAGCCTTCTTCAGGTAAGATGTTGGAGCAAACTTCAAAGCTCAGCAGAAGTGGAGAGAAAAGCTGTTCTAAGCCAAATGAGATGTGTGTAACTCAGGCCACCTGACAGAAAAGGCAGCCGGTACTTGCGCAGCAAAGTGGAGAGGTTTGATAAGTTTATCCCCTGAAGTGTGGGGAGGGGTAATGCGTCACCTGCCTGATGTCAGGAGGGGAAAGGAGCAGAGAATGGTGTGTGATGAAATTTAGTTTCATAGCAAACTTAATGTTTGTTGTTTCTTTTTCAGGCTTGCACAAGAGCTTGTGTTCCTGTAATCTTTTTTGGTTTTAAAATTTTTTTTTTTTAAAAGAATTAAATCAGTTCATCTAACAAGAGATATGATCTCTGTCTACAAAATTTTTCTTATGTTTTTGCACCTACAGTAACACTACACCTTTTGATACAAATATTAATTGAAAACAATGTTGATATATATGATAGCATATTCTCTTTTTTCATTTACAGCGTATGAAGAAGATAATATGTTCTCATGACAAAGTTCACAGAAGGGACTAACAAAATTAAATCATGATTCTTATGGGACATTCCAGATTTTATAATGGACTTTTTTGAGAATATGTGTTCCTCTGCTACACTGCAGTCTTTCTGCAGTCCTGTTTAAGAAATATGGAAAGATTTTCATGATAGTTCTTTGACATCCAAATTGAAAATTCTTTAGCGTATTTCTGTTTTGCACACCAGTTTTGGTATGCATTTGGTTTGGGATACATAATTTTGTCTCTTTTAATTTTGCAGCCCTGTGAATTAGGTGTGCAACTTTCAGAGAAGTAGGTAGTACTTTAACAGAAATGTATTATGACTTATATGTCTTACTGTTGCATCATGGTGCTGTCCTCAGATGTGCTTCCCTTGCAGAGCTTTTTTCAGAACCCAGAGTTAATGAAATGAGCAGATGAAGTTCTGATAATCCCAAGCTAAATCTAAATCACGCTTGTACGTCTAAATATAAAACTAATAGCAAGATGTGATCAGGGTTTGCATATGTCAGCTTCATTTGCAAAATCAAATTCTGACAGGAAATGGAAAACAAGAAAATCATCCTCAAGAGTATTGTAATAACTCTGAAATTTGAATATTTTTATCTTTTCTCGTTTGATCCTCTTTAAGGATTAATATAGTGCGTCAGGACGGTGCCTTCTACACAGGAAACTTATCAGACAGAAAATAATGTTAAAAGGTCTTATATCTCAGCAGAATGAAAAATTGTTTATAGCAAGAGGAGAATGAAAAGTAAATTTAATGGAAATAGTTGCTTTTTCATATCTTGACTACTTAACAGCATGAGGCAGTAATTTTCCTAATATTCTCTGGGGACTGGGATTGGCCTCTAATTAATTAGTGGGAAGGAAACACAGCAATATTGTTCCATATTTCCATATGCTGTCATAGTTAGACACCTGATGGGCAGTGGTGGCTTTGTCAGCCCCTGCAAATCACCCACTCAGTGATTTTGGGGGAGGGGCCTGCACAGCATGGTGGTGGCTGCTGGGGGACACCGATATTTAAGATATAGTCAGCCACCCTAAAGCGATTCTTTTCTCATTTTCCTAATTCCTCTGCTGAGAAGCCTTCTTCTGAAAGTGGCCATGTCTTCCCTGAAACACCTTCAGGACCTTTGTCTGAGAAATTCCTCAAAATGTTTATTGTGAAAGGGCATCTGTGAGAGGTTCATAGAATAGTTAGAGTTGGAAGGGACATGGGCAGGGACACCTCCCACTAGAGCAGGTTGCTCAAAGCCTCATCCAGCTTGGCCTTGAACAGTTCCAGGAATGGGGCATCCACAACTTCTCTGGGCAACCTGTTCCAGTGTCTCACCACCCTCACAGTAAAGAATTTCTTCCTAATACCTACTCTAAATCTCCCTTGTTTCAGATTAAAACCATTATTCTTTGTCTTATGTCTACACTCCCTGACAAAGAGCCCTTACCCATCTCTCCTGTAACCCCCTTTCGGTACTGAAAAGCCACTGTAGTGTCATCCCGGAGCCTTCTCTTCTCCAGGCTGAAAAATCCCAATTCTCTCAGCCTGTCCTCATAGGAGAGGTGCTCCAGCCCTCTGATCACCTTTGTAGCTCTTTTTCCAACTATGACTCCATAAAACTGAAAATACGGTTTGTTCAAAGACCAAATACCTGGTAAATGCATTCCAGAAGCACAATTTGTTTTTCCTCTGTTGCCCTATCTGGCCATGCCAACGCCATGCTCTGTCTTCCAGGTGCCATGGTCAATACTATGAAACACACACAGGTGTTTCAGCCTTGGATTGGAAAATACCACGAGAAGAGTTTTGGAAACCATCTAGGCACCATTTATAACAGGATTAGGTATCAGCAGCAGGCCCAGGAATTGGGGTGACTCTTCTCATGCTGCAAGGCTTTTCCCCACCACCTTTCTCAGCATGTGCCTGAACTACTTGCTGCTTTCAATGCAAAGTTTGAACTCCGTTTTCTTTTTTTGGTTACCAAATAATTCTGTATGGGAGAGCTTGAGTACAAAAATAACTTATTTTAGGCTTGAGTCCAAAACTACTGTAAAATAAGCCTTAAAGTTAGTGGGACGGTTCAAAATGCTTAAAGCACATACTTAATTTGGGTCCCCAGAGCTTCAAGCACAGTGCAGTGAATGCAAAGTTTGCCTTTCAGTTCTGGTCCTCTCTCAAGTGCTGCTGGTCCTCTCCAGCACTGTCATTGCGCTTGGAGGATAAATGCTTACGTTCCAGCAAAACCCCCAACCCTGAGACTGTAATAATGACTCTCTCAGGTTTGAGGATGGTTTTAACAAATCTTGGCCATTCTTCTGGATAGAAAAGTTGTTTAGATGATGAGTGAGCACCTTCGGTGGATTTTTGAGGGGTTTTGTAGCTCTTTCTGTTATTGCCTCAATTAATCCTTGTTAATTAACTTTGTAGTAAGTTTAAAAAAATTGATGTCTGGAAAATATGTGTTGCTAGTAGCAACAGTATGTGAGATTGCCACTGTTAAGACTGAAATCTCTTCAGAGCAAAAAATTGATCCATTTTTGTGTCTTTGAGAAAAACAAACAGTTTGACAATAGCAACATAACCCAAATTAATTACCTAAAATCTAAACAAGTGTCGGTTTATGTGTTGCTATGCTAATTAAAGTAATTCACCACTGTCATCTGCCTTTGGTGCAGCTAGTTATAAAGAAAAATTAAAACGCCCTCACGTTCCATTAAAATGCTTCTTCACCTTGTTATTCTTTTCAATAGGCAAAGTTATCCTTCCTCGAAGCACAAGCATAGTTCAGGCCATCTATTTTGTTCCACAAAGGCTGTTTTTAAATCCCTAAGAGCAAAGATATTTCCTATGAGTCAAGGCAAATTCCTCCTTTCAAATGTGAATATAGCCATCAATCTCTCGGCCAGAAGAAAACACTTACGCTCTTTTCCTTCCTCTCTGGTTCCTGGAAAATTGCATCAGACCTACCGTTTTCTGTTGATTTGTTTTCAGGAAATGAAGTTCCTAAGTCAAGGTCAGAACCTTGTTTGTGATTTTGCAGTTTTTACATGGTCCTTGCGTTTCAGAATGTTTTGATTGACTGCAAGCAGAAAAACGTACAGCATTACTGGCATGATTCAGTATAGAGTGACAAACCTGGGGCCTCTCAAGTCTACAGACCAAGCTGATCATTTCCATTGAGGACGAGCGAGTTTTACATCTTAAATTTGTAGCACCAAAACTCATCACCACAAAAGCTTTCCAGAACAAGAGAGAATGTTTTGCTGGAGCGGGACAATATGTGCCTCTGTATTTGATCTGTGGCTGTTTAGAAGAAGGAGGAATGATCTGCCTACACTTTGCCTGTAGGGGCTGTTGTGGGGCTGCGTTGGCTGTCGCATGGGCCACGGCTGCTTCATGACCACTGCACGGACCATGGCTGCTGCACCAGCCATTGCTGCCCACCACTTCTTGACTGCTCACCACTTCTCCGTTGTCCTGAGACACTTTGCTGTGCCATGAGCCAGCATTCCTTTGTTTTCCAGGAAGAATTTACTCATTGTCAGCTTGAAAACCAGGACGAGGAAAGGTTTATGTATCTTTGGCTAAGAGTCAGAAACAAGTGAAGCCTGAAAAAAACTTACTCATCCCTTTCTGGCTTATTTTTAATGTTTGTCCACCCTAAAAATCCATGATCAGATGGTGATCTGGACCTCCATGCTGCTTAGATGAACTATGTCCTTGATTTCACTGAGCATATAAATGCTAGTAATTGCTCACAGTCAGCAGGAAAGGGCTCTGGCTTATAGTGATTTATTTTATTTTGTTAATGTGCCAGTGGGATAGAAGATAGCCTTGTGGGCACTAAGTAACAAGAGTTAAGTAATGACTCGGGTTTCCCTGGGAGGGATGTCAACATGTACGGTTTTCTCCAAACCTTTTTCCACATGATTTCAAAATAATTTCAAATTATTATGAATATTTATTAATTGTGTTGCTTTATGGGCTGGGCTGGCTGATGTTTAGTTCTTCACACATTCTATTTTACGTACCTCATCCAGGATCATTTCCACAAAGTCTTTTCTCCCCTCCTGTTCAGGGAAAGCAAGGAGGCAAACAAATAACCATGATGTGACTTTGGGATTTCAGTTGTTTTGCACAGTTGTTCTTCTCATGTCCCTTCTCATTTTTGGATATTTTGAGTTTACTACTTTCTCTCTTCTTCACAATCACGAAATTATTCTCTTTTCTGTTCCTCTGCATGCCTCTTTTCCCTCCTGTGTTTCTTCTGGCTTGCTTTCCTCCCCTGTGGTTTGTGGCTTCAGTGAGCCCCATTGCCAACTCCAAAAATGCAGTCATAGCCCACATTTCCACTCATGCTTGCTGGGGAGCTCACGGTGACACTGACCTGCTTGGGAGCACACTGGAGAGGGTGAGAAGAAGACCTGAGGGACCAGCAGACCCCATAACACTGTTTGAAGGAAAAAAGCCCAAACCCTGAAGATTTTCAAGCAAGCCCAGTGTGCAGGGTAGCAAGGAGCAGGACCACGTGGGAAGACAGAGAAAACTTTGTGCAGTTATGGTTTTTTCTTTATACTCTCCAGGGTCAAAGGTGAACCATAGTTTAGTAACATTAATGTGTTGGTTGACTGCCATGGTCACTGCCATGGTACTGCAATACATTCCACTCTTTCTTTATCACTGAGTCTTTCAAAAATTGCCCCTCTTTCAGACTTTTAGAAAATCCCACTGTAAAACTATATAGTAGTCTATTTGCTAGACTGGGTATAAAGGACCTATGTACTTTCTCTGAAATCAGTTCATCTTTACAGTCTCAGAGAAGATCATAAATGAAACTCTACAAAGTAAATGAAAACTAGAAACATTTCTTCTGGCAGGGGAAGAAGTGTTACGAAGTTTGCAAAATCTAGTGAGAATTTGAAAAGTGAGTGGGTTTGTGTGTCTGTGGTGGAGTGGAGAAGGGAAAGCTGCCATGCATTAGTCTGAAGGAGAGTGAAAGAAAAGAAAGCAGGAAAGATTTTGCAGAGGAACTTCGTAGTTTTATCTCTGTGTTATTGGACTATGTATAATAACTCACTGTGCACAGACAGGGAAAGCATTATGGCTAGTTACTTCAGCAAGGGAAAAGTCTGAATCACACAGGCAACTTGACTCAGATAACAGCAGAACTGACAGAAACAAAATAATCTGTAAAAGTACTTTAGGTTCTGTGTGTTTAAATTTTCCCAGAATTACAAAAGTAAGGTGGCAAAGCAGTTACTCCAAGAAGTTGTTGATGCCTATTTCAGAAGGATTTCATGGTTCCCCAAAGTTTCTGGATGACAAAGACAGGATCTGATTCTTTCCCACACTTAGCTGTACACAAGTAAGAAAGGAAATACTTCAGAGGTCTAGTTTTAGTCAAGTTGCTGCTAGAAAATGCAGAAGAGAAGACAACCGCTGTTCCCTGCCAAACGAAGATTTGCAGGGGAAGACAGATGGATATTCTAGCAGTTAGCCACGCTCAGACATAATAACCGTCATAGGACTTCTCCACTGGGACTCAGAGATAAGCAGTGTGTTGATCCAATGTATGGATTGTTTAAACGAATTGAGAAATTTAACCACAAGATGGAAACTGGCTCTGTTAAACACAGAAGTAGCAAAGTGCTGCATTTGACCTACCACGATGGCTTGGAAATCTGTGGCAGAAAAAAATCCAGAAACATTTGTTTTGTGTTAAACTGCTGACTTGGTTTTGAAACACAGCTCTTATGTTAGCGTGACCCGGCTGGTGACATGCCCTGTATTTTCTTTGGTAGCTTAGAGGAGCTCACTGCAGAGTTTAGGGCTGGGTCCTGGGAAAGGAAAGGCTGCTACATTTATGCCTTACAATCAATTTGGGGTTGAAGTCAACTGTTTAAGATCTGAAGGAGCCAGGTATATGAAATATGGCATACCTGAAATTAGTGCTGTCCAGGAAGAAATGGAGATTAAAGGCCAGCTTGCTGCAGCTGCCAGGGTGAGTACAGGCTTCTGATGTATAATGTGCAAGACGGCCTTTTTGGGAGTAGGAAAAATAGTGTAGTTGTGGGAATCGGCATTGGTTCTTGTCATATTTACTAGAAGAAGGACCTGTGGGCTTCACTTTCCCGTTTGACTTTTTATTATATTTTCAGGTAAGTCCAAGTAGATTGGAAGAGCCCTATTACCCTCCATTCCCAGCGTGTACATACAGACACAGACACAGAGTCACCCCAAACCATCATCATTACATCAAGCATGACTCATTTACTTAAAAATGTTTCTTGGGACACCCATGGATTTAATAATCTGATTAGAACTGAAGTCTTGTTGTGTTCAGAAGCTTCATCTTTGCAGTGAGGTGAAAGATCTGACTGATCTTTGGGAAGAAGGAAAGTGCCAAAATCCTGCAGAAGTGGGAAGCCTGCAGCGCCTCTGAGCTGGGCAATGGCAGGAGGCTACGGATGGTCCCCATGGGCAGTCAATTGCTATTAGCCCAGGTTTCACCATTTTCTGCTGTCAAGACGTTTTGGCTCAGTGTCTGTGGGCAGGCTGCTGTACGCAGCAGCCTCGCTTCTTCTGGTGCTTCTCCTCAGCAGGAAATACCTGCACCCAGCACTGACCTCTGATAACTCTTCAGCAGCTTCTAGTAACAGTGTGGCTTCCTGTGGCTGGTATTCTTAGGAACTTCCTCACTTGTTCCCCAGAAAAACACATCCCCCTTATGCCATTTTCACCTAATTCCCTCACCCCCCTGATTGTTTCAAAAGAGCAATGTAAGCATTTTACCAGTAGCTATTTTCAAACCTGTCTTCTGAAGGTCTCTATTCTGGTTGCTGCCTTTTTCTGATGGATATGGAGTGAAATTCTGTTCATGCTCTCCATGGTTGCTCCCTTTGTTTCCACAAAGTTGCAGCTCTGCTGTGTTTTTTTCGACTGCTGTCTTGTTTTACTCAGCCATGGCAGTGGGGTATGCTCCAGTGTCCTGCCCATGATGGAAGTGCCTGCCCGTCACCCATTGTTGTATTCATCACCCAAGTCCCCAGTGAAGGTTTCAGCGGGGCTTCCAGGTGACACTGCCATAGGCAAGGTGAGGTTCCCTGGGGGCAGCTCCCAGCCCACGGCATCTCTCAGTAGACCTGTCTGTCTGCTCTACTCAGTGACCTGGCCTCCAGCTGCGAGACACACTCTACCAGTGCATCAAATCGTTTCACTGAAGTGGGCAGGAGGAACAATATTGGCTGTTTGTCAACTGGTATTTAACAAAAAGTTGGTGATTGACCATGTTTGCCCCAGCCCAATAAGTGCTGAGCATTTGGGAATACCCGCAGCACCTCACCTGGCTCCATTTAATTTTGCTGGAATCATCTGAGCTGTTCGGAGGTGATGTAGGGAAGGCTTGTAAAGATCACTGAAAAGCTAGCTATAAAAGTTACACTTCCTCTCCAAGACCCATAATGAATTTCTACATTATTTTTAATAGCTATCCAACACATATTACTTATCAATTTATGCTCTACAACTGGAAAACTCTCTTTACCCATTTTTAATATATGTAAATAATAATGAAAACAAAAAATAGCACTGATTTCTAATTTAAGTAACATTTTCAAACATGGTTGATGATGCCATCTGCTACTGGGACTATCTAACTGGTCTCTTACTGGAGTATGTTTCTGTTCTTTTAAATGTTACCTGGCTTCAGATGTTTCTCCTGACATTTTCTGTTATGAGCAGCTGCAGCAGGGTGGTGGTTTTGTGCCTCTGTGTGGAAAAACAATCAGCGTAAATTATTTTGCTCATTTGGGAATAAAATTGGGGACAAGAGGATGTTTTCAACTAGGAAAATACTGAATCATTTTTCCTGGGAAAAGTTGCCCCACCCATTCTTTTCAGCAGAGCTTTGTGCTCTGCCAAAGGCTGGAGGGGCAAAGAGGTGCCTGACCTGAGCGTGGAAGTGGGTTTCTCCAGGCCACCAAAGGAGTCCATGCGGGGCTGCTGGAGATCCAGGACATGGTGGGGTGGCCAGAAAAGAGAAGAAGAAGAAATAGTCTTGTAGTTAGAGTGGAGGCCATAAGGAGACCAGCTGGTCCGAGTCTAAGAAAAGCAAAGGAAGATGTTTCTAGCTGAGTCTGGGCAAAGGGAATGCAGAAGGGTGTGAGCTGGACTTGGGTACGCATGTAGTCGGGAAGGTAGTAAGATGAGGGAAGGTGGCTTGCAGCAGGAGCTGGGAGAGGTGGTGTTGCCGGGGAGCCGGCAGACTGGGACTGGAGGTCAGAGCAAGAGTGACAGAGCTGACAAGGAGTCACCTTATGGCAGCTGGCAGCAGCTGTGCAAGAAGACAGAAGGAAGTGCCTGTGAAAGCAGGTGGGGTTTAGACTGGCACGCTCGAGAGACTGAAACCAGAAAGGCCAAGGGAGCAGGAGCTGGGCATATCTGCATCGGTTATAGGATGATACATTCCTGGAAGGACAGGACTGAGGGCTCCCTCTTGGCACCTTGGCTCATTCTGGCTCTGAAATTTGGGGTTACACCAGCCACCCTTTGCCCTATTTTTCCAGAAAGGAAATCTGGGCACAAACGGGAGCTGTGCTGCCCTACGAACAGGTATAGGGCCATTCCTGGAGGGAAAAAGCCAGAAGACAGTAAAGATGCAGAGGCATCAAGAGATACCCAAATCTCAGTGTTGTGAATAAACCCTAAGTGACAGCTCATCTCTGTCTGGAGCAGAGGCCTTGCAGTGCGTAAAGAGGTTCGAACCATGAGATTTTAAACATTGTCATACGTCATTCGTTTCTGATTGATTTTTTTTTTTTTTTAAAGTATTGCACTGTCTCATTCGTCACACTGGGTGGGCCAACTCTAGGGAGGAATCAGAACTGTGTAGAAAAGACTACTTCTTGTCAAATATAAGTTGATGGAAATGCCTGACAGGAGAGGTGGGCTTAACTGTTCAAGCAGCTGAGTGGTGTTCTAGGGACAGGGCTTCTCTACTGCTTTGAAACTGCTGTCTGAGGGTAGGCAAGTTAAAAGAAAGAGCATTTCCAGACTTGGCCATACTTTCCAAGGGGCTAACTTGGTTCTTGGGGTTCTTGCTTCAAGAATGATGATCATCCAAAACTGGTTTGGTTACCCTTGGCATTGGCACGTAAGCCAATGCTGAAATACGAAATAAGCAAGTGCTAGACATTAAATTGTGACCTCAAATGCATGGCTGCTTCAGGCCCCCAGGTGTGCAGGCTGATTCACACCTTCTCACAGGCCTGAAACACCATAAAAATGAGTAATCCCTTGTGTTTCACAAAGGTGTCATATAAATGAGAATGAGAGAAATGAGGACATTCCTCTCTCATCAGGATGAGCTTTGGACTTCAAGCACATACATAAACACTGTGAACACCAGAAATGTGGTAAAAAAATAATGAATAGCTACTCTGAGGGGATTCCAGCAAAAATACTATGTGATCACATAACTAAAGCAAGCTTAATTGAAGCATTTCCTAATTTCAGGATACTTAAATATATCTCTTTAATATTCCTTTCGTAGTGTTTTGTTGTATACATAACACACTGAGTTACACACCCAGTGCCTCTCACACCCCATTCTTCATACTTGGGAAAGAATATTTATTCGTATAAATTGATACAGATTTCTGGAGAACAGAGAACTAATGTGCAGCACTCCGTTTCTATCCAGTTGCTGAAATTCAAGTCAAACAGACGCACCAGTTTAGAAAAATTTTGAGAAGCAGTTATTCCCCTGTAGATTCAGTTTCAGGACGGCACAGGATTTTGCCAAGACTCACTCATTACATTTACACAAGATTTAACAGTGAGTCTCGTCCCCAGATATACCTGTACTGCAAAAAAATGGCAGAATACATGTTCCTTCCAGAACTTAGTCTCTCATTTTCTTTATGTCCAGACTTGTTCCGCTTACTCTTGTAGTATCCTAAATTGTGGACCGAGTTTTATTTCTACGCTATTCCCACCCCACTCCCCCCTTCCTGAAAAGAGTTCAAAAATAAATTAAAGATGCATGAAATTAAAGATATGCTTCAAGTATCATCTTGAAAGAGAACCTTGTAAATGCCTCCACCCAAAATACACCACCACACAATTGCTTAGGATTATCTATTTATTTATTTTAGTTAAAACAAACATACAATGTTTCATTGAAACTGTGTTGCACTCCCTGCCAACAACTGTAGCTAGTGTTGGCCTCTAACAATACAGTGGATATTTACATATGTACACGGATGTACCGCAGGATGCCTGAATTTGGTGGCCTAACAAACGCGTTAGATCCAAAAAGTTGTTAAGTTGCTCTATTCAGGAAATCGTAACATCCATGGTAATGAGAGAAAAAGTATACATGAACCTGAACGATGCTTTTTATGGACCCAAGTGACTCCTGTGTTTATTGCAACATATACATTTGTAATAAATACAATTTTAGTGTTCTCTTACACACCTCAGGCGTAACACATTTCTTGCGCCTTTGTAAGCATTGCCCTTTGTTGTAAAAGAATCTTTCCTTTGCCAGTTGTTCTACAGATGTACAACATGAACAACTCCTTGAAATGATGTAACAATCAGTAATGAGAGAGGAATATATACATAAATCCTGGATTCCAAACCTACATTATATACATTATACTTACAGTATATACACACATACAACTTATGTACATAGACTATCATAAATATTGAAAAATAGGTTTAGTTTTAATGGATTAATGTTTTATAAATAACATGTTACATTTATGACTGAAATATCATGGAAGACAGTAATGTCTAACTGAGGTGACAAAACAGTGGTTTAATACTGAAGCTGCTCTTTCAGGTGGTTTGTAATGTAGGTAACTTTAAGCAGACAGGTTTGGAAAAGAAAAATTAATTACATAAACCATACGTTGGAAATCAACCCAGCCAAGTGGAACTCAACTGTTGCAGGTGGAGAGCCAGTCATCAAATAATGTAACACATAATGTAAAAACTGGAAATTGCTACATTCAGAGAATTAAGTGACATGTATGATACGTTATGAGGTGTCGTCACAAAAATCTTCCTCCTCTCTGGCTGCTGAGGACGGTGTAGTAACTTCTCATTTACACCACCTTCTTCTTCTGTGGTTACTGAGAGAATGGAGGCTATTTCTCTCTTTCTTTCTTAATGCTGTCAAGGGAAGCGCTTCATCCCTTATGTGCTACAAATTGCTCAAAGGTAGATGACGTTTTAATCCTCTTCCTCCTTTCTACATTTGAGGAGAGGAAGAAGAAAAGCTGCCAAAGTACTGAGGAGGCACACGCTCAGCACCTCTGTGGAGATCAGGTAACAGCATGGGATAGAGTTCGCCATGGATGGACAGTACCTGAGGCAGAGAAGTACCTAAGGAGCGGTCGTCAGTGCTGACTCCAGGATCGCTAATTGCCAGTTGAGTACCACCGAACTAATAATACAAACAACACAAGAGGAATCTAACTTCTCGTTACAGTTTTACGCTACAGACTTAGTGACCAGTACTTACAGTCATGCAAAAGTATCAATACAAAATACCTGCAATTTTTTTCATAGATTTTAAATGGCTGGGCAGAAATAGACATTATCTGCCGAAGAGTGACTATCCTTTAGCTTTGTTCCTGATTAATTCTGCAAGAGCAAAAAAGTCTCAGGCACTGTTTAATCAATGGATTACAGGCCCTTCACTTGCTTCCTCTGACACAATGACTGAGTGGAACTTTGTAAATCAGATTTTTAAATCATCATGTCAGATGAAGACAGCTGACCACACTGCCATGATTATTTCATTAATAATCTCTGTCTAGGCTTTTGTACCCAGTATTTTTGTGTTTGAGAACCTCTTATAAGCCAAGTATGCTGTTATACAAGTGTTATTTCTCTTCAACCTGGGATAAGAATGAAAGAGTAAACATGCATTAGAAACAAAACAGCTAATCACAACCATACAGCACCTGTTTCATCAGCTAGCTAGCTAGGGCTCATAAGGAACTTACCTATTTCTGAAGCAAACAAGTATGAGATGACTATCCAGTCTATGAGGTTATCTTTAATACTACTATACAGTATAAATTGGAAGAGGAATCCCAGTTGCGAATGTGAAGAGAGTTTGTACCAAGCATGAAATACTGGTGCAGTTATTTTGTAGATTTGACTCAGAAACAGAATAGTCAAGTAATTCAAAATCCAATAATGGATGAGTAATTTGAGAAATACTGTACAGTTTTTGAATATTATATAACTAGTAAACTACATTAGGACCTTTTTGTCTTCCTACAGAGTGTTTCAAGATAAATTGGACAGAAAAAAACCCCAACAAACATTGATACAACTGAAAATGGACCTTATTAATAAAAAGAACTCCAGGAGGGAGTTTTATATTAATGGCATGATACTCCAGAGCCATTCAGTTTATATCTACAACAGAAAAAACAAACAAACAAACAAAAAACCACAACAAAAAGACAACCCCCCCTCAACCCTGTTTTACCCAATTGCACTATTGAGTACCTCAAGAAGGGAAATGTCAACATCATCTTTACAATTTCTAGATTAGCTGTGTTTGCGTACCCGTTCTAAAGAGCGGGTTTTTTTTAAAGCTTGAAAATTTGTGTTTCCACACCATTTTTGGGAACTAAGGTAACTGTAGTTACTTAAGTAAGCCGACAAATGACTTTCAGGATTATTTTCACTCTTCTATGAATTTAGTGAATTTCATGGGAAGCATTTATAATTAGAGAGTTTTGAGTTGAATTGGTTCATTTTCTCTTTTGGTCATTAGAAGCATTTTTTAAAATAAAATTTCTTCTAATTATGCCTTTAGAGAAAGGCATAGATTTAATTTAGGACACTGGTTCAACATTTTTATGAGCTCTTCTACGTTATTCTTTCATTCTCCTTAGAAAAATGTTTCTTAAAGTCAAAATAGTGCTTTTGAGGTCCATAAGAATTTTTGGTACAAAAAATAATAGCATTTCTCTCTCTCTCTCTCTCTCATTGGTTATTTAAACACTTTGCTGTAAATTAAAGAGTTATTTCTCACATCAAATGGTTCCATTAGGCACATTCAAGTAAAATAACAAAATATCCAAGTAACAATGACGAAAGCCAAACATGGCTTGATAAAAGTCTACGGAGAGTTTTGTCCATTCTCTGGAATGGAATAAAGTTGTCACTTCCTTCAGCCAGACACTCACGTGGTTTGATGTTAATATCCACTTCCATCATGCAGAATAGTTTCTTAAAGACAGAGTTCAGGTATTCTACAATCAGAAGAACCATCAACAAAGAATCTGCATTTTAAAGGAAGCTGAATAGCTCATTTTGGTTCTCAGTAGGTATCTGAGCGAACACTGGCATTTGAAGTGGAGTATTAGAGATTTAACCAGGATAGTTAATGGCCATCAGATGCAACATTCTGGGTCCAGTCTAGAATAATCAGTGTCATACACCCAGTCATCACAAGTATACCACTTAGAAAGAAGAATGCAGCCTGAAAAAAAGAAAACATAAGAGAAATATTTCAGTTTTTGCTACAATATCCACAAAATCATGCCCACTTATTGCACAAAAGCCATTGCTCATGGAGAACAAAGTAAAAAAGACAAGAGATAACAGGAAACAACAAGGAGCTAGAGTGTTTTTCTCATCCTTGGGGAGAGAATTATTTTTTCAGTATAGCAGACCTCCCTGTCAACTGAGGGAAATTAACGTGCCTGCTGATACCACTCCAGCCATGCCACTGTGCTGACCTGATTCTGACTCATTATGTCCACAATTTGATTCTGAGTCAGTATTGTCTAAGACCAGTAAGAACACCAAGATCAGTCAGCGTGACCCAAATGATCGGTGGAAGAAAGCTTTTATGGGGTAAATTAGGTAAATAAGTCTTGAAAGAAAATTTAAAGGAGAACAAGACTTTTTTTTCAGTATAGCTCGTAAAGGTCATCTATTGAAATCTGGTTCTTATCAGCAAGAGAATGACTCAACTGTTGTTGACATTGGGGCTTGGGGGGTGAGAGAAGTCACTGAAGTGAACTGAGCCTTGTGATGGCTCTCTCCTCAGGTCTGAGTACCTGTGCAACTAATATAACGTTAAGTAAAGTTCACCAGGACTTCAAAATTCTCAAACGGCGAAGACAGAAAAATTCTTGCCCTGATTTAATAAGTAAGTGTAACTATTACATATTTGTCTATACATACCCCAATCTTTTGCACTGACTTCATTGGTTCCTTCTTCACTAATTTGATATAGAAGGCAGAAGGAAGTATGAAGATCAGCATGGCAGCCGCAGATGCACCTGTATTTAAAAAGTATAGAAATAAATATTCATAAACAGGTAAATATAATTTAATTAGATCAAAACGGCATTTTCTGAGATTTGAAAGACTACTTGAATGGATGTAGGAATGCTTACCAATGAATCCAAAGATGTCTCGGATAGTAGGAACAAAGATAACAAGCACGTTGGTAAACGCCAGAAGAGCAACTGTAATGGAACAGTGACGCCACCATCTGAACTCCTTCCCTGCCCACAACAGCTGGGTAATGGAGCTGCGGATCTGTTGAAGAGGGGGCAAAGAAATAAAAGACAGTTTAGTATTCATTATGCAAGTCAGTGACTGTCACCTGAATTAGGCCTTCCTTCTGAAAGTATTTTAACACCATTTTCCTGAACACTTCAGATTTTAATAGAATTTGAAAAACAAGAAAGTAATTTTTTTTTTTTTTTAATATTTACTTCCTGCACTTGAGAGGCAGCTTTGTGTTTCTGGTCTGTTTCTCTTTTCAGTGACTGAGATTTTCAAAGTACAGCCAGTAACAGAGAAAACACATGGAAAAACATCTGTCTTCAGCAAAAATAAATCCCAGGGATTTTTGTAACCTCTAAGGATGCTCAACACCATACACGTAAATGGCCAGAATCCACGCTCACAACATACTTACAAAAGCACATTCACTTTTGTGAGTTGATAATATCACAGTGCAAGTACTTTTATTACAGGGCAATCTGTTTAACTCCCTTAATTAAACCACACCAGGAAAACAATATAACTGAAGGCGTTTGTATCTACTGTTTTGTAAATGTTGCCTAATTATTTAAGAGAAAAATTGTATAAATGGGAGTTGCCAAACAGTAAATGACTTCAGCAGGACAGGTGATGAATATAAAAAATGGTAGTAAGATTAAAAAAACAAATTACTTACTGGGAAAATAACTACAGGTACAGTAAGGGTTACAGCCATAAGTACAGCGAGACGCACAATAAGAAGAAGAACATCAGCACCCAGATAAGCAGAGTAGGTATGAAGCAGCTCTGGTTCCACATTTCCTATAAAAAAACCAGTATTTTAATTAGACGTAGTCGACAGTCTTCTCAAACAACCACTTCTGCTCTAAATCCTAAGCAAATTTTACAGTTACAGCAATATGAATTGAAAGCCTGAACAGCTCCTGTAAGCACATCTCCATTTTACACAGGGATAACTTGGAGGCACTAAATCTGTTTTAATCCAATTTTAATCCTGTGCCTTGGGCCTAATTCTACTACTGATCTCCTTTTGGGTCTGCACTTACAAAAGCACTAAACCCACCCCAACCTACAGTGTATATTTAGAATCCATAGTAAATGCTTGCTCTAACTTAAAAATAATACTGTGGTTTTGCAGAACGTAATTAATTTAAAAGAAAGCATAGAAGGCAATATTCACCATAAAATGTCAGGTATCCAAAGAGAGCAGCCAATAAATACATGAGGAACATGGCAAAAAAAGATACATAGGACACATTCATCATTCTTTTACGGCTTCGGCTGTAAGAAAGAGAAAAAGAAACATTATGAGCAATGAGAACATACTGTTTCACACCGCTTTGTTCATCTAGTGAAATTACAGACACATATCTAACACTTACCCTTTCAGTTCTTCATAGATAGGAAGAATTGCAGGATGGCAGACAAAAGAAAATGTCAGGATTGGGACAGCATAGACAGTCTGAAAAACAAAAGCATCTTTCTTAAGTATCTCAACAAACATTAGAAATTGTTTTTAAAAATTCTTCAGTAGATTTTTCACTTCTGACATAGGCATCAGTTTAGGTTGTCATAAAGACTAGCTATTCTTTACAACTGACACTTTGGCAAAAATTAAACTAACAACGTCATATTTCCTTAAACCCAGACCCTGGGGTACCAAATACTCTCAAATCTACTGAAGTCCATGCTGAGTTGAATGTATTTGCTGTAAGAATTATGTTCTGTATCTCATAGACTTCAGCCATTATAGCCCAGTCTTAGTATTGGCTATTACACATACTCCAGTATCTGAAGGGAGAGCAGGAGAGGGACTCTTTGTCAGGAAGTGTAGTGATAGGACGAGGGGGAATGGTTTTAAATTGGAAGAGGGGAGATTTAGATTGGATATTAGGAAGAAATTCTTTCCTGTGAGGGTGGTGAGATGCTGGAACAGGTTGCCCAGAGAAGCTGTGGATGCCCCATCCCTGGAAGTGTTTAAGGCCAGGCTGGATGGGGCTTTGAGCAACCTGCTCTAGTGGGAGGTGTCCCTGCCCATGGCAGGGGGGTTGGAACTTGATGATCTTTAAGGTCCCTTCCAACTCTAACCATTCTATGATTCCTTGCCCATGTTTGGAGATTCTCCGCTGTAACTGGGATTCACTCACGAGAGTCGAGACTTTGTGACTGGGAAGTTAAAGGCTACTCCAAACCCTGGCATACATTTCCCATTTGTAGGCTTTTACTATTTAATTCTTACTATTACCTTCCTCTGCAATCTACTTTTTAAAAAGCCTTACTAACCTACTTTAATGGAACTTGAGAAATGCTGCGCTGAGGAACGAGAGATGCGTTTATTGCCGCTCATCTCAGGCAGACACCTCATGTTCCTCTAACTCTTGTGCGTTTGGAGCCCAGACACACCCAGTCTACAGGAGGTACACAGTGCCTAACTCCACTGGAACAGAAAGTCTTTGCACATCCCATGTTTACAACTGGGCAACTGCTTGAAGGAATAATGACCTCATTTACCTGCTATGTGTTTATTTTCAACTGAGTATGATTTTTGGTCAGTTACCTGTGAATTGAAGATGAAATATTTTGGCTTGCACATATCATCGCTTGTTATGTTTTCATGTATTAAAGGTGCCAGTGTCGCATTTATTAATGTCATGTTCATAACGTCACTGTCCATAGGACAAGGAATCTGAAACATCTTCCAAATTACCTAGAAAAAAAGCCACGCATTTGCTGTTACTTTGATTAATGAAAACCGTGAAACTTCTCAGAAACTATGCTTAGTTTCCGTTTGAAATGTTTTACTAGCCTGGAAATCTGCGAGATTATACTTACAACAATCAGAAAGAAGACCATGCAAAGTAAGGAAAAGCCACTGGTATAGCCCAAATACCCTGTGTTCAAGAAAGACAAAAAAAATCTAAGGTACAATAAACAGAAACATCATTGCCATTGTAACATTACGACAAACATATTCTGTCAGCAGTCTCTCTAGATTGCATTTTGTTAGTGTTACATATAACAAGTGAATTATTCATTGACTTTCCACTAATCTCAACCCAGATCTAAAAGTTCTCAAAGACATATTAGGGTTTGTACATACAGTGAGTCAGTAATATTAAACATTCTAACTTACAAAAAAAGCCCCCACAACAAAACCCCCACACCAGCAACTATGTAAATTGTTTATTATAAGCTAAGAATGATTATAGTATTAATTCTAATATAATGTCCTATAACATAGCTTTTTCCTTTCTGTTTTTATTGATTCACTAAATTCTCTGTAACTAGTAACTTGAGAAAGTAATTCACATTGAGGCTCTTGCTTAGTACGTGACAGGATTCTCTGAAAAAATAGTATGTTAACTGAATGATTCACGTATGTCACTGAATTACAGACATTAGAGACATCTGGGACTAATATTCTGCTACTGTTTGGGTTGTAAAATGAAAAAGGTGATGCCTATTTACATTGCAAAGACAATTTAATTTCCCTGGGCTAGCATCCCTACTATTTTGAGACTGTTAGAGGATATAATAGTTAACACTATTGACTAATAACAATATTATGATATTACAATATTTCATCACTGACCAAAATAGGTCAAACGTTGTGATAAGAACACAGAGTTACTGTTGAGCACTGCTCTAAAGCTACTTTATCTGTCATTCTTCTGTTTTCCACAAACATATCTGTAACTTAATATACTTGTCCTGATCTTTTTTCTTTTTTTTTTTTTTGCTGTAGAATGACAGCGATTACCTAAACACTGATTAGTCCCAAGAGACAAGTTTGGAGACAGCTGTTAATTTACACAGTACTTCAAGACTCAAGCATCACATCAAGCCATTTCCCCACTGTATTTTCAATGTGTTTTTTATTTTGACTGTACTGTACTGCTTACCTAAATTTTTCAGTAAGGACAGCGGAAGAATGAGGATGACAGACACCAGCAGCACTAAATAGTCACCATTAAGATACCATTCTCTGCAGAAAGAAAAGGTAATATTTGTAAGGATTCAAAATATTTAAAAACTATGACATCTGCCATTTAGGTTTCACTCTTATGTTCTCCTATGGCATATGGCTTCTTAAAAAGTAGTAGTACCTTACGTTACAAAGAATTATCATTCAACTTACTATATAGACCTAAACCCCTACAATATCTTATTATCTCACCCCAAACCTGCATTGTGCCTTTCCTTTAGTGTCCTTTTCTAAAATTAATATGCATCTGAAAGTCAGAAGACAGGAAAGTAAATGACTGGCCAGAAAAATAGTCAACTGGGACTGAACATGTAAAAATTACAATTTGCTTGAATGCTGGTTCCCAGCTCTCCAGATGTATTAGAATATTGCAGGACCCCAGCAGGGTGGTGAGCCACTTTTAAAGGGAATAAAATTCAGTTGGGTATCCTGCAGCTTTTAAAGAACAACAGGTGAGGGTTGGAGTTAAGGAAGTAGCTCAAGCCCACTGGCTGAGAAAACTCTAACCAGCTCTGGGAGTCTCTTGGAGGCACGTTTGGTCCCTTTTAATTGGGAAACCATAATAACAACAAAACATTTTGGAGTGTTAGAAGATTAACATCTTCCTTTCAAACACAGAATACCAAAGTTAGATTTGTGGAAATAAAATGCAATTTCACTGAACTAACAAAAAAACCCCACTTATCTTGAGTATTTAACTGTGGCAGTTCAATTGCTTTCTTTATTGGTCCTACAGGAACACTATAGGCTTTAAGCAATTCAAGTAACACTAAGCATTTATTCACAAATATTAATACTTTATATCCTGATGCGGTATCAGATAACATTATTTATTTTCAAATGGGCTGTCAATTATTTAGGCAAACAGAAAAAATAATGACCCAATTAGAAATTTATGCACTCAAACTCAATTGCTGAATTATAAGCCTACATATGCTTGTGAAAAAATGGAGTAACTTTAACATACAGGCTCTGGATTTATGTAGTAAATGCAAAAAAAATTGGTCATCTCCTTCCCCAATTTTATCTGGGATAACTAAATGTAAAAAAACATATTTTAAAAAGTTTAGATATGTAGGACATAAACATCATGTATCTTCTGTTGTCTTTTTGGTTTTCAAACATAGTAGTCTTGTGGTAAATTTAAAAGAAGTCACAGCACAGAGATTCCTATTATTGTGTACGCCCCATGTGGAGGTCATCAGGACTTCCAGACCAAGGACTCAGAAGTTCTTCCTGTGCTGAAGAGTAAAGAATGGGATTGGACAGCTTTAAAATACAGCTGAGTATTTTAAAAATTGCTAAATTAATTTTAATAATGGAGCTAGTATTTGTAATATTGTCTCAGAATTCCAGAGTATCTTCTAAAGTAAGCATTATTTTGGGACATTTAAACAGGTAAGTGCTTACATTTTAGGCACCAGGCTGCCAGAGTGGAATCCATGCCAATGGTAGCCACCCAGACTCCCCCCTAAGCAACGCATGGAGAGAGTCAGTTAAACGGAGTCCACAATTGCCAGAGCGCTGAGAAAAGATTGACTTTAAATCAGTGCACAGCTACCAAGCACCAGCCAATAAGAATACACTTAAGACACCAGTATCAATGTCTTTAAATTTTGTCTGCCAGATATTGCAAAACAGCAGCTGTAGCCAGTGAGACTGACAGCCCTTAATTTTCCCTCTTGAACTGCAACAAATTTTGAATTTTACTCTGGAGATGGGACAGTTAAAAATATTTGCCTCCAAGCCCCCTCCTAAATACTGGCTACTCCAAGGACTTTAAGAAGTGGAAGGTAAGGACCTGGATTTAGCCAAGGGAGGGAAACAAACCTTCCCAGGAAAGAATCTGTAAACATTACACTATTAAGTAAATATTCTTTGAATACATAAAAAAAAAAAAAAAGAAAAAAACCCCGAAAAGATGGCTAGCACTGTTGTCATGACAATATTTATCAGCAAGCTGTATGAACACCACCAAATGGCTTGAACCCCTTGGGGAACACAGGCAGAAAAATGCCTACCTTCTGAACTCAGGCTTAGGTGTAAGTTGGAGTCTTGAGCTGCTCAGCCCTCTCAAGACTGGGACACTTCAGGACAAGGCACAGAAGTACAACTCTGAAGAGTGAGATTTATAGCACTTAACTCTATCCATCTGAAGTCAGGCATCGTGTTTTAGATAGCTCTTTTTACACACCCTCTCAACACAGAGTGATATAAATTGCTCAATGGAGATGCCCAAAAAAGGTGTCTAAGCCAGGTGCACTGAACTGACCACTACAGAAAATCACTTTTCTCTACTGTGTATACAAAGACTAGAGTAATGACGAGCTCAAAATCTAACTTTCAGACAATATAATGAATAAATAAATGAATAGATAAAATGAACCCTACCCAAGGCACCCACTTTTATTAAGCCAAGCAGAAAAGCCACTATGGAGTCAAGAGGTCTCCAGGGCTAAATGGCAACCCACCTACCATTTTAGTCTTGGGCACATAAACTCTGTTTTAGTTCAATGTTTAGTCCTCATGCCTTTTTTTGAGAACCGTTCTTTAAGACATTCATTACATAACTGCACCTTAGCCTTACATTTAATCACTTCCCACAATATTAACACTACAAAACCAAAATAATCAGTCCAAACCAGTTGGAACACAGTAAGAAAAAAAATAACCAAAAGCAAACAAAAAAGCCAATCATAACCACATTTACCTTTCCTTACTGAGAGTATGTACTGACCCGTACATACGTTAACACTTACCTGATGTTCTTTAGAGAACAGCTTTCTGCAATATGATGCAATACCTCTATTTTAATACCCTTTTCCCAGGCCAGGTTGGATCTAAAGTGGAGCACTCGGGGGAAGGGCAAACTTACTGTATCTGTGTCTGAGTAAGAAGCTACCCTACGGTGTACCGAACGTGGTCTTCATATAAATATATATACAGTCTCCGTATTTGTTTCTCCTAATAGTTTCTCTGATGAGGAGTTCTAACACCTACCCTGTGGTCTCTTCGATGTTCATAAATGTCTTGATGACCAATGGTAACTCATATTTCACTATGAAGAGGTAGCTTGACATAGCTGTAGGTGAATAACATCATAGATCATTACAAATATAGAATATGCCACAAGATGCAAGAATCACATAACATGTTTCATAACTTCACTTGAACACAAGCAGTTAATGAACACATGTTGTGTGAAAAAAAAGTCTCCAAGAATAAGTAGGGAACAATAACTATTGATGGTAAAGACTTTTTAAGATCTTGTCCTCACCTCCAATATTCTGCATTGTAATTGAGCCAGAAGCAGCAAGTTTTCCAGCCATACCAAATGCCTTCATTCCCAACTGTTCATACAACAAAGATCCTAAAAGAGAACAAGATAATCCATTGGAAGGGTGTGTTTCACAAAGATACTGTCTGAAACACATAAAATAGTATAAATAAAATAAAATAGCTTGTAAAATAGTAATTTGCCGTACCTCCTTCGTTGGCAGTCTTTAGAAGGAGATGCACTGAATACAAAGAAACAATCGAGACAAACAGCAGGAGTATCCTGGGGAGAGAAAAACATGCAAAATTTTAATAGCCATAAATGACTTACTGTAACCTTATTAAATAAAGGCGGATCAAACATAAAATTTAATCATATTAAAATATTATCTGGGAAAGCCCTGTAGATTCTAAGGCTAGTTAAAATTGTTCTGAAAACCCTATTATTGCCTAGTTTAGCATGGATTTTATACTAAAATGCATTTCACTGGCATACAGATAAATTGTAGCACAGCATTAAACAACGCTTATATTGAGCTCAAGGTGGCATATGGAATAGCAAGTGTCAGGCCAGCCTAATTGGCTAAATTTGATATCAATCATGTAACAAAGCATGAACGGGAAGGGGTCCGTGTCATTAAGAAACCCTGATTCTCCTGTCTTCCTATCCTTCAACAGCCTCTCTGCACCTATTGAACCTCGAGTTGTAACTGTAGGTAAAGCGAAGATCATCACTTGGTCTTAAACAAATCAGCTTTTCAGCTTAAACCTGTGTTACTTCATTTTAATTTTTTTTTAATGTAAAGATGAAACTGCAAAAGCCTTAAAGAATGGATTGAAAATTCAGATGTATTGAGAGCTGTGTCTTCAAATGATAATACATATTTATTATCATTAAAAAAAAATATATGAAAATAATACTTTCTTTGCTCGAAAGTTACTCTTCACGTGTGCTTACATGGGAATCGCTAGCGGCTTGTTTATCTTCCCCACAGCTCTTACAGGCAATATATATTATTTCCAGAAGCACATTTGCAACATCTAAAATTCGGATCTCCCGACAACAAATCTCTCCCACAGCAAATGCACTTCCTGGAGTGGCACGCTAGGGGGGACTTCTCAGCTGCTGAAGAACACAGTGGAAAATTACAATACATTCAAAAAGCCCCATGCCTTTCTTATACCAACACAAGCACTCTGCTTCATAAGAAACCTCAGAATCTGCACAGCTGCTCAAAAATGGCAAGCTCCAGTGAGATTTCAAAGAATCATAGAATGGTTTGGGTTGAAAGGCATCCTAAAGATCACCTAGATCCAACCCCCCTGCCATGGGCAGGGAATTTCTCTGAGTACTCTTTACATTTCCTTTTGCATCATTTTTAATGTTGGTGAAATTACTAAACACAGCACAAAGATCTGGAAGCAAGAACAGATGAGAAAAGCTTCACACATCTGTAGAAAGAATCCAAGAAACCTGTGCTGCTGTGCCAATTCAACACCAACACATGGACACAAATAAACTTCTGTGTTTCTGACAGGTAGAGATTAACCAGGATTTAATTCAGCCATCAACTAGGAACAGCACAGCGAGATATGCGAGGGTTTCATTTCATTAAAACAGCAGAGATCCCAGACCTCCCAGTCCTAACCTCGAATGGTTGCCTGCAGTGTTGACAAGATCAGTCAGCAAACTCATCTCAAACCTCAGTTTCTGGCTTCCAGACCGTATCATTCACTTATTTAGTGCTGACACAAGTGACAAGTCACAGCACTGACACAAGTGACTCCACAGACTCTTCGAAGAACTTACTGCCTTTAATCAACAGCATCTGGATCTGAATCTGTAACCTGGTTATTAAAGGATGTCTGCCAAGCCCTCAGTGTCATCATAAATTCTCAGTCTCATCACTGACTGACTGCTTTCCTGCCTTGGAACTATGCAAACTACACTAAGTTTTGAAAGGTAACAAGCCAGTTTATCTTTGAATCAGCACTAACACAAATAGATCCCAACGCAGGATCTGCAAATGAAAGGTAACTAAACGACCTCAGTACCTAACAGTTAAATTGATGGGTTTGAATATTTTTCTCTTCAGAAAAACGGTCCCCCATTATATAATTATATGCAAATCTGTAAATATCTAACCTTAATTTTGTTTTTCCCCTCTCCTCAGAGATGTTCTAATGTGCATTATGCTGGTTGTCCTACACATGCTGCAGAACATCTTTAGAGCATGAAACTGATGAGCAGAGAGATTAATTCTCTCTCCCGTCCAAGTTCATGCTGCCAAGTTGTTTATTCAGTTTAGCATCACCTAAGTAAGTGAAAGTCTTAGCAAAAAACCCAACAAATTACCATATATTTAAAATAAAATCCTTCAGATCAGAACTTTACTCATTGGTAGTTTCCTCAGGAAACTTCAACACCACCCTGATAACTGTGAAATTATCTGGAAGTAAATCTGACCCACACCCTTTTGGAAATTTAGCAACAGAGTAGGGCCAATTTTGAACTAAATGTTACTCTTCACTCGCTCTTGAACATTCAGCACACTTATCTACTTCCAGGATAAAACCAGAAAGTTCCTTTAAACACATCCATGGATTCCCGTTTGCACTCAGTCACTGATACTGCATGTTGTGTGAGCTGAACTGCCTCCAATATATGAAAAGCATACCTTCCCAGGACATTTAGAAGTGCTGTACATAATAGTCTTCTCCTGCCATTTCCAGTTACACGACTATAACCTTGTCTTACACCTGAAAGCTTCTGCCCATACAGACACACCGATAAAGATATGCTGCTTATTGCACATCTCTCCCTTGAAGGGAAACAGCAGATTTTATAGGTGTAGCTGAAACCAGTTCCCTGAATTGAGTAAAAGCACAGCAACACAAAGGATTCCTTTATTTGCCTAGGTACATCGTGCCTCTATAGACACAACTATGTCAGTTGAGAAAAATGAGAACATGTTCCCTCCTCCCTGAGATTTTAAAGAGTAGATATGGCCAGACTTGCAAGAGACAATTAAACTAATCCTCTTCTGCCTGCATTTTTCTTCTACTTCTCCACAGCCCGGTCCTGTACTTTTAGTGCAATTTTAACTTCCACTAATTGGAAAGTTTCTGTTGTCATTAATTTCCATCAGTGAACTCTGGCAGAAAAAGCTAATACAGGCTTCAGCCTGTCAACTAGCACCTCTCTTTTCCACTCAGATAACAGAATTTTCAAGGGAAGTCTATCAGTTATTCATGGCGAAACTACAGCTGAAGAGACTACAGAACTAAAGGAAAATTCACTATAAAATGTTTTGTGGGCTGCAGAACTTGCCATGAACCAGTTAAATTTTTGCAAGTCCTCCTTGCTGATGTGTCGCAATATCTTAATTTAAAACAAGCCACGAATCCAAACACACAATTTTGCACCTATGGCAATGACTGGGTATTTTGTAAAGGACACACTCTTACATCAAGTATTTTTCCATTACTAATTACACAGCAGAAAGATTTTTTTTTTTTTGATGAACTAAAAAGATACTTACACAAACAGAGCAATTCCAGTGTTAGCCATGGCATAAGAAAGACCAAGGATGCCACTACCCACAATAGCATTGCTCAGATTAAATACTGACATTCCAAAGGAAGTAGTGCCCGGATGCTGAGAAAAGGGAGATAGGCAATAATTAATAGAAAGTCATTATTTATTTCAGAATTAAAACAAGCCTAAATTTGGCAAGGCATTTGAGATGCCGTCGCTATGTACTTACATATTGAGTTTCGTATTTCTTCTTCCCAGCACTGGAGTCAAGCAAGAAATTTTGATTCTCTGGATCCATATCCGCATAGTGGCTGTAGGAAACAAACCCCAACACCAAACCAAAACATCGCATCGTCACCGACTGCCGCGGGGGACCCTCGCACCTCCCCTGCCCCTTCAGCGTCTCCCACCCGCCTCAAGGGGAACCGAGACAACGGAGGGAATGTCATCCCCCCTCCATCACCCCAACGTCCCCCTGCCCGGCAGCCAAAAGCACCGCGTGTGTTTACATCCATTCTGTGTTTCTGACACCTCCACACTCGAGGTGGCCTTTGGCACCGGGGGGGTTTGGCCCTCCCTCAGTGACCCCCTCCCCTCCTCTCCCCTCACCTCTTCATTGCGGCGGGCTTGGTGGGGTAGGGGTAGCTGAAGTCGTTGCTGTTGGAGCTGTAGCTGCTGCTGTCCTCGTCGGGGGAGATGTTGAACTTNCCCTCCCTAACCCTCCCGCCTCCCCGCCCAGCCCCGGGGCTGATGCAACACCGACGGCAGATTGTCACAGATTGTCACACCGCCGCCACCCCGGGCTCACCGCCCTCCTTCCCTCCTCCCTGCCGGCCACACCGGCCAGCCCGCCGTTTTCAGCAAAGCGGGACCGCGGCACTGCGGCGAGCCGCCGTCGCTTCGTGGCTTTATTCTTTTTTTCTTTTTTTTTTCTTTTCCACCTTTCCCGAGATGCAGCACCGACGCGTCCCCAAAAGTGCCGGGCTGTGAACCCAGAGGGTGCCGCCGGCCAAAAGCGGCGAGGACCGGGCGCGCTGCCTCCGAAAATTGTTCCCCCGCTCCCCTCCGCGTTCCTGCCGGCCGCCGCGCCGTACCTTCTCCGCAGGAGCTCGGGGGCGAGGTTTCCCTGCCGAAGCCTCGGAGATGCTCCTCTCTGGGGGTGCTGCTTCTCGCAACGGGGGATGAAAAAACCCTTAACTAAAACCTCAGCGAAAGCAAACCCCTAAATAAATAAAGGTAGGAACGGAGGGAGGAAGAAAAATAAATTCACTTCAAAAAGCCAGCGGTGTAAGAGGGAAAGAAAAATATCGTGTCCGCGATGTTGTGGCGGCGTCGGCGTCGCTCCCGGTCTGACGGCCCCCTCGGGGCGCCGCCGCTCTTCAGGCAGGAATGCGGGCGCGTCATCGCG
>VXBW01002227.1:0-192130 GCA_013400375.1 Thinocorus orbignyianus
TGTACTTTCAGTCTCACTAAAGAGAAATGAGTTAAAATAGTATAGGTTGTATAGATTTTCACAAATATCAAACTGTCACACAGTAAAGTAGAATTGAAGTATTAAGCAGGAAAGAAACTTATGGGATAAATACTTAATATTCACATAGTTAGTGAAGCTACATTATAGATGCGTGCAAATGCTTTTATCAGGTATAAAATATTATGTAGGTCGTCCATATTCAGAAGCTGCCATTTATTCAGCAAGTTTTAGCAAGTGTTTTAATATTTAAGTTTTATTTCACCACCACCTCTTTCCCGGTAACATCTGACAGTTTTTTAGAATTGCTATTTTTCAGTTGTAACCCTTTCATTATGTTACTTATTTCCTATTTTCCAAAGGGGGTTTAAATATTGAATAAATAGCTGGCATCTGGGTCTGTTATTCTTCTTACACATACAGTCCTTTAAAAAATCCTTTTGCATTCAAACAATTGTACAGAAAGTTTCTCAAAGACTTTCTGACCAACACACAGTATTATTAGCTACAAGGCAACTACCGATGTGTCACGTACAGTCTTAAAGAACTTTTCAGCTGTTCACTTCATATGGGAAATTAAAGTTTCTCAAAATTTGAAATTTCAATGGCGTAGACTAAAATAAATGTTTTCATATCAGTGTGCGCCCCCTCCCCTCTTCTGCCGCCAAGTGAAGTCGTAAAACTCAGATTTGCTAAAAATTGTATTCTCCAAAGTTTTCTCTCATGTACAAGTTTAGGGTCCAAGATCTGATGATAAACCTCGTTCCAGGAAAATGTGCTCCCTTGATTCTTCACAAAGTAACTTAGGTTTCATGAGCATAGTGCAGATCCTGTTGCTGCCGTGGAGGCTCATCTGACAAAGACTACCAACCCAATACCTGTAGAATATATTGGTTCTGCTCCTGCCCCTTCCTCCAAGTGATTTGATTCCTGGGACTGAAAGAAGACTTCACAGCTGTTCTCGGATTCTCAGCTACCTCTGCAGATCTTTTGAATAGTGGTGGTGAAGCTTGTTTGATGTGTTACTTTGTCCTGCTGTTTGTGAAAATTATGATGTGGTGCAAGAACTTTGGGTGATCAGCTCTGAGTTAGTGCTAGGTTGACTTGGTAGCTGGTGACACTTCAGCTACCAGTGTTTTCTGGAGTTTGGCTTTCCCACCACCTCAGCTCTTAGTCACTTCTCAGTAAGGGACCTATGATATGTTTAAAAATCACTACTGTTTCTGCTGTTTCCCTTACAGGAGGATAATACCAACTCATTTAAACTTTTTTTTTCAGGGACTGGGCAGATAGTGCACCTTTTTTGGGGGAGAAGGAAGGATTTTTTCTTTTTTTATTTATTTCTCAGATGGGAAGGTTGAATCATGGGTAGTGTGTGCAGTGATCCCTTGGTGGACCAGTAGCACACATTGTACTAGACTGGTTGTTGCTGTATGTCTGTACGCCACCGGGCTTTCTTTCATAATAGGTGAAGCATAACATTTTAATGTCTTTCAAGTTTTGTGACAGAGAATAGGAAACAAAGCACTCAGAAATTAAATATTTAGGTACAATGTTTGGACTGCTGTATAATCCACTTGCAGTATTAAGCTTCAAGCAAAATTTTGCTCTTTCTCATATACGTGAAGTTCTGGTAAGAGCTTTCTGCTTATGGCAAACACTGCAGCGCGTGGGAGTGCAGCTGTATTTTTGTTCCACTCGTGTTTCTTATTTGTTTGTGTTTCAACCAGAAATAGTGTCAGTGTAATTTTTTGTTTTGATTTTACCTGTTTAGCAGGAATGTAATTTTGCTAGGAACATAAGAAAGTACTCCTGAATAGGAAATTTACAGGAGCAAGCTTACTCTCTCTTTCTGAGGATAATTTCTGGCATAGAAAGGCCCAAGGAGGTAAAACCATCTCTATGTAATGGCATGGGCACAGTGAGTTAGGTGTGGAATTTTAAGATATGCTTTGAATCTGACTTTGTGGAGCTGCCTTTGTTAATTGGGGTACAGTCTGCAAGCATTTAAGTCATGCTGATAATCTCACCAGAAATACATACATTCCCAGTATCTGCAGAATATTTTGGAGTCTGAGGCACAAACCCCCCAGTTTATCAGTTGTATGGTTTTGTAAAGATCTAAAATCTGCCCTAAATAAGTCTGATTGTCTTAGACAGAAGTTTGAAATCCTGAAAGTCGATATGAAGGATCCCAGAAAAATAGATTAAGAGGTTATATAAAAAAAAGTAGTAACTTCTAACTTCAAATGAAGGTACAGTTACCCAAAGGTCAAAGGACATCCAGGCTACTCATCTTAAAAAAATTCAGATCATGGGTAGAAGCACTTTGGGACTGGGAGAGATTTCTGTGTGAGTAATATAAAACTAATTCTGGAAGTTTGTTCTTTGAGTACTTGCAGTTATTTTTTTGGAGCTGTTACCAATAAAGATTCTCCATCTAGTGGTTGAAAACGATAAAACACATGACTGCATCTGGTTCTGCATACTGCAGTTGCTGTCCGGGCAGTTCTTGGTTTTCAGCCATACCTACAAATTGTGCCTGGCATTAATTACTTCCATCCTGAATAATTATACCCCGATGCAGAAAACTGACCTCTGCCTTAAGGCACTGAATCTGCAAACACTTAATGTATATCCAGTCCATATGCGTAGTCTCATTAAGTTCAGTGGGTTTATATGTCTGTGAAATTAAATTCAGACTTTTTTGTGTGTGTGTGTGTGTGTAAGCACGTGATTGTGTAGTTGTAATAGGTGTTAACATACCCTTCCTGGCTCACTTGGGAATAATTACATCAAAGATACAGTGGTTTGGCTGTTGGCACACGACAGCAACAAGGGTGTTTATACGGGGTCCGTGGAGAATTTGTGCTTGAGTTGCTGGTGTATGAGGCCATGCACTCAGCGCGGTTGTTCCTTGTGCCAGGAGGTGTTAGGCTGGTACGAGCACGCTGGAAGCAGGACAGTGGTGTTTCTGGTTCAGTCTGTGTATGTTCTGTTAGGATTGTGGCCAGTGTCAGTGTATTACAGGAATTAGGCATCCAAATGAAACAGTGGCTTGTACCAGGTGGAACGAGGGAAAAACAAAAGGGAGGGGGAGAATACTTGTAGAAGCAAAACAATAAAACAACAATAATAATAATGTGAGCTTTCATAGCAATATTTAAGAATTTCTGCCTCCCTTTGAGGTTTTGTACTCCAAAGAAATTTCAAGATCCTTTATTCTTGGAGCAGCTGTTTCTGTTTTTTTGTTGCTATCTATGTTTTAAGAACTTGGAGTCTGTCAGCATAGCATCTCTGTGAGTGATACTTATTTTATATATCTATCTCCAGAATGTTATGGCTGGTGTCCATGTTTTCACAGATAAGGAACGCTCTGTCATGTTTTGGGATGATAGGCTTTTTTTCCCTGATCTTTGGCTGAACCAAAGGTGCCTGTATATTGTTACACTAATTCTTGAAATTGTTAAACTGAAATGCTTGTGGTGTTTTCTTTTGAAATTTACTTAAACCACAATGTTTCTTCTTGAGAATAAGGATGACAGGTAAACAGATGCTAAGAAAGATTAGAATCTTATCCTTTATAGTTTTTAGTAGTAATAGAGAAGTATAAATTCTGATTTATTTTTTTTTTCCCATCCTCCCATTAAAAATAATTCTGAAGTTCATATTCCGATAGACTGCAGCTTCTGAGAGTTGAAGCATAATGGAGGCTGGTAGTTCTTGCATTTACAGTGAATTTAACCCTGTGTGCTGTTAAATTGTTGCTTTTTATTATGTTATTCCTTGTCTGTTACAGTGCATTAACATTTGTACTGATGCAGCTTGTTGAGGAATTATTAATTAGTACAGGAAGTCTGTTCCAGCAGCCAACTAAAGTGACTTTATCTTGGAGAAAAAGCCAGACTTCAGGATTAGAAAAATGTTGCAGGTCACAGAACAAGACTGAAAGAACATTGTGAGATTCTGAACCTTGTCATAGCTGTGAGGAACTTCATGTATCAAATTATATGAACATTTCCCAGTTCTTTTCGTGGGACTACTCACAGAGATTGTGTCTGTGAAGACGTGACAGACTTGTCAATGCAGGATACTTTTTGACAGGTTACCCAGGGTTATTAACCTGAATGTGCTAGTTATTCTTTAAGACTGTCATGTGAAAATTAAATTATTTTTTTTGGTACCTGGAGTGCCTTTTTGCTGGTTTTAATATGGATTAAACTGAGCTGCACAGAGGCATATTTGGTGTGGATTATTCTTTGTGCAGAGACTAAAAGCTCAGTGGTCCTTCTGGGCTGTTTCCCTGAAAGGATAAGAGCTCAGGGAAGCTGAACTGACCTGACTAAAGCAGTAGAGTTAATGAGTATTGTGTCCTCTATGGATCTTCACTTGCAGAGGGAAGATGATATTTATACGACTATGCCTTTACAGCATAAGGTCATTTTACTTCTGCACAACATTGTCCTCACTGAGGATTAATGTAGTTGCATGCATGTAATAAAATACGTTCTTACCATTAGGCTTGCCTTTGTAGTCTGGGTGTTTTACTGTTTCAGAGAATTTTTATAAGTGTCAGCAAATCATTGATTCTTGGCAAGATAAGGGCCTTTGTTTGTCCCATTGATGGTAGATATTAGGCTCAAAAAAAAAGGGCTGACTGGCTAATAGTGCTTGTATAAAGAATAATATATATATAATGTGTGATAGAAATGACATATTTGAAAATTTGCCTTAATTGGTTTAAAGGAAAAGTGTAGTGAAGAAGAGGAAGAACATTTGGGGCTTTTGCATTGGGGAAATCCTGGCATCCTTCAGCTTTTTTCACACAATCATAAGGAAATTTTTGTCATAGTGCAAGTTGAAGTATGAGAGATTTTTTTTTCTGTTATCATTAGCACTGAGAAATATTAGCCAAGGGAGTGATTAGGTGCTTAAATAAGAGAAGTTCAATGAAACACTCTTAACTAGGCTAGAGCTTTGGAAAATGTTTGGAGTTTATTTTTTTTTTACGTATAATGTTTACCCTCACTAATTCATATGAGAGAAAGATTGATGTTTTGTGTATGTTTTTATATGTTAACAAGGCATTGAATGTTTTTGATTATACGCTTTGGAACGATGCCCTGGGACTTTGTAAAGCCATCAGATGTTTCAGTAAGTAGGTTTGTTTACAACGGATTGCTCAGAATAATTATTCTGAATTAATGTTTTAAAATAGATTAATTAAATTGCATTAAACTTGTATGTGGAAAAACTAATCTGGAATTCAGGTGTATTTAATTTAGTTGTTTACAAATATTAATTTACTTAATTAAACAAAGGTTACTTTAATTCTGTGTTAAGAGTGTCAATTCTGAGTAAGAGTATTGGCAGAGATATTTAGCTCACTTTACCTAATCTGCTTTAAATTTATACCTTTACTTATTTCTGATTAGTTTTTCTGAGAGTTCCAGTAATAGAGCCACCTTCTAACAAGTGGCTGTAGGAATTCTCTCTAGGCAGTTTGCTAACCTTTCTGGCTTTGTTTCTGAATATGAAAACCGAAGAACGGAGAGGAGTATTTGTCTTTACTTTCAACTCATAATACATATATAGGGAAGTTAATGTTCATAAGTTTTGATGGGTGATGAAATAGACTTTATTATTGGAAGATTTAGTTCTGTTACTCCATATTGATGCTTGTTCTGTCTTGGAATCTTAGGCCTCTTTTCTCAAATTTTGAAAAAAATATTTTTCCTTTGGGAAGTAAGAAGGAATTAATGCAGTATGTTTGCTATGTGTGATGATTTCCATTATGCACTGTGATTAAAACATGAGAACATTGTTAATTTGTGCTGTTTCATACAACAGGAATCGTTTTCTGGTGGTTTTATTAGGCAAGAATTTCCAAAGTAGTGTCTGGCCTGGGGCTGGGGGAGGGTGGATAGTAAAAGAGTTGATCTTTTACTGGCTGCGTGATGCAAGAAGGCTGAAGGATTAGAAACATTTAGGTAACTGAGGTTTGAAGGCACCCAGGGCTGTAGTGGGAATGGAGGTGGGAGTAAATCCCTCTGATACGCACCATAACCTGTTTTTCAGTTTTTGTGTTGGGTAAGAGTTGAAATGGTCTTTTCCAACCCCAGAAAAAGCCCTCCAGGAGAAGTGATGAGCACACCGTGGATCCACCTAAGTAGCTCAGCTGGAGTCTGTTTGGGTTTGGCTGTAGTCTATGTATTAGGCCTCCTGTAGTGATTATTAATGAGATATTTTCCATTGGCTGGGATAAACTATCTTCCCGTACCCTTCCCCAGATAATGGCAAATTGTCTATAAAATACTGCTTTGTTGATCCACCTTCCACATCCTGGTTTGGGGAGAAAAAGTGAGCACGTTTCGTGCCCCTGTTGTAGTTTTTCCCCAACTTTCTGCCTTTCTGTTAATATATTTTCTTCTTACAGCTTAATATTTGTTTGAGGTAACATTTCAACATTAACATCTTAATGCCAATGTACATATACTTAATTTAGAATTAATGGGGACTAGGGTTTCAGCCAGAAGAAAGAAAGGGAGGGAAAAAAAATACAAAAGAAAAGGCAGGGAACATAAAGGAAATTTCAGGAAAAGTGTTTTATGTGAGTAAGTGTTGGTAAATAATTCACTGAGTAAAATAGTCAAAACTATTTTGGCAAAGTTATTATTTTGAATTTGTTGACTGAGGCTTTTTAAAGCTGATAAACTAATCTGAATCTAATCCTGTTAAATTTTATTGGACTTTTACCGTTGGTTCTCAAAGGAAGGTTAGACCATTGCTAACATTTTCTATTATAAATTGAAATTCTAAATTTGAAAGAGGAGCATTTTATTCGAGTTGGGAGATAGCTCAGTAGTATGATGCAGTGTCCAGTGTAGCTTACTTTCCTAATCCACACATCTAGCATTAGTAACAAATTTATTTCTTTTCCCCTTATGTTTCTATACAGGAGCTCACTACATCTGGTGAGAGCAGAAGTGTATTTTGTTCTGCCTGCCTGTTGAGGAGGCAAGAATGTGTTCTGTCATGATGTTGGCTAATTGCCTCTGAGCTGTGTCTGACTTACTGAAAATGTAATAAAACTTGTTTCAATGGAAATAAATGCTAATGTTGTGAAGACACATTGCTCTGTGTGTGTAGTAGCTGTTCTGCCAGTCATAGTTTGGTTGTTACGCCTTTGTTTAAAGGCTTTGTAAAAGAGTATTTTGGAACTCCTTTTCTGCTGTGAGGTTGAATACTTTTAGATTATGACCCGTGAGAGGTAGAAAATGGATGTCAGAGGTGCAAAATTATTTTTTGTTTGTGTTGAAGAAAGGTTTAATTAATTTCAGTGGTTTTTTTTTTTTTTTTTATAATGAATTTTGGAAGGCTAAATATGTGTATCACATGAGGTATTAAAGTGGGTGTAAACAAATGCATCAGGAATCCTTTGGAATGTTTTATAAAATGTTGTAGCTATAACTGGCTTAAATGTAAGATGTGAATTATCAGTGAAATCTTGAATTGTGTAAATAGATAAAGTATTAAAAGTGGGGCTTTGTTCTAGTTTGTCCTTTTTTAGCATTTGGAGTGGCGGATGTCTTCCTTCAAGTTGAGGGCAGGGTTCTTAATATTACTAGCAGTATGTGACATTATGAAACAGTAACTGTAGCACAGCTGTTTTATTATGCTGAGCCTGGCTGCTTACCAGGATTTCTCAGAAATGGCAAATATAATTTGCCAAAATGGCATCCATATGCACTAATGTATTGCCAGTTTTTTTTGGGCTTGCTGCCACGGTCTGTGCTGTCCCAACAGCTTTTCACCATGATCCGAATTTCAAATGACTCAATATTGGCAGTGCTGGTATTTTGAGTAAACAATTCTGATATGTGGGGAGTCCTCCTTTTGAGATGGGCTTTCACGTCGCGCAGTGGTTGCTTGGGCCAGCCTCAACATTCTTCTGTAGGTTGCGTTGCTCTCTTCAAAAATTTGTACTCCACCTGCCTGGCTTAATGGCTTTCTTGTGCTCAAGTGGAAGAAGGGAAAAGGAAAATCCTTATGCATAGTTGGATTTGATTCAGTGTTGAGGGATGAATTACCATTTCCATTGGTAAACATCAAATTATCTCTCCAGTGTTTTTTGCTTCAGGTTAGAAAGGGAAAAAAAAATGGGCTGATGTCTTGGTCTTCATTGTCCATCCTTTAGTAAACTGTGGGAAAGCACAGATATGATTGGTTCCAGTGATTTAAATTCAAATTTACAGGCTGAAGGTTTCTCTTAAACCACTAATAAATAACCTTGACAGAGAATTCCAAGGGAGCAGGGCTGAGAAATATTTTGGCTTTAAAATCAGGACCATATTCTGAAAATAGTTTCATCGGAGTTGAGCTGTAGAAAAACTAGGCAAGTTCAATAGCCAAGAAAAAAGAAAAAGTCAAGTTTTGCTTCAAATCTACTTGTAATTAGCTGCAAGGAAGCTCCCTGGTCTCACCAAATGCTTATGAAGATTTTAGAAGCCTGTTAACATTCCTGTATGTAAGGATCTTGGGTGCACATAAATCTGTACAGAATGCAGTAATTGCAAATTGAATGTGGCTTGAGAGCTTCATGTGCTTTCTCTACATCAAGACTAAATACTAAAGTCTGATGGCTTCCAAGAGCTATGTAATAATTTGTAAATCAAAACCCTGCAATTTAGGAGTGGTCTCATATACTCTTAAAGCTTTTAAAACACAAATGAATTTTAAAGAAAACATTTTATTTTGTATTTTATACTGATGAGCTGCTAAATCTCTGAAGCGAAATCTTCTCTTTATCCATTAGGAAAATGCAGAAAGGTGGATCAGCAAGGAAAGCTTGAACTGTTCTCTCAGGCCAGTATATAGAAAGATTACTTATAGAGGTGATGCAGTAGTTCAGTCCCTGGCTCTTTGTTGAGGCTACTGAATAAAGTAGCAGTTGGTAGCACCTAGTGATAACTTTGTAGGTTGGTCACTTCCATTAGGAACTGCATCTCCTTTTCTAGAGGAAGAATGAAAAGTAAATTCAGTATTGATCTATCAAGTATATCTGTATTAACGCTGCTCTTGCTCCTGTTTTTCAGGATTGCATGACTTGTAAAATTACGTATCTGGGGGCCTGCGGTGGTGTTTGACTGGATATTGCTGCCTGGTTCTGAATGATGTCAGAACAGGATTTGGCAGATGTTGTTCAGATTGCTGTTGAAGACTTGACTCCAGATAACCCAGGTACAGTAGAGATGGCATAAGAAAGATCATTCATAGCATTGCCCATTATCAAAGTGGAAATTGCTGTCAAGATTTTCTTAACAAACTGCAGCACCACTTTTTTTTCCCCTCCTGAGGTGCTTGTTAAGTCTATATACTGAGTTTTCAATAACTTAAGTTTTCTATCTTCAATATGCTTTGGATCAGATTTCTTTTCTTTTAAAGGCCTTATTTTATTTTAGATATAGACTATGCACAAAAACTTTGAATGAAATATGACCTCCTGCAATCTTTTGTTTTTCTCCAGATGACGTACATTTTTTAGGCTTTCCCTCAGATGAGAGCGATCACCTATTATGTATTGTTGTTCTACCTGTAAAATAGTTTCTCTCAGACATTATTACAATTCTTTGTATGTGTGACAAAATGACAGTGAAAGACTTCTGAAACCAAATATTGTGATACCCCTTGCTTAGAGCTTGGTCCACTAAGCGAAAATGCATTTAGATCAGCTATAGACATTGATACTATGCTGCCATTACAACACAACTGACTGAAAGAACAGTATGTTTATAGAAAACAGAATCACATATCAGAAAACTTTTTTTTTCCGAAGCAGAACAAAAATGTTACTTCAGAAATGTACCCAAGGAGTTGGAGTAGAAGGTGGGACCTGCCTGTCCTAGCCCAGGTGGCAATTTAGTGTTCAGAATTGTCAGCTGTGGTCTGGTTGACCTTCAACAAGTCTTTGTTTGGTTTAATAAAGAAACTCAAACCTGGTCCAGCCTCAGGTGATGCTCTGACCCTGAGGCTGTTAGAGCCCTACCTCTTGATTTTACCAGCCAGACCTGCCAGTTCTAAATTCAATTCTTGTTACTGTTTTCTTCAAAATCTTTACCTTTAGATAAAAGGTTATGAGAGCCTGTAGATCTGCGTATGTAAGTATGTATTTTGGAGAGCTTGCAGGGTTTTGTTCATTTACAATGAGGAAAAATATCCCTTTACTCCACTGAATAGTGGGTGTAATCCTGTCTTTTCTACAGAATTTCATTAGTACTTCTTATGGTTTTGTATAAATGTAAGGGTTCAGAAGCCTGTAGAATCTGTCAGAGCAGAACAGCTCATGTGTTAACCCTGCTACCTCATGCTAAGTTCCTAAAAAAACCCCCCGAAATTCCAAGGTAATGCTTGGCTGTTACATCTTTACTGCGTTTGAAACAATGTCTTATATTTGGATAAACATGCTTTGAGAAGCAGTAAACCACTGTCATGTATTTAAGAGAAAACCCAGGTAAGTGTACAAAACCACAGTATGTTAATTAAATGCCTTTCATATTTTTTTGGTTTATCCATTTAATGTATTTTCAATTTGAGCCTTGTCCTCTTGTATTGCAAATTATGGCAGTGCTTATTTTTCTTCACAGTTGTGTTGGAGAATCATGAAGTGGCAGATGATGTTGTAGAGCCTGCTCTGAAACGTCAGCGTATAGAAATTAATTGCCAGGATCCCTCTATTAAGGTTATGATAATGCCTTTTTGTGTTTTTATTCATAATACCAATTAACTTTCTTGGGGAAATAAATTAAAAGAATGTGAAGTAAACTGTTTATACATCATACTGGAATTATTCATAGTCTTGTAATTGTTTGTTCTTTTTTATGCATAAACTTTAAAACCTGGATGATTGGCTGATCTTCCACTGTAAAATCAGTAGCAAGGTTTTTATGTGTGTTTTAAAATATCATCAGAATTATTTTCAGTGACTCAATCATTACTATTAGTACATCTTTTGATGAAGTGAATAAAGTTGCCCTAAAATATATACTTGAGCGTATATTTGTATTACAATTTATAGATACTTTCTGCATGTTTTAAATGATTATTTTAAGCTAACAGCTTTCTCCTTGCACTTAAACTATATTTAGTTCAGGCTCAGTAGCTCAGGCTTTTGTGTACTTGCAGAGCTTCCTCAGGTCTTCCCATCAGTGTACTTTAGGTTTGGGGTTTTTTATGTCCTGGAGCGTATGTATCTAAGTAGTATTTTACTGCCTCACCCATAAAGTGTATGTAATTCTGCATTGTTGAAATAGACCTGGAAACTGAAGCTCTGTATCAAAAGACCTGTGAGGCAGCAGCATGGTAAACCCGCTTGGTTAGATGGGGAAATTGTAGTGGAGAGCCACAAGATGGCATAGTTGCTGTTTGCAAAGTAGAATGTGTGTAACACTACCCTTTAATGGACTATTTTTCTCAAGAGACACCAAGTAGAATGTGCTCTCTTTTGAATAAAATTGCTTAGGAAAACAGATTTTATTTATTTGCTTTTCTTGATTTGCTGTTCAGGAGAAAACTTAACTGAGTGTCATTAATTGTCTCTGAGGTTATTTGTGTTGATGTAATTTCCACTGTAATCATCTGAATTTATCTGCTTGGGCAGGAAAAAATCTTATTTAACTTTATCCAGGAGGATGCGTTCATAGATTTATAATCCTTTTGTTTTTTGCATGTATCGAATGAAAGGCCTTGGCATGCCATTTGAAATGATTTTCTGATGTATGAAATCATACTAACAAAGTGCTTAGGTGAAAATGTGTTTGGCTCAGATGCTTGTGGCTTCTAAATAAAGATCTGGAAGAATTTGAGAATGCTAAAATGCTCCTGAATGTCATCAGTTTTGTACGTGGCTGAATTTTGTCATTAGGCACACTGCTAGTTCCTTTAGGATTGTTTTCCAGTCACATTTATCTGAAGCTTCCTTATGTGTATGTTGCTGAAGATAAATACTTAATTCTTTAAAATCAGCTTCTTTTGCCTTCTCCCTTTTCTAGTCATTCCTGTATTCCATTAATCAGACGATATGCTTGCGGCTGGATAGCATTGAGGCAAAGTTGCTGGCACTGGAAGCTACCTGTAAATCATTGGAAGAGAAGTTGGATCTTGTCATGAACAAACAGCACAGCCCCATCCAAGTCCCCATGGTGGCAGGTTCTCCTCTTGGCGCTACTCAGACCTGCAATAAAGTGCGATGGTAAGACAGAAGAGATTACTCATCAGTGTGCTTTTTAAAATAACGTAAATCCCTTTCTTTGGCACCAAGCTCTGCAGCTTTCTGTATAGCTGTCAAGAGCTTGGTATGCTGTTTATGAATGTAGAATTAATTTATCTTCAAGGTAATTTTTGTACCAGTTTCATGATATTACGAATGAGACACTGGTCCATGCACAGTTTGCAACTGTTTCCACATTTCATTTTGACTTAAACCAGACTGATTCATCCACCCTCTGGAAAACTCTCATCATCTATTTTAGACAGGCTTTTTAGGCTTGCTTTACTTTTATTTATGTGGCTGTTTTGAGTTAATGAGTTCATTATCATTCTCATTGCTTCTCATTTTACTTTTATCCACCAGAAATACAATGGAGTTTGTTTTCCAAACACTCTTCCTAGAATAATATCTCTGCTTATTTTGGGGTTAGAAGTTGGAGATGGAAAATCTGTTAAATAATCTAATGCACTTTGAAAGAGCAGGTTTGACCTGCAGTAGCTTTATGAGTTGCCTAATATGTTTTTAAATATCTAAATCTTGATGTGCCTGTCATCTTACTGTGGAGATAATTCCAGCCAGAGAAATACGCTTATCAAGGGACTCTTTGTCTAACAAATGTTTGCCTCTTCATTCATACTTTTACAGCTAGAAGAAGAAAAAAAAACTTATCTAAATTCTCTAACTTCTTATTTTCTGTTACAAGGGTTTATTGGCAACTTTTATGTCACACCATTATAGTTGACATATACTGACTTAGTCTTTAGTTAATCTGTTTTTCCATTTTCTCATCTTTTTCGTCACACTCTCTGAATTTTCTTAATATCCAAAAATTAAATATATTTTTTTGGTATGTTATACTCAGTGCAGCATGTCTAGAGCTCTATAGAAAAACTCAGTTCTTTGCTTTATGTTGTGAGATTCATCCATGTGAGGTAAAGGGGAGAAAAAACCACAACAAAACACCATAAATATTACCCTTTTTCTACTAGCTTCCCAGACCCTTACTTGCTTGATGCTGTATTTTTTTCCTTTTCACTTTCAGTATTGCTGTTATTTTAATAGCCATTTTAAGTTAATGATGTACCTCAAGTCAATCACATTTTAGTATGATATTTATCAGTGCAGGCATTTAGCAAACAGGATGGAGTACAACCCCACTACCACAGGGGTGCAGAGCTGCAGGTTTTTCCGTAAGAGGGTTACAGGCTGCTCATGTAGCTCTATCTGTTGCCTTATGGAAACTGTTACCTCACAGGTGTTCACTGAGCGTGATTGCTTCTGATAAATGTAGTCTAATCTTTTAAGGAGATACCTTGTCTGTATTTAAAAGTCCAAATGATTCAGAACCCAGTATATTTGTTAATCTCTGTTTCAGAAGTTCAAGTGTGCTATTTATTTTCAGTGTAATTTTGAGTGCTTTCTGTCCCTTTTGCTGTAACAGTCCCCTGTCCAGTTAGGAGTAGCTGATCTCCTCAAACTTTTCCAAAACAACTTTTCTTTTTAGATATCCAAGTGTTTGAGCTCTGGTTCAGATTTCCTTTATTGGTCTTCGTTCATGTTCTGGTGATGAGCATCATGACCACTGGACATTCTTTTTCTGTTTTCTGTTTTATTTGTCTTTAAAACAAGTGATGTGACTACATTTACGTAGTCTTTTGTAAGAATACGTAAATACACATTGAAGAGGTCAGTTATGACTAAGTTCTATGTTAAAAGAAATAAAGTACACGGAATAACTCTCTGGGTAACAGAGCAAGTCATTACAGTATTACACTCGTGTTTTTGCTAAGTACTATTTATGATAACTCATTCTCAAGGAAGCTTCTTTTAATCTATTAGGTTTTTTGTCATTGTGTTAGAGATCTTCAAGTTCTTGTGCATAAGCTGAATTTAGTGAAGTTTGTGCACACAAAGAGACTTGAAAAACATTTTCAGAAATACACGGTCCCTTTGGGAATCTATTAACTCATGTTCCATGAATGCTTTTTTCGGTAAATTGTACTATTTTGAGTTTCCTATGGGATTTGTCAGACCTGTGGTGTTTCTTTTTTTTTAATCTCTGTAAACATTGGAAATCTGTCCTGTGTGTTCATGGTGAACTTGGTGTTTAATCTTTTGTTTTGGATTTACAAATTTATGATGACAGCTTCTCAGACAGTCTGAAGGTAATTTAGATAGAAGTCTTGAAGACGGTAAGATTCTCTGCCCCAAATATCTGTTAGTCTCGGTGTGAAGTTGCATGTTACTGAACGCATCTTGCCAATAAAGCACTGAGGGTTTTTTGTTCTTTTAGCAGTCTGTGGCCTGTATGACTCAAAAGATAATAGTTAGGGGTGTATGTGTTTAACTTGGCATTAGTAACACTTCAGTTTCACAGGGGTAGAATGTTTCACTGAATTCCCCGTCTCTCATTCATAAAAAACCTTTATCACTTGTTCATCGTTTCCAGTTAAAACCTACATGGACTGTTCTGTTGGATCAACTCTCTGCATTTTTCCCTCTTCCCCTTACATTGCAGATGGCAGTGGAGCACTGCCAACAAGGGATAGTGATTTTCAGATTCTGCATTATTCAGATGTGGAATGAGGTTCTTCAACCTCCTCCTCCTGTCACTACAATAATCATAGAATGGTTAGAGTTGGAAGGGACCTTAAAGATCATGAAGTTCCAACCCCCCTGCCATGGGCAGGGACACCTCCCACTATAGCAGGTTGCCATTCTTACAAAAAGTTGGTAGTTGGCAGAAGCATGTCGACCAGATGGAGCTACGCTGTCAGTGAAGCAGACTCAGAGTTTGTGCTCTTTTCTACTCTATAGAGAATTTTGTTTACAGTTTTTCTGGTATTTTAGTTAATTGCATTAACTTGGTATAGATTGAACGTAATCAAAATTGATTTTACAGCAGTGCACACAATAAAGTGTATGAACTTTGCATTATAAATGGACACAGTTTGATTGCTTTGTGCTATTCACTTAATTTCCTAAGGCTTGGCAGTTTGAGATATACGATCACGTGATGAGAACCAGGGCAACTTGGATGGAGGAGCTTTCTTCTGTGTCATCTTGTGATGCAGTTGTGTAGTTACAAGGTAGTAGGCAAATTTGCAGCTACACACAACAGCCTGCCTTGACTATAGCATGGAATTTTTACACCACGTGTTGCTCTGTGCACTGGCTGCTTGTAAGATGGGGTGATGAAGTGTAATCTGTCCAGGTACCTGCACTGGGGAGGCAGGAGTCTCACTTCGTAATGGTTGTCAGATTTACATTCAAGGATGAGTTGTTCCTTCTAGTAAACTTAACATGTTGATTTATTGAGATAACTCATATCTTTTTTTTTTGAGTCAAACTGTTGTTTCCAGTTGTTAAAAATTCTCATTAGGGAAACAAAGCAGAAGTTTTCAGTATTTTGCAATAAATGAGGAACCACTCCTATGACAGAAATGCAGCGCACTTTAAAGTCTCATTCTGGGTATGTGATTTTTTGAAGGCTTGCTGGTGTTTCTTGGGAAACAACAAAATGGTGAATTCAGAAATTACAGTACTGTCTACTGCTCCTGATATTTTGTGCAAGTACATTTTCATGAAAGCTGGATTGTGTTTTCAGTTCTTTTGTTTTTATTGTTTGCTCTGATCCCCTGTTATGGTACTTCATCGTATACTGGCTAATTGCAGTGCAGATAAGAAAGAAAATAAAGGGGACACGGTGCTGTGTAATGAATAATTTGTATGAACAGTTGAGATACAGAGAAACAATAGGGTAACTTTTAGATCTCCAAGTGAGAAAGTTTTTGCTGCAGCTTAAACAACAGGAGAAAACTCCATTTGAAAGGAAATAATTCCAAATTTTTTAGATGTGAACTGTTTTGGAGGCAACAGTGAAAGGCCACAGACAATATGGAAAGGCTTAGCGTTGTTGCGTTTCAATAAGTCATCACATGAAAATCTAAACAAGTGTGGTTTTGTAAGAGTTTTTGTCCTATGTCCTCTATCTTTGCACCGGACAACCCTCATGTTCCCTGTATGGTCCATGACGCTCTCTGGTTTGGGATTTTGAAATGTTCTGTGTTCTTCCCATGATAGTAGTGCACAGGACTGCTGGAGCCAAGTGATGTGGGGTACTGGGTGAGACCTTTCTGACTTTCCATTAGTGGAATATTGCATTTGGGCTTGTTCTTACCCCAGCCCCGGATTTTAACAGGTGTTTAATGTCTCTCAGACCTCTTTCTTTTTGTCAGATTTGGTCATAAGAGTGAAAATTATTGGGATTGAAGAAACAGTGTGATGGTAAATCTCACTTTCTTTGAGGGGAGGAAAAAATAAAGAGTTTTAGAAAATACTTTCTCAGTGTTTAGTGGCTGCTGCTTAAAAATACGTGGCTTTCAGGATTACGTACCAAGGCATAGCCTTAATAAAGTTTTAAAAATTTCTTTCTTGGAAGAAAGGCTGTTGGAAAGTTTCAGAACTAGTAGAATGGATGGCAAAAGTCCTTAAGATTGCACAGACTTATGTTGAACTATATGGAACTTGAAAAGAGCCAAGAACAGTAGCAAAATAATGTAATAAATTAGTAATGGGAGTATGTGTATTGTCCCAGTCTTCGAGCTTAGTGTGTCTTTGTGCAGTGTTAGCACAGCCCTGCTTTTCCATCCAGGAAGTGATTGTCTCTCTTCCTCAGTCTGCAACGTTTCCTGGCAGTATGGCTATTAAAACCCTCTAATTTCTTTTCTTTATGAGGTACCATGCTGGTCAAAAATTCCAGTAGCTGCTGAAAGTTTCTTGGATAGGAGAATTGGTGCGATGCCTGATGGCATGTCACTATGGCAGCCTCGAATGATAAGTTTGAAATTTAGCATGTGCCTGGGTCTTGAGATGTATAAACTGATGAATGCACAGTGTGACTAAAGTCTTTTATCCATGTTTCAAAAATAAAAAAGTCACCTGAAAGATTGCAGTCCAGGAACAGTGTTATTTTTGTCAACATCTTTCCATTAATCATTTTTCCAAATGGGTAAACCCAAGTATTAATGGTTAAGGTTGATTGCTTCAGATAATGTAGGAATTTGTTTTGATTTCACAGAACCCTCTGTCATTTGTTTTTCTGGGCGTTTTCTGCCAACACTGCATTGTACAGTTCTGCTCTTGTTTTGGAAATTTTTATTGGGTAAATAGATGTAATTGAGAGCAGTTTTATGAATGTATTACTTTTGGAGTGCATTTAAATTTAAAATTGGTAGTTTCTTCATACTTAATAATAAAAGCATTTCTGATGAAATATGGAAATTCATAGGTAAATGGGGTTTTTCTTTTGTTCAGCTATTTTCCTTGAGCCTTTGTTATGGTGAAGTTGAAATACAGACCACGTACATCTGGTTCTTTACCGTCTGCATTTGTGGCTAACCAATTAAGGATACTGATTGCGAAATATAGAGATAGAATTGCATATATTTTTGTCTTTAATGGGAACCGGAGAGTTAAATGGAATTGCAGAGTTTAATGCCCTCAGTTCCTGTGCAAAGACGTAATGTGGAAGCCTTGAAAGAAGAGTTGGTAGTGGGTTGGGCATCAGCTTATTAAAGTGGGGTTGCTTCACGTAGTGGTGTCTGCAGGTGTTTGTGGTGTTGATAGATTAAATCAGCTGGTTGTAGAAAACAGCAATTATCTTGTTTTTCTCTTAAGGTTTTTTTTCTAACATGGAAAAGAGAAGGGTTGATGCAGTTGTGTACCAGATGGGATGTACAAATTGCTTTATTTCTGTAGGTGTAGATCATTACTGTGTTTGTTTTACCATTAAGTTTAATCAACAGGATGTAATAGGGTTTTGAAGAGCAGGATTTGTTCATCCAGTTTGCCTGCAGTGTGCCAGCTGGCAAGCCTGTTGGCTCCAGATCTCCCAAGTTCCAGATCTCTGTTTCTGGCGTGCGATTGTTTCTTTATTTATTAAAGTGGTTTTGTAGTCAATTAATGCAAAATTGTTAACTAAAATAATTTTAAATGAAGTTGTAAAGCAGGGGGAAGTGGGCTGAAAAGAATTGTAGGGTGACTGTTCTTCTGGATGACTTAGAAAACTGTTGTTGCTCCTGCATAAAGCCTTTAGGAAAAAAATCCCAAATAAATCAACGGAAATATAATCAAGGTATTGGTGTAAGAAACAAAATAGCTAGAATTCTCTTTTTCTTTTTTTTTTTTCTCTTTTTTCCCCTGTGAGTTACAAACCCCTTGACCCACCTAATTTCATGTTATCAGGTGTTGAATAGCTCTTTCATTTTTGTTGCATTTTTATCATAAGGATTTTTATAGATTATAATAAACTATCCTACTATGCTAATCCAGGCTTTTAAAAAGAACAGTAATTCTTTTGTTCTTATCGCTAAACAGTGGATGCTGAGTCTCTAGGGTATATAATTAACCTCTTCCCCACATGTGCTGCAGTTGATACTGTAACTCATTAGGTGATGTAAACTACTATCTTAAGTTTAATTCCTTTTTCCTTCCCCCCCCCCCCTTTTTTTTTTTAATGCAATGTTAAATAAATTGCCATTGTAAACCTTTGGGATAGTTAATGCCTTTAACTGAAGTTAAGAGCTAACTGCCTTCCTGGAAATACACCTTGTTTTGGTCTGAAGCTCCTCAATTTGCAGGAAGATTTTTCTTTTTTAAGTAGCCAGTTTGAAACAAAGCCTGTATTGAGGAATATATTATGCTGAACGATGTATGGTATATGGTTTATTTTCAAGTTGCGGGTACATTACTCTGCCTGCTGTGAGCCTGATCTCACGCACTGAACTCTAGGCCTGAAAAAATATTTCCCTGGAAGAAGATTGAGTCCTCAAGACAAGTCGACAGCAGCTCGGTGGAAGATGTAAAATTAAACCATGTTTTGGGGGTGAAAGGGAGTGGAGCGTTATAGATAATGTCTTGAAAATGCAGTCAGCGGTTTGGGGTGTTAATCAGAATGTAATGTAAAGGTTTTGTCTGGAGAAGCTTCGGAATTCATCAAGTTCTCAGAAATTCTTGTGACTTTCTATAAGCAAGGCAGGTTTATTCACCCTTCAGCACATCCTATGTTTGAGCGTCTTTCTGGGGCCTCATCCAGCAGAGCCTTTAGTGCAGACCTCTCGGTCTGGGAGGGGCTGACAAAAACACAGATGAACTTTTGTCATTGTTTTGGACTGAACCCTGTGGTATCAATAAATTAACAAGTTTTCCCTGTCAGTTTCTGTCATCAGTCAATGGTACTGTGTACAAATATTTATTTTAAATTGTCACTTCAAGTGTCAGGTCTGTTGGCTCAGCCTATAAGAGTTCTGTTTAAAATTAACGGGTTTGTTTCATCAAGAATTGGGGGCGATTGTACTGCCCTTGTGTGAATGGCTCTTTCATGCACGTCCAGTCTGTTTATGTCTGGGCATGGAAGGAGTTGAAGGAAAACGGCACAGTTGTCTGTGATCTGTTTTCACTGTGTTCATTTGAGCTACACTCACCATTGGGGAACAAAGTCAATCTTAACAAAATGTAAAAAACATAATTAAAACTTCATGACTTTAGAGGATTTTAGTCCATTTTATGAACTTTAAAATTTTGTTTAGAATCTCAAGCATTTTTAAATAGCATAGTAATAGAAGCAAAATTTTGGTATTTTGATAATAGGTTTCTGGTAAAGGGGAAATTTGACCAAAGGAGTCAGAATTTGAGCTGCCATTCATAGTATCGATTGGTCTTGACAACACTCTTGGTTTCCGTGCCTTTTGGGGGATCTACCATCTCCCATTGTTTTTTTTTCAAATCCCTGCTGCAAAGCAGGTGATAAAAGGGTTTCTTACATGTGCATTCATGTATAAACACGTACACACTCTTGTTTTCAAGCCAAATGTGTGAAGTATATTTTGTGTGGTTTTCTTGAAGGAAATTAGCTATTATCACCTTGTAATGCCAACAAGTGATCAGCAGTACTTTGTCTGGAAGAATTGTTGTGGCTTAAAGTATCTAAGTGGATGGATGAAAAATCCAACTGCCTTCTTGAGGTGTAGCATATGCATGTCTATCTGGAAATAATGGTTCTGTCTTGCATTCAAAAATTCAGTATATGAGTCAGAACTAATTAAGTAAAGGAGTTCTTTGATTAGGTTTCAGCCCCTCTTTCTTTATGCAGGCCTCCATAGTGTTAGTTTCTTTGGCTGCGGTATGAAAAAAAAAATCTTGACATCTTTTGATTTTCTGACAAACAGGACAGTGTTTTCCAGAGTCTCTTAATTTGTCACAAGAACTTGTCAGCCTCAACATCTTGAGGTCTCCGCCTCAGGTCCTGCATAGCAGTAAGAATGCAGATTTACATCTTTTTATTTTACCTGCATTGAACCGTGCATTTCATGTAGAAGTACCTGCTATGAATTAAGTGGACTTCTGAGTTTCATTATGTTTAGGATCAGTATAAGTTTATATTGAAAATAGTTTAAGAACCTCTCATCAAATGATTTTTATCATTATTTGCTGTATCCTGTAAGACCTACAGCAGCAGTGCTGCAGACAGTGGTAATTCTTGCTTTCGAAATTTATGCTGGAGATTTACATATTTTGAAATTAAGCTTGCCCTGTTGTTTTTCTGTCTGGAGTTTTTGTTACAGACCATCAGCAAGTGAAGATATTTTGTGAAATAAAATCCTCACAGTTCGTGAGGATTTTACGTTTACTTCCTTCACTGTTGGGAATTAAAATTCATACAGGACTAAGGAGAAATGGCATCTTGGATTTAAGAATCCAGTACAGCAGTGTTCTCACTGGAATTTTGCATTCCATTATTGTTGCACTAAGATACTGAGAAGCCAAGTTTTCAGTAATTTGTTTTTGGGATTTGATAATGATAGCCTTTAGGTTGAGAGTGCAAGGTCAGTCATGGAATTAAAATAACAATACCAACTTTTCCTCTGTGTTTTGGACAGTTCAATAATTCATGTGTGTATGGACTAGAACTTGATCTATGAAACTCTTCGAACTGACCATGATTTGAACTGTGTTGATTGATTTTCCCAAGCCCAGTTTTTCGTAATGGTTTCTGATGCAATATTGCTTACAGTAGTCCGATGATTCACATCAGAGCCTAGCAAGTGGCAGCTGATACCTTATGTCTGAGAAGTGGATGCAAAATGTGTGGCTTTGATTTTTTTAATTGTGGTGTAGTGTTTAAAATGTGCCTGTGAGGCTTGAAAACAAACAAACAAAAAAGTCTTATAGAAAGATACATTTTTAAAATTTTTAAATACAACTCTAGCTAAGATTTTCAGCTATGTATGCTGAAAAGGAAGTCTTAGGTAACAGGCTTCCTGCAGTTTTTATACAAAGGTTTGTATATGTGTTACAAGGCTTAATATTTTGCTGTTTGCCAGGTAATCATATGGTAAGGTTTCCTGGTTGTTACTCTTGGCCTATGACAAATGTGAAAAGCATCGGAAGTAATTTGTGCTTGCTTTGAACCACATGTTGGTAAACAGTTTATTTATTCCCACTTAGCTAATAGACAGGAACTTTGTTTTGCACCGAGACCTTCTATTCTCATTTTGTAAAGAAGAACCTTATGTCATAGTTACGGTGCCAAAACCAGAAATGCAGGTGTGTGAAGTCCCTTGTGGTGCAATATATTGCTATTCATGGTAAGGTAAGAAATGAGGGAACTGAATGCGCACAGAATTTGCCCCTTGTGCCAAGACGTTTTAGAAGTCAATATCCTTTAATTGTATCTGAGAATAAGGAAGAGAGGTGCATGTGGGGATGGAAAAGGCTTTGAGTTTTATACACAGATTAGGAGGACATTTACTAGTGTAATTAGTGTCTCAGAACATTTAAAACCAATTATAGTGGTATTAAAATGTGGGTTAACCTACCCCCTTGTCAGATCCCATAAGGTCATGTTAGATAAATTCTGGGGGAAGCAGAACATTTACTTTAATTCTGTGGTTCCATGAGCAGAGTGAGCTATTGCACTCAAGAAATAAATGTAGGGGGTGCATGATTTAAATTCAGTTCAGGACAAATGCCTTTGTATGGCTCATACTTTTCCTTTTTCCTAAATAAGCAATTGAAAAGAAATATTGTGTTTAATGGAAATGGACAGTTTTTACCTCATGAATGTTGGGAAATAGATGAAAATTATTATCAGGATTATAGTTTAGTAAAACTCTAAAAATCTTAATATATTTAAGGCAGCACACCAGATTGTGGAAGTATATGTTACATACTGTATACTTTAAGAAGTAATTTATCAACTATTTAATAAACAGAAGGGGGCAGAAAAGTCTTATATATTAATTTAGATTCCAGTTCTGACAATTTAAGTATTTTTAATGTTCCAGCCTCTGGAGATGCTTGGGCGTTTGAAAATCCAGCATTAAGAGCAGTCCCAAGAAACTTCTTCTTCATAATGGGGTATTTAATTCTGGTAGTACAACAAAAGAAATGAATGAAGAGGAGAGCAGCTGATCGATTTGTGATTAAAGGGGGCAGGTTTTCATTTTCCTTTGGAAATGACAGAAATTTAGGTTGTGTTTCAAAATAGTTTGTATACCAGTTCACACCAGATGAAAAGTACCAGTTATTTTTTAAAGTTGCAGAAACAACTAGTCTTGGTACTTAGGGAAAACAACACATAGCAGTTTAATTTTGAGAGCAACAACCTGCAGTGTTTTTGGAGAGTCCTAGTTCTGCTTTAAGCAAGGTGGAAAAGAGCTATAGATGAATTCAGAGCTTCAGAAGGATGAAACAGCCTCACATCTAGCAAGGTCTCGGCAAGGTTGGTGAGATGGCAAAGAGCCAGTCTTCCATCTGCTTTATTTGGCAGCAGATGCTATTTAACTGATACATTTCCAGATGTAAAAAATACACTGTTTGGAATCTGAATGTCTTTCCAAACAGAATTTTTCCTTTTTGTGGAACTGTACATTTTTGCATATCTTTAGCTCAGTCTCTTTGTTCCATATTGAAGGGTGGAGTATGAGACAGGAAATCTGCTCCTAATAACTTTTTAAATTGTATTCTTTGTAAAAAAGCGAAGAGTGATCTTTCTTTAACATCCCTTCAGGCTATGTGGAAATTAAAGATTCAGCACCAGCTCTCAGAGTCGCAACATCCTTGGCCTTTATGTAGAAATGTGTGTGGTGGCAAGTGTACGTAACTAGTTGAGTAATTATGAAAAGCAAGAAAAACAGAGATAAATGATGGAAATTATTTGTGAACCAGCTCTGAGAGTTCTCTGTTTGAGTTCTATTTGCAGAAACCCAGTGTTGTATTTATTAGCAGTTTGTTATCTGGTGACCATTGAGGCTTCCGTTGCTTAACTACTGTCTTGTAAGCCAGTTTATAACTCTGCTTCCTTCACACCCAGACTTCCAGTGCCACAGGAGTATGACCTCTGCTGATATTACAATTTCTAAGAGAATTTGGAAAATAAATCTGGAAGTAGCTAACTACATAAAAAGGATCATACCTGCATTGTTTGAGTTGTAGGTCTAAAATATGCACACTTCTTTTGTAGTTTGTAAAAGTGAACTTAGTCTCCTGCTCTTGACATAGCTCAACTTAACAAATTGGCCTAAAATTGCTTTTAATTGCTTCTGTGTTGATTGTCAATTCAGAGTCTTTGCATTTGTTTCATATTTCATATGTTCAACATATGTTTCGAAAACATATAGCAGTTTCTATTGGAGTATTAAGACTGCAGTAGATCATTTCATTCACAACAGCTTTGCCTAAGATCAGTCAAGCCCATGTATTCTGTTATGGAAAAAGACTGGATCAGCCTTATGGATCAGCCTCTCTCATTTCCTCATTTCATGTTTAATACTCTCTCCAGTGTGCTGCAGTACTCCGGCTTATCTAGCGCTAGTTCAGGAAGTTAAGGCTCAAAGAAGGTAACAAATGTACACTTCTTTCTATATTGTCTGGGAAAAAAAACCATGTCTTTTCTGTCGTATTTTTGAGTATATACATCTTTAAAGAGGCTTGTATTAACATGTTAGTTAGAATTCATGACCTGTCCATGTCCATAATCAAAAGTAGAAGACTAATAATTAATGCCACTTCTGTTACAGTATTTTTCAGTCTTAGTTATGTCACTTGCATGTGGCCTGGATGTATTGGGTTTTGCTGATTTTCTGTATTTACTTGGGCTAAAAGGTTCTTTGGAAACTGTTTCACTGTGTGTTTGACTCCTGAGGATTTTCAGTTGTGTTTGAAATAAGAGAAGTTGTAGTGGTGGGTTTAGTTTTGTGTTTGGGTGGGGTTTTTTGTGGGTTTTTTTATTTGTTTTTTAGATAAAAGGGTGTAAAGTTGCTTATGTACACATACAAGTGTTGTAAAATTCCCGAATTAACACCCTTGACTTTTTAAGTGGTCACATGTAGCGCTGTCTGGCTGTTGGCTGGTTGGTGAACTCAGTGGGAAATGGGTGTTGTCATTTACGAATGATTATATTTGGTTGCACAGGTGTGTTCAGTTTAGTAGAGCAGAATAATCCACAACAGATTTTACCAGCTTTAGAAGTTGTTTGATAAAATTGGTCTTAAAGCCAGTAATTCATATCTTTCTGGTTGTCAGCCAATTCAGAGGCTCTCCCTGTAGGTAAGGCTAAATACAATAAATTCTATATAGATGTATTTTGTAACCTGGAAAATTTCTGGCTCTTAGTCATTTGAGCTGAAAATTTGATGTTAAATGTTCTTAAACTGTATACATTATGTTTTAATATATGGTGCATTTACTTTATCTTTATTATAAATTGATTACAGCTTTCTCAGTTTTCAGATCCGCAAGTCTCTCAGGCGATGGCGGGTGTACTTTGGCTTGGGTTTTTACAGGACCTAATCGTTAATGCTATCTTTATAGTGTCTGCTCTTATGTGATGTTCCAGATGCAAAGAATCCAAAGATAATTTTTGATGACTGGACTCTTACTGAAAATGATGGATAACACTGCTGCTTTTCTGGCAATGCCTATGATGAGGCAAATGCACAGTTTAGGGGCGTTAGAACTTTAACTGTTCAAGTGCCCGTACAGCTCTGTACCTCACAGCAAGTATCCCACTGGTATTGGTCTTGGTGAATGGTTTGGTTGTTGGCAAGTTTGCTCTTTTGTGGGAAGTGAGGAGCTGCGCTCATTTTTCTTGACATAAATCCAATATAATTTTGTGTGTGCTTTGCCTGTTTGTGGTTTTGCTCATGTATACCATTGAGAAAACTCATTTATGAATTTACACTTTCCTGTATGTGCAGAAGGCAAAGGAAGCAGATTGTCATCAAGAGGAAGGAGCATTTTAATATTATCTTCCTAAGTAGCGATATAAAGATCCAAAGAGTGACTGTTCTTACGGATGAACGCAAGTGTTGGTGAAAGATAAAAAAGAGAAAAAAAAAGTAAGGAAAACACCACACTCCTAAACCACTATTTTTTTCTACATAATTTAAAAAAAAAAATTTTTTTCTTCATGGTAGGGCAAATTGTAATATTCCTTCAGAGTCCCCTCCCCCACCCCATGCATGAGCTATACGTTGAAGTCTTCACATTCATCCCCAGCAGTAAATACTAGAGTTCAAGGTCTCTTACCCAGACTTGCTTTCCCTAAGACTCTGTTTGGCAGAAGACCTTTAATATGAGCAGTTGCCAGGAACTACAACTCCCGCCTTCCTGATCTCCTCTCTTTCTGCATCTCCTTCTAATGTGTGCACTGGTAGAAGGTGAAAATAATGTACTCATGAACCCAGCCTTCCCGATAAGCAGCACATACCATGTGGTTTTTGTAGTGACCACGAACTATTCTCTAGATGAGAAAGCAGTTGATACGGATATGGGTAACTGGGTGTCTCTGAGCTGAGTTCTGTCTCTGAGCTATTATTGACCTACTTGCTGATGTTTACACCTCAAAGGAGACTTAGATATGATCTAACCAGAGGACTCCCTTCTTTCTTCTTTTTAACTAGTTGAACGCTACTATAAATGTTCCATTAACTAGTCTATGATAGAGTGTCTAGGAAAACAACAACTTCTCATCTGAAAATTTCGATCTGTTTTTTTTCCTCAAGTTATTCTTATTCATTTGGAGAAATGCTTTTGATCTTATACCTTGTGGAAGATAGAAATGTCAGTTAGTTTCTTTAGCTTTATTTTTCTCCCCTTCTAAATGAAAACCTCATCTGAGAAGAGGAGGAGATGATAGTCCTGATATTGCCAAAAGTTCTTTTGTGTCATTGTGTGATTGACAGGTTATTGGCAGAGAAAAAACAACAATTAAGACTAATGATTGTATCTATGACTCACATTTTTCCATACTGAAAATTACTTTTGGCAGCAGTTTTCTAATGCAAAATATAGAACATCTTTTTATACTGAAAAAAAAGGGGTCTAAATATTCATGCTTAAAAGTCATTATCTGGTAAGTTTATTTTTTTAGCATATTTTCACCTGTGATGTAAGAGATTATTTGGTAAACTGCATTTTTAAGAAAATCCCAGAATATAATACTACCTGTAGGCTGCATGCATTTTAGATGTTTTTATTAAATTGTGTTCAAGAATAGACAAATTTCAGAGCCAGTCTCTCCAAATTTTAATATTTACAGGGAAAAGAATACGTGAACACAAATGGAAAGTACTGAAGCCTGTGCAACAGCACTGGGTGTCTGAAGCACTCTGTAATATTCTCTTTCCATCTTCTCCATGAGTATAGTACTGGCAGCACTCATAGAAGGAATTGCTTCACTGGAGATCTGAGTGAATATCAGAAGATCTCCTTCTTCGTGATTTTTCTTCTCTGTATTTTAGTACATAACTAATGTACATCTTAGTACAAGATGTACACCCTGAAAAAAGGAATCAGAATCACCTAGTGTGAGAATGCACTAGGCTGTAACAAGTTTTAATGATCTCCTCTGATGGATTTTGTCTGGTTGGCCCAGTATTTTGACTTTACATAGAATTCCTTGTTAAATTTTGTGTATATTTAGCAGACTTCTTATTGTTATCTCTTTAAAACAAATAAATAATTCTGAAATCAGGTAACAGAACATCTCATAGGAAAGTTAATGGGAAGCACATTACTGTACATGCAGGGAATCTTGTGGTTATCCGTTCCTCCTGTGTACAAATTGGACTCTAAGACAATCCTGTGAAACTCTGTTTTCAAGCATAAAGGTACCCTTTTGTATTGGTCTCAATTGTTATTTTCTTTTTCTTCCAGGCAAGTAGCTGTTCAAGTTTCACAGCATCAGCTCTGAGAAGCTCCATCCTTGTGTTGCCTCATTGTCAGAATTTGTCAGCAAATTCTGTAGCCATTCTTGTTTGGTGTAGCACATGGACCAGGTTGTAGTTTCTTGGTTAATGTTTATGAATGGAAAGGTTACCCCATCCCTCTCACACAGACTGCTTTTGAAAACATTCTTTGGGAGTTAAGCATTGAACAAGAAATTCCTTCTCCTTTAACACTGAAAAAGAATTGAGTGAGTTTTACTGGAGTTTTTGTGTTAGTAGAACACTGAAATAATCTTTTATCCAACACTCCTGATTCCTGGTAATGGACAAGAAATTTCATTGAGTTATTTTCAAACTAAATGTCAAGTTCTTACTCAAGCAGGTTAATCGCAGAGAGAGGTTCATTGGTGGCTGTAGATTTGTTGCGCTGGGTCAAATGTTTCCAAACACTTATTTAGCTGTTCTCTGATACGCTGCTTTATTTCTGTGTGACTCAGTTTTCTCTCCAAGCTGCTTTATAGATTTGAGTCTTTCCAACTTGATAATGGTTCTTTTCCAAATGTAAAACAACTGATGGACAACTTGGTGGTGGTTGTGGCTTGTTACAGAGGTTTTTCTTGTGTATGTGGTGTGTGGTTTTGCCTTTGTACTCTGTAGCCATGTGTGTCAGTAATATGGTATGTTTATTTCGTGGCTCCTCCCAAAACAGCTGTGAAGGTTGATTTTTCCTGGTAATAATCCACTCTACTAACCAGGAAAAGTTAATTCTTAGAGAGGAGCCAGTGTTTTCACAGGTGTTTGTTTAGGGATAAATTGGAAAAAAATGTTTATGCATAGAAGTAAGCAAGCTTGAACACACTGATGCGTTGAAGAAGGGGGTAAATCATTGCTCGTGGGTTGTATAACAGTATTCACTTGTTCTAAACTTTGATAAATTAGCTGTGTGCTGACTGGCTCACTCTTTAGATTGTCTTTCAGAAAAAAATAAAAAGGCAGCCCCCTCAACCTCTTCCTAATTTTATGTCAAGTTTTAGTGGAAAGATTCTTCAAATATAAACTTAATAAGAGTAAAATCCTAAGGACTTTATAAATGTAATTTTATTGCATTTATCTCTACAGCTGAAATTAATTATTCAGAGCGTTCATTAAAAATAAGCTTTGGTAAGTGACATTTTAAACAAGTGTTCGGAAGTGATTGCAGGAAAGATGGTGATAAAAAACAATGTCTAAAAGGAAGTGTAAAAGTCTTGAACATTTTAAGCTGGCCTGTAAGAACTACAAAAGCGTAGCTGTTTGGACAGTTTGGGAAATGCAATGAGAACAGGTATTGATGCTAAATAGGGGGGACTACCAACATTGCCACAGGCCAGTATTTTATCAAGTACTTGGTGTAGTTTTTTAAAATGTCCAATGCTGGCATTGAGAAAATAGATATAGGTTTTCTTTTTTAAAAAAAAGGTCCTTTTCTTTTCTCTAGATAATGGAAAAAATTTTGAAAAGGTGACTACGAAAGCATTAGAAACCTATATATTCTAGATAGTGACTAAAAAAAAACACATCAAAAACCCCCCAGTTATTTCTTAGTACAATTTGAATTTCTCATACCCATGAAAAGCTGCAGTACACTCTGTACTTGTCTGTGATTAGACAAACATCATGTAGAGCTTCTCAAAGTTTGCAATCCAGCAGACCATTGGCAGCCCATGAGGAGTCCCATTTGTTGCCAGCAACAGATGCAATTACTGTAAGAGGGGGGCAGGATGTTAGGCCCTGGGGTGTTTTATGTCCAAAAAACCTGTGGTCAACGATTTTATTTGTGCCAAAATGGAGATCCATTTGTTGCTAGCTCTTATGACAGCTTCTTATCTTTTCTTTAGGTTTTATTGATGGATATTATAGCGTATAAAGTCATATGTAGACATGTGACTGTTCTGCAAGCAAGCGTTCAATTACAGCTGAAATAAACAGAGTTGCTGTCATCAGATTTGTTTAATTTGTGTTTCAGCAATTAGCCAAGGAATACAGTTAGGAAAAATAAATGACCATCAGTCATGCATGGGATGTTGGACCAGTGAAAACAATAGTGGACTATTTACTATGGGAAGCAAAGAGAAACAAGAGAGCCGCCTCTGTCACTAAAACACAAATTTTCTTCTAAGTTGTCTCCTTAAGTTTATGATTATATAGTGGAAATAGTCTTAAATATCAAACCCATGCATTAGAAGGTTGACTAATGGTGTGGGAATAATGGTAATAATCTCTGAAATCAAATTAAATGATAAGCTGCATCCTGGAGATAATTGTTGGCTTTATATTTACTTTTGTGTTGCAGTGTAGACTTAGCACGTTTTTCTGAGCAGCACTTCTCTGGTTATGTCCTTCTCTGTTATCATCATAAGTGATAGAGAAGGCTTTCTGGTCTCTCACTCACTAAATGCTTTTCTGATGTTTGCTTTAGATTTATTTATTTAGTTTGTATAGGACATGCACACAAGAAATAATTTAGTCTTGTCATTTAAAGTTACAGTCCGTGTTCTGCTCTGATGCCCCTAGTACCACTCTCCCTGCCCTACACAAGCCCCCAGCCCTTGAAGACAATACCTGCATTTTAACTAAGCTCATCATCCAGTTTTGCAATGAATACTTCCATGTTTTTTTCCCCCTAGGAATTATGGTATGAAAAATGGTGCATTACCATGTAAGCTGGCCACAGTATCTCTGAAAGTGCTCACTATTAGACTTTTCAAAACAAGAACTTTGTGATTCTCTGGAGCTGTGATTTACAGACTTCTTCCTGTGTATCTTGAGTTGATGAATTCTTTATCGCTTTCCTAGGGGTTGTGAACTTTGTATAATTTCATTGAAGCCATCCGTCCTCTAAAAAAAATTGAGTACTTGAGCTGGTACAGATGTCAAATTCGATGGATTACCAGGTTTTGCATTTGATACATAGCAATGATGCTGGGAGAAAGAGCAAGGCTTAGAGGCAGTCTCTGTTTTTAAGTAGACTATTTCAACTGTAAGACTATGTTAATGTATTATTTATAAGGTCTCGTCCTGCACATTCCATTTTCCTCTCTGATTTTTGTCTTCTAGTGTTGTCCCTCAGACCACAGTAATACTGAACAACGACCGGCAGAATTCAATTGTAGCCAAGATGGTTGGGCAGGAGGAACCACTGAGCAGAGCAGCGGATTCTCTGGAAAATATCCTTAGCAAGTTAGTAGCAGTTGTGGGAATATTCCCCCTTTGCTCTCTCCTTTGATAGATCAGTATCAGTTTCTGCAGCAATTTGAAGTGCAAAATGAGGAACGTTCTAGGTAATAGTGGGGGAGAAACCCATGAAACCGGTACTTAAATATTTTATCAGGCTGATAATGCTGCTGGGAGAAACCTCATTGAGTTGCAGTGCTTCGCTCCTGCTGGGGAGAGAACGTCATGGAGAAGCTGAGATTAATTCAGTGTTAGTTGACAGTTGAAAAAAAGAGTGCCCATAGCTATGTATTATTAACATGTACGGAGTGTGAGAGTGCGCTGAGATCCTGTGTTTAACTAACTGAAGAAAGAATACACAGTAGCCCAGTAAGGCTTGTTAAAATTTTAAGTGCAAATGGAGATTCTGGGTCGAAAATGTTTCTAGAAGCTATTTAAATTTTTGTTTTGGGTCCTTTTTTTTTTTTTTGTACACTGGACCTAGATTTTTCCATTGATGCAACTTTAGAAAGTGTGCATCTAAAATTTTTTTTATTTCTTCTGCTATTTTCCTTCTATTTCATTTTGCTGGATTGCTCTTAGTTATAAACAGGATTAGGCTTGTTTAAAGGACTATGCTTTTATAATAATTTCATTTTGTCAATTAATGTTTTTAGTTCACTTATAATGATGCTATTCCTGATCAAGAATTGTGTTTTCCCCAAAGTTACCTACTTTTCTTTTCCATAGTGCTGTTCCTGGCCGTAGGCAGAACACCATAGTGGTGAAAGTTCCAGGACATGATGACAGTCACAATGAAGACGGAGAGAGTGGCTCTGAGGCCAGTGACTCAGTTTCCAACAGTGGGCAATTAGGAAGCCAAAGTATCGGGAACAATGTCACACTTATCACGCTGAACTCTGAAGGTACGCTGGTCTAACTGTAAAGCTACTTGAGCAAAGTACATGTGGTGGTGTGGAATGAACTAAGATTCAACTGGAAGTTTTGGAGATCATTTCATGGGTCCAACCTTGAATTGGTAGGCAGTTTGGCAAGTGTCAGGTAGGAGTGAAGGAATTTGAATGAATTGTTTGGTTGTTTTTTGGGGGTTTGTTTTCATTTTTACTAGTTTTACAGGCAGAACGGCTAGTTAAAATTGCTTCTAAAATTTAAAAAGTATGCCCCACTGTGGCAGCGCAGCTTTATATTTTAAAGCCTTGAAATTAACACATGCAACCTGCAGGATTCCTTATCACCAAGTTGGAATACTGTTTCAGGAAAATAAATTACTTCTCTGGGAAATAAAATCTACTAGTCCATCTCCTCCTGTAACTAAAATATAGTTATGTTGGCAACTGTAAGCAATTTTTATAAGGAAGTTCATATTAAAAGCAGGCTGTCAATCTGATAGCGTGTAGTGTCAGATTTTTCTGAAAATTGGACACCGCAATCAAATGTAGTGAAATTTAAGAATTTTAGATTAGCCTTCTGAAGATACTCTGTTTTGTGTGGTTGGGAATATTGAAATGAATGTTTATTCCTATGTTTTAATCACAAACAAGATGATATAAGGGACGCTGAGTTTTAGGTGAAAATAAAATATGATAAACTATGTCTTATGATTTAGTTTAAAAGTATCAGTGATATATTTTGTTTATATAGATGTAATTTGAATCCTAGATTTCAATTTAATAATTTTCCTAATTACTTTTAAAAACATATTTATTGAACATCTAATTAAATGTTATTCTGGATGTAGTAGTTCATATTTATGTTCATGTACCAGAGAAGAATAAGCTACTTCAGGAAATGGTTGTGGCAGAATGCACTTAGGGGGTGACCTTTGTACTTAAGAGGTAAACGTGTTGAGTTTTTGATCTCTACAATTGAAACAGAAGGACTCTAATTAAGGAGTGATTCAGTTTCTTCTGTGTGATCTCCAACCACTGGTCAAAACATGTTAGATGTGAACAGGCTAGGATACATTAGTGGTAAGGATTAATTCCAAATAGCCTGAAACCAAATGAGTGCATTCAAAATTTTCAGAACTCACTAACAATTCAATGAGGTGTTTTAAAACTTTGGTAGGTAGAAACTTTAGGAGTCTGATGCGCCAAAAGTTGTTTCTGAAAATGTTTTTCTAAGGGATTTGAACCTAGGATTCTTCCACTTCTGTGGACACTCCTATAACACATAGATATTAGAACTTCTGTCCCATATGTGAGTTGTGACACAGAGTAGCTTCCAAAGAGTATTTTTTGACAATGGAGAGTTAAAGGAGACTGAGGCTGGCTGAAGAGTTCCTCTCAAAAAAAATATAAATGATTGAGTTGTGGATAGTGCTGGTATTTCAATGTGAAAATACATATAAAATGTATTCTTTGCAGAGTCTGTTAATATTTCATACAGCTCCGCATCAGCTATGCCAGGAACAAAGTTTCTAACATTAAGAGGGTATTTGTTGTATAATGCCCTTTCTGACTTGATTGTTTGGCACAGATTTGCACAGACAAATGTGATGTTGGCCTTTTATGCCATTGTTGTATATGTAAATTTTGAAGAAACAGCTAATCCATTAATGTCTTCAAATCTGATTTTCTTCAGACCTTTAGAACACTCATCCATTAAAAATCTCTGAGATTGATGAATGCTTTGAGAATCAGATTACTAATCCCCCACACCTACCTCTTCTTGCCCTCGCTGAGAGGGGACCGCTTGCACAGAAGGAATGCTAAGCGAACTAGCCTGCAGTGTGTCACAGAAATTAAATTATTAATAAAGGAAGTGGTGAAGAATAATAGATCTGTTGTGCAGGCTTGTTTTCTTCAGCAGTAAAAGGCAAAAGTAACGGCACCCATCAGCTTGCTTTCATCGTCTGTGAAAGAATTCTGAGTGACTTCAAGTTGCTCAAAAGAATCTTGATTGATTGTAAAATACAAGGAGTTGGGAATGGCGCACTTCAGCCCTTACGGACTGAGACTAAACAACAGGTTTTCACTGACTCCCATCTGTCTTCTGGTGTCTGGAAAGCAAAACTAAAGTGTGTTTATAGTTGGGTTTTAGCTAACTTTGGATATGGCATTGACCTGTGGATGTTTTCAGAGTTTAATTAAAAGTTTTCTATAAAAACATTGTTTGTTCTGTGCTGGCTGTTTTCAAAGAGCATTTAATCACATGTGGTAGCTTAAAAAATACTAGTTACTGACTTTCTACTTCTGAAAAGTAATCATGCAGAAGCATGAAGCCCAGTTCCCATTTCTAATAATAAGGCCTGGGCTTTGTTTTGTTTTTGTTTGTTTGACTGTTTGGCTGAACATTGTGACTTTATTTGATCTTTGTATATTACTCTTGCTGCTTGTGCAGTGAAGATGTTCCCTCTTTTCTTTGAGCAACAGTTACTTGATTCTTTTTTCTGCTTTTCAGAAAACTGAAATGCTCATCCATGTTACAGATGCAGTTAATGGTCTGCAAAGTGTTAATTTCAAGATGTAGTATTTATGAAACGAAAACACCTAGAGATACTGAATCTCTGAGTTTTGTGAAATTCTGTGAATTTTTTCCAAGTTTCATTTTAGAATAGTTTGTCCTTTCACATGGGAATGATAGTAGAAATATCGACACCTGATACGTTCATTGGACAGCAGTTCTAAAAGTGATGTTCATGAAATAGTCTTGCACAATTGAAGATAAAACCCAGCAAGAATAAAATTGTTCAGTAGTGCATTACCAGTGTAAAATCAAATTAAAATAGGGTAGAAGGTTTCCTAGTTAAGTAACTTAGTATTTTTATTAATGCCATATTTTTGGCATAGAGAATATCAAGTGTATCCTTATTCAGCCAACTAAGAAATAGCATTTTTTCATTTAACTTGTAATTTTACCCCATAGATATTAATAACTGTCAAAATTGTTTAGTCTGTTGTTGTTTTGAATGCGTATGTTAAGAGTGTGTCTTTTCCACTCCAACTTTGTTGCACCCCGAGTGGATCTTCTGGGAAAATTAGAGAAAGAGGAGTTGGTATGAATGTAGAAACAGTAGTGTATGGGAGGATAATTTAATACTAAGATCAAAGCTCAAAACTCAGTTTTACAAGATGCTGTTTTAAGATAGTACCTTCCTCCAGAAACTCTGTTTGCAAGAATTGAATGCCACTGAACCTCTCAGAGTTTAAATGGGGAAGGGACATCAACTTAAAACCGATTACTGTTGACTCTTCAGCTTCTGGAGATGTGGATTGGAGCCTTCATTTAAATCCCAAGTGAAAAATACAAACCTTCCCTTATTGTACTGAAGCAACAAGGTACTGAATGAAGAAGCCCAGGTGTCACCCACTACTGAGCTCACATTTGAGTAGAAGTGAGAAAACAGAAAGATCTTAAACCAGCAAACAACCAACCTACCAAGTAGCGCTATCCCAGCTGCTCTATTCTGGTAATTTAAACCTCTCAAGTGATGCAGAAATGTTAATAATAGTAAGCACTTTCTGTAAGGTCTGATCGACTTAATTACTGCCTGTGTCTTTTCACTTATCTGATTTAGGAAAAAATCCCCTCCACATATATTTAACAGAGTATATTAATGATGTTTAAAAAGGTCCTCGCTTCAACCAAGAGTCATTGGTTTCAAACCAGAGATCTCTTTGTTTTACCATTACCTTAGTTATAATCTTTACTAGGAAGTTCTCATTCGGAAGACCTTTTGGAGACCTCCTCTGACAGTTGTGAAACTGCCCTTAACCGCAGTGTGCTTCACTAAATAAATCTCAATTCTGGTTTCTTTCTTTTCTCTTTCTGCCTTTGGAAACATGGAAGCTGTGTAGGTAACTGGCATACGGTGGTAGGAATGCAGCTGAGCAGTTTACACCAGGAGGTACTTTTGTCTTTTCCTAGAAAGGTTTTTTTTCTGAAGTGTTTTCTTTTAGAAATTTAAAGTACCTGTCTCCCATGGTTTTAGGAGTCTTTTGTGTTGTAGTTACTTTCTGAATACATGAAAGCATCTGTTTTAGTAGAAACGTTTTCTGGAGGAAAGAAACCAGCAAACATGAGTTATAGCATGACCTGTCAAACTTGCAAACAAACCATTTTACTGTCCCCAGCTAATCTAATTTGGATAGAGGCTGGTTTTCTGAAATGTTTTGGTAGATGAAAACAATCTAAATATAATGAATATTAATGGTTTTGCTGTATTCTCCTGGGGCACTGTGTGCTTTTGCTTTAAGCTGGAAGAAACCTGTGTTTAAAAATACAGGGAACTTTTCTTGTTGATTTTTTCTTTTTCTTTTTTTCCCCAGCATGGATTGCACATCTTTCTTGTTTAATGGGATAAAACTCAAACATTTATCATTAAGAAGTGTTTAAAGTAAATGTCAACAATTGATAGATGTGTTTTCCTCTTTTAAAAGTCCAGTTAATTTTGCCATCAGTGTGTTCTTACTGTAAGTTTTGGAGTACAGCATATTTTCAGTTTAAACAAAGTTATGCCTTTTTTTTTTTTTTAAATCTTGAACTTTCAAATTCAGCTTAAAAATGAGCAACTGATTGATGAAGAACATTTTTAAAACATCATGATTTGTACATGTCTATGTACATGTTATTTTTGTAACGAACTGTTGTAGATCTTCAGGAACTGTTACAAAACCCTTGTTTTGTTCATTTGTGTTTGAGGATATTAGTTGCTGTGTGTGCGTTAAGTGGTTTCTGTTGCAGTGACTTTTACCATCTGTTCAGCTGTGATTGGAGTGGAGTTGATATTTCTCTCAGGTGTATTGATGCTCTGCGGAATTGTGTGACTTAAATGTCATGGGAACCCTCCACCTTTGCATCATTCACTGTATTATGCAAAGCAAAGATAACACAGGGAGAGATTTCAGTAATTTCACTGATAGGATTTTGGAGTGGAAAGCCATTAAGCTTTAGATACTAAACATGCTGAATTTATCTTTTTTTTAAAAAAAGAGTTGCGTGGGATTTCATTGGGCACTATGCTAAGCAATGGCATTATTCTGTTTTCCTCTTCAGTTTTGGATGTTTTACTTTTTATGCTTTCAGGGTGGTAGCAGAAGGTAAAGTTTAGACTTTTTTTTGAGGAGGCTATTTTTCTGTGCTTTCCAGAATTCTTGTACATTTATAAAGGTCTGTAGCCTCTGAATTGCATTCCACCAACCTAAAATGGTACACCTGATACTTAGTTTACTTCTTGCACAGAACTTAATTTGTGAATAGATTCTTCAGGCCTGCAGGATCTCTGAAGGTATCGGTACTAGTTCATTGCATGGAAAGTAATGCCTCGTGTAGTCTCTGCTCACAACAACTTTCATCCTTAATGTTGTTAAGTTCTTTAGGATTTTGCCTTCCACTGCGAAAAAATAAACTGTGAATAACATTAGATCCATGCCAGTTTTAAATTACAGAATTTTTAAACCTATGATATTAAGTACCCGTATTGTTTTCTGACTTCGTGAATTCTCTTGTACTGGTATGTGGCTATAATCCCATCAAGGCTTGGTTTTCAATTGACTAAGCTGTAGCCTGGCAACCGTACGCACTTTTGTGCTCACCACAAATCTGTTGAAAAATATTCTGACATTCTCAAACATATTTGTCTAAACTTTTTATCTGAGGAGACATTAGACAAAGAAAAGCAATTGCAGTAACTACGAAGAAATAAGTTTTGGGAAGAATGGCGAGTAGATTTTCAAATGATCAATGCTTAGAAGGAACCTTTTGTGTTCTTAATAGATAACATCTGAGATGAAAGTAACTCTCTTTGGTCCAGGCTCCAGTTACCTTCCATCTTATTTACTGTAAGCCCTCCTTATATATATATTGTAAGGCCTTTCATTCAGAAAGCTGTTACAGATGTGGTTTTCCAAACTCATCGTTTTAACCCCATCATCTTCTCCATGCATCCCTTTCCTTACTCCACGGCACCCTTGCTGTGATGGAAGACCTTATCCTTTGCCATCTCTGAGTTCCTGCTCAGAGTTGCTGTGACTTTCTTGGCCATAGATGAGGTTTCCCTGGCAGGTTTCCTCACTTGTCATGTTTTCAGAAATGTTTCTGCTTTCTTCTACTTCCTTGGGAGGAGATCCTCATAACTGTATATACATCCCTGTGCCTAATACTCGCTCATAAAATTGTTTTTTCTCCTGTTTTTTACATAACTTAGGCATAGTTAAGCTACCTTTCTTTTAAGATGATTTCCTTCAGATACTCTTTCTTTTGGTGGTGCCATCTCCATGTGTGTTGTCACCTGCCTGCGCCTCTCTAATCAGTGTGTTGCATATTGTCTTCTGCCCAATTCTTGGATTGCAAAATTGCTGGCTAAGGATTTGTATGTTGTATTTGTTCTCTACTTACATAGTAATTTCCACAATACTTGATTGCAATTTAAGGGTGTTACACACTTGGATTTACAGAAAGCAGTCAAAAAATGTGGCTGTTGCTTGTGATTTCTCATTTTTTGGGTAAACTGCTTGGAATTCACGTATAGAAACCGTACTGAGTTTATAAAGAACTTTTTTCTGACAAGTTTTGAGCTTGCCCTAAATAGCAGTTTCAGAATTTACATTTAGCACTGTTTTACTGAGAAACATGCAAACAGCAGAAAGCAAAGAATAGATATTATCCAAATATATTTACTATTATTTTTTTATGAATTTGTTTTGCTGTGGTCAGGCAGTGTTGTGTTTGGTCTGAAGGTGTTGAACTTAAATTTTACGAGAACTTGCTCTTCAAAATGTCACATTAGGACATAGGTAAAACCAGAATTTTCATTTTTAAAAAATGCAGATTATGTACAGAAAAAACAAGCTAATTTAAGCAGCTGCTTCAGTTTAGGTAAACGAAGCTCAAATTTTGAATGTTTACTGTTCAAGCAAAGAATAAACCATCTGAAGGTGCTGTGATACTTGCACAGTTCTCTAGGAGATATGATGAGACCATTATTTGGCTTAGATATTGCTGTCAAGATACAAGGGACTTCAAGATGTGAGGAATATAATAATAATACTGTTCTTACACATACTCAGTTTATGGAGGTAACAGTTAAAATATTTAATCCGTGATTTACTGTACAAACAAGAGGAAGGAGCATCTGTTCCTAAAATATTAATGCACATTATGTTATCCTTTTAAATCTTTCACAATGGAGTTACTGTCTGATCTTTAATACAGAAGGGAAAAATAAAAAAGCAGGACCTCTCATCTTTGTGGTATAAGAATGTCCCATTCAGCATTACTGTGTTGCTTCAATAGCAGTTATTTTTTCAAAATGTCTATGCTAAAGCCAAGACTTTGAAATTACTAAGAAAGAAACACAGTCCTTAGTGTCTCCCAGTTACATGAAATGCTCTCAAGCAGAGCTCCGTGAAAGCTGATTTTAAGCAATATAAATAAAATGGCAAGATCCATTGAGTTAGAACTTGGTTTGGTGAACTTCACACTTAATACATTGATATATGATGTTTGGCACCATAGGTGGTAGCTCTGTATTGTATCTGCTTTTTCTGCATTACTTTTACTGCACTTTAAGACAGCCGAAAATACAGAATTAGAAATATAAACATGTATTTTTTGGGGAAGATAAAACTGGTCTACATAGTGCATTGATCAAAGGATGAATAATATTTTTCCAAATGAGATTTAGTCACATATTGTTTCTTGAACTTTGCATCTGAAACGGTCATTTTTACAATAGTACTATTAAATAGTGCTCAGAATTTGCTTTCCAAATGGGAATCCAAGCAGCTATTTGTACGTGGCCCAGACTTATCTGTCCACAGGAATTTCCAACTCACTGTAAGATCAGATCTCACATGTTATATGATCATTTGCAGCACTTTTCTTTTCCTGCCAGACTCCTTGTGACTTTTAAACAGCAAACTTTTTGTACCTTAGATCAATATTATATGCAACTGATGTGAAGACGCTGATGAGACTTCAAAAGGTTCAGTGACTTGTTAAAACTGACGAGAGCCATAGAAATTGAATTGCTTTGATTTATTTATTTATTTATTTATTTTTTAATTACTGGGAGCAAACAAATGAGCTGTGGTTTCTTCGAGGTGTCTGTCACAGTGATGTTTGGAATTAACACTCCAGTCCATTGTGTAAAGTTAAATATAACAAAGATGGAATGAACAAGGAAGTTGGCAAAATTTAAATTAGGAATCTGACTTTCTGGCATGAAACACGTTTTCTAAGGGTTTAAAAAGGCCTCGAAGTCCATGGATTTTAGTTTTCTCAATTTTATCTGGATTTTTTTTTTTTTTAGCTGATTGTTTTAAATTACAGATGATTGCATAGTCTTCATTTTCTACTTCTGCTAAATAAATTCCCTAGCCTTCCATGATTGGTAAAGTGAGTAAATCTCCTCTTTCTTTAGCGGATTTAACCATGTACTAAAATCGAGGCTTTATTTTTAACAAACTAGTATTCTCACTGATGCTATGCTGAGACTTCTATGCGCACAGAGAATTTGCTGACACAAGTGTGCTTTGGTGCTGTGCACCCATGTGTGTTCTTTCGTGCTGTGTGTTGTCTGTCAGGCAACTGAGGAAACCATGAGGGCAGGAGAGCACAGGAGATATTTTCAGTGTATCTGGCCATAGAATTTAACTGTCTCTGTTAGCCAAATCCTTTCTGCCGTACAGATTATACTTGGAGCATGAGATTTTTTTGCTGGCTATATTTCTTTTATATTTACATGGAAATTAAAGCTTTTTTTTTGCCTCCCCGTGGGAATAGTCAGGCGTAAAACTCCAGTTCTGTGTCCAGGGTTTCTAATATTCCTGGATGTGTGTGTGTGTTGGATGTTTCCTTTTGCCAGATCTCCCAGCGTCTTAACTGCTTTTTGTAGTGGGAGGAGGTTTCTGTGAACGTAGCTTTAAAGCTAGTTCTTTAACCTTTCCTTTAGTACAGGCTTTAAATCATACTGCTAGATTTGTAGGTTAACATATATAGCCTGATTGTTGCTCTGTTCCTTATATTTAATGACTGCTAGTTAATAAAGTCAGTATTCTCTGTCAGTTAATTGCTACCATCTTGAACTCTTGCAGGAGCGAAGACTTGATAGAAGTTCATTTAAAACTATGATGTTGAATCTTCTACGCATCAGCCAAAATATTATTTAATTTCTTTAGAAATGAGGGATAATTTTTATAGGTTAGGGTTTCTTTTTATAAGGTTTATTCATCTCTCTGCCTTTGTGCTGCAGCTATCATTCCTTTTTCTCTGCTGCGAATGCCAGTTTTGCACCCAGCCTTGTTCATAAAATAAACACGATGGATGACTTGGACTAATGGAACTTGGTAATTCAAGTGTTTATGTGGGCAGGTGTTTTGTTTTGTTTGTCCTAGTTTTAAAGGAGTGATTGGCAGCACGAAGCAAGAACGAAGCCTGGCTTTGCTTCTCCTCTTACTGCTAATGCTCGCATGTCAAACTGGGGGAGCGTATCCCGACGGGGAGAAGACGTGAGTAACAGCTAAATGTCTGTCATCTCCCTGGGCGGGAGAACACATAAGACGTGTGGAGAGCCAGGCTGAAAGCACAGCAACTCGTCTGGTTTTTGTTCTCTTGACATAGGTTTTCTTGATACTGACCTTAAAGCTCACTTGTCCTGTTTCCATAGAAATGCTTGTTTGCGCAGCAGCCCCAGCCGCCTCTCGGCGTCTTGCACATCCCTGACGAAACAGAGGAGCGGTCAGCTGTGGTGTGAGATAAAAGAAATGGACTTAATACAGTAAAAAAGATTTGAAAACAGCGTTGAAAAGGGAACTAGTTCTGGATTCAGTGGGATAGAGATAAAGGCAAATATTCTGATCTTAAAAAAACATTGAAGAGGAGCTAGAAATTAGTCTGTCTGTCATTGAAATGAGCTTCTGAGTACAGAGAGGAAATCAGATAAAAATGTCAGGACTTTTAACACTGGAAGTAGGAATGATCGAGAGCCACTTCTCTGATGATATATTTGGCTTAAAGAAACACAAGGAAGTACCTTTCCACACAGCACTCAAAATGCAGTCGAAATGCAATGAGGCCATTAGGAAAATTCACGGAGGAAAAACACTTTGAAGCAAAACAAAAAAGATGTGTGATTAACTGAGTTACAGATGAGTGCGTGCAATTATGCTCTGTTATTCTTAAGAGAAGTGTGGTCTTTGACTGTATTCCTTCTCCCCAACCCTTTGTGTTGTGTATTGGTAGATGTTAAGGGGTAGAATCAGCTGTGTGTGGTTGTGCAGGGCCTGGGGGAGTCCTGACTTGGTATCTGGCTATTACAAAGTCCATACTAAATAACCAGACTCATCTAGATTCTGTCTAGATGATACATATAATGCCTGATAATACACATAAAGAACCATTTCAGTAAACCATAAAAAGATGTTTGGGTACTGGGAACTTCAAATGATGCAGCTTTAATCAATAGTGTTTATGTACTTAATTGTCCAAAGAGAGCTTCCATCAGATGCCTAGGCTTTTTTTTTCCTCTTTCCTTATTCAGTGTGTCTTCTTGCAAAGCACACCAGTTGTTCAGAGCAGTTCTGCCTCCCTCATAACCAGCACTGTAGTTCCTATTTTCACCATTTTTTTTGTGTGCCAATCTCATCATACTTGCTTTATGCAAAGTGCCAGATGTGTTGGCAGGCCAGTAGCAATTATTTTTATATACGATAAGGAATAGTTTAGCTTTTGTGCGCTGAAGTAGCTGCAGTGAGACAGTAGAGTCATGTTTAACTTTAGTCATGCAAGTTCCACTTAATGCAAAATGGTTATAAAGCAAAATCCCTGTCTGCTGAAGCTTTTAAAACAGGAGGAAAATGCAAGAGATAATTTAATGTGAGGCTTATGTTCATAGGTCAAAATAACAAGATAGTGTCTTTTTTCCAGGCTGTAAGCAATAAAAGAACAGTTGCACGTGGTAAAAACAGTATGTTCTAGACTCTGTGCCAGTGAAAAAAAAAAAGGAGATTATTTAGCAAATTGGGGGGGAAAAAAAAAAAGCCTTTTGGTTCATGTGGCTTGATAGCATTTGTTAAATGAGGCTGCAGGTGAAAGGTATTCCATAAATAGTAAAGATTCCAATAGTAATTCTGTGAACTGGCAAGGCGATAAGATTTTGATGAGATGTAAAATCATTTACTCAGGCTTCCTAGAATTTCTTTGAAAAAACTTAGACGTTTATCCAGAGATGGTTTTGTTTTGCCAGCTCTGCCCAAATTTGGATAAAACAGTCAATTTATCTTCAGGAACAGACTGTTGTTTTCCCTGATAATGTTAACTAGACTTGTGGTGAGGCCAGACACAGTGGCATTCAAAACAAGTTGTAATTAGTCTGAACCACCTTATTTTTCGGGTGGCACTTGGTACTGTGAGCAGAAACCAGCTCGTGTGCCCTGTTAGGGTCAGGATGAAAACTAAGGTTTAAATAAAACGTATATTAAAAAAGTTGTGAGTGTATAGAAAGTACATTCAGAACAGAGCATTAGGTTCTCATTTTGACAGAAAAAGGTTTGAGGAACTATCTGCTACATAAATCAGCAATAAATATTTTCCTTACAAATTATTTTTGTTGATAGTCTGATGTTTATAATGATATATCAGTATTTTGTAATCTAACATTTGATTCCTATTGCCATTACTCATTGCAATAAACTTGCATCTGATGTGTGGTATGACTCAACCCAAAGGTCATGTTGGAAAAGTGTTTTTTAGTGTTTGAGTTGCTTTTATGTTATATTTTATTGTGTGCTTTTGGCTTGAAGTGTAGTAAAATGCAAGCTCTGTATCCTGTGCCAGTACTTGGAAAGAAAGATGCTCCTTGCTCAGGGGTCCCCTTCAGTGTGAAAAGAGTCTTGCTCCTCTGTCTGAACTCTGTAACCCTATTTTGTGACTAGAGGAGTTATGAAAAACAGGACTTTGTTACTCTGTATATACCATGAAACTCTACTTTAAAGGCATTTAATTAAATGTAAATCATGTAATTAGATGACTTGATTTTCATTGTTACCATCTGAAGGTGTGAAACAGTGATGATAGAGCTCTAGTATGGAAAGGCCTGAGTGACTCTGAAGTCACAAAGTTGAGCAAACAAAATTAAAATCCAAATGGTCAGTGTCAGTGAATATTGAAACAGTGCTGGAGTGTTGTTCTGTCCAGTTCCTATTTGCATGGTCAAAATTTGTTCTGGAAATTTTGTTTCTGTCTGGAATGACAGTCTCATTCTAGGTCCTGTGTGGCATCCTCCACTTCAGTAGGGATCAGTCCTGTTCCTTGATAAACTGTGGGTTTAGGAAATGAGGTAGGCTACTGGCCAGAAGGTTTGAAAAAAAAATGAAATGTTGATTGGAATATGTGGCTACCTTTTGAATGATTGTTATGGCTTAAAATACTCTTTAAGCGATTAAATAGATTACTATCAGTACTGATTTCTTAAATTTATAATCTTGTTTTGACTCGTTTTAATCAATACTTTTAGAGAAAAATGTGGTTCAAAGCTGTTAGCCTCTTGAAATTAGCTGAACTTTAAGAATATTATGGGATTGTAGTAATCTTCATTTTTAGGGGATGACTAACTTGATGAATGAGAACACTGTAAGTATCATGTGCTCTTTACAGCTGTTGACCTCTAATATAAGACACTTTAAAAAGCTATTTGAGAACGAGTTGGACATCTGGACTATTGCACCAGTTCCTTGTGTAGGCCAGAACATTAAACGTTAATGGCAGTAACTTTTGGTCACTGTTGGTATGGATTTGAGAGTAACTTTATCTGTAGCAAGTCTTGTGAGCCTATTAGTCATGCTAATTTTTAAAAAAGTTCATGAGGACTATGAAAAAAGCTCGAAGAGCTTATGATGACTTGAAATACTGGCTGTAATTTAAACCTGACTGTTCCATTCTGTTTCACAATAAGAACTTTCACAATCTCTGGGTTTTTTTAGAGGATTATCCCAATGGCACGTGGCTTGGAGACGAAAATAACCCTGAGATGCGGGTCCGTTGCCCCATCACCCCTGCTGACATGCTGCACATCAGCACGAACTGCCGCACAGCTGAGAAGATGGCACTGACGCTGCTTGATTATCTCTTCCATCGGGAAATTCAGGCCATCTCCAACCTCTCGGGCCAAGGGAAGCATGGGAAGAAGCAACTCGATCCTCTCATGATTTATGGAATTCGCTGTGAGTATAATACTGAAACTGTTGAATTTATACTGTGTAGATAAGGCAGAAACTGTCTGCTGCTTGCCATTAAACTATATTTTGTAAGAACCAGGTATGTATTTTTGTTGCCAGACAGATGTTTTGTTTGCATTTGTTTATGAAGGAATCCTAATGGGCTGGTCTGATTTAGTTTGTTGTGGGTGTTCACCAGAAATTCCACAATCCTGAAATGTGAATTCAGATTTCTTTGCAACTACCAGCTGTGAGCACACCAAGTGTCTTAAATATGAGAGAAATATTGCTTTCTCGGTTGATGGAATAAATAATGAAACAAATTGCACAAATTTAAACATTGTTCAGTGTTCAAAACAGTATGGTCTTAAATCTTAGTTTTTTACTTTCCAGTTATGTATGTTATTTCAAAAGGCTTTAACATTGACATGGAAGAAATTTACAATCTCTGCTAAAGGAAAGATTAAGCATCATAAAGTCTGTGGATTCATAACGAGAACACATATGATGCTAATGGATTTCTCTCTGCTCCAGTATGCATGAATCTTTGGTTAAAGCTATTATGCAATGATGAACAGATATTACTGTATTGAAGATGGATTTTTTTGTCAATTTAAAAGGAATCAAATGTGTTTTGCATATAAGATATAGTAGGCATAGCCAGTAATTTGTAGTAAAGAAGAGTCTTGCATCTTGCTCTGATATTGTAACTTCTAGTAGAAGATTATTTGGTGAATACGTTGAGGACAGCCCTGTCTGTTCCAGGTGCTATGGTGTAAATGTCTTCTAGTAAAAGAGCTACATGAAGGCCTTTCAAACAGCCAGGCATCTGACACAAGTGAACAGCTTGTGTGTGATACCTTTGCTATACATATAATGAGGAAACAAATTTGAATGTTAGTGTGGAATTAAGGAGTCTAAAAATGACCAACTTCAGTAATTGAACTAAATTTTAGTTGTAGAATGGTTTAGCTTGGAAGCGACCTTAAAGATCATCGAGTTCCAACCCCACTGCCATGGGCAGGGTCACCTCCCACTAGAGCAGGTTGCTCAAAGCCCCGTCCAACCTGGCCTTGAACCCCTCCAGGGATGGGGAAGTAAATATTTTTATTATACCAGTAGATTTCACTGTTTAAAGATTCTTTATAGTCATGTCTTATGTAGGTCACCAATGGATTAGTAGAGTGGGAATAATTTGTTATACTAGAGTATTTTGTATGCAATTGCCAATTCGAAATGCCAATTAAAGCTTAAAAACAGCCAGAAAGAGCTTATTTTGAATGGTGTTTTAATTATTTGATGCTTTGTGTTTATGCTTCTGTTAGGGCAATCTGTTTGATAGTTACATGGAAGAAAATGTGAAGAATATTTGATGATGAAACTGCTGTGCTTTCTTTATGCTGAGCTGAAGAAATACGGTCCTATTAACCTGCTTTTGGTTCTATCGATTTGCTGGGTGTCCTGGGGAAACTGATAGGCAAAACTACCCCCTTCAGTTTGCCTCATTAGGCCAGTTTTTGTGTCGTTACATACCTGAAGCAGAAGACTTCAGGCTTACGCTGCAAATATATTTAATATGTATTTTTAAGAGAGATTATGATTCAAAGTAATTTTGGTCTCCAAAACCTTCTTACCTATTGATCTCATAAATGTAAATAAACTTGTTCTGTTGTGTTTTTAAAACCTAGATTTCTTTGACTATTGTTTTTAGAAATGTAAAGAAATGAATCTTGCTCCAGTGTTAAAGTAAGTCATCAGCAGCCCTTTTTCCCATTGCTTAAATTTCTGAGTAAGTCAAATCAAACAACTGAGTCTATAACTATTTGTGTAGAAAGAGCAGAGTTTTGAAAACACCAGCATGGGGAAGGAATGCGCTCATGTGACTGAGTGCTCAAGCTAGGGATTATGTCATTTATATGAAGCATTCTGACCGTGAAGAAATTGGATTATAGAAGTCATCCCTGCGGTTGGAAAAAGGTCTGCAATGGCAGAAATTAGCAGCGGTGGATCTTAAGCAGCAGTGTTCTGCATGATGGGCACTAAAACCCCGGTGTCTTTGATGCCATAAGTGAAATTCAGAAGGTTTTGGGATCCAAGTACCTGAAACGTATCTGTATTTTGCTTTGTGTTGACTAGTCTATTGCTTTCTTTTGGGAACCAGTCCATAGCAAACTAAGGATTGTATCTGCCTTTTGGAATAACTACACCCCATGTCAATCTGACCAGAGTTTACTTTTTTGGGTACCTAAATGTTAATGATTATTGATATTTGCCATCAGCAATGACAAAGGATCGTGTGGCAACAAATGATGAAAATGCATGTAAACTTGATGAAGCAGCAAATTTAACAGTAACAGCACTGGTCCAGAAATGATGATTTTGTGTAATACCCTGACATGTTATCATGAATGTGAGTGTGTGGATGACTTGTAACTTCTGAGTATGATGCTCTGGTCATGTTCAGTGACAGAACTCCTGTTGAGTTCAGGTGTGCCACGATCTCATCCCTGGTGTTTTTCAGAAGGGTACTGGGAAGAGCCCTGCCGTACCATGTGTACTTTGCTCTGCCGATCCACAGGCCATCTGGTTTTTATTGGTGAAGTGTTGTTCCATAAAATCTACCAAAAACTGAGTGCAGCACTCGCATGGGAACTGGATTAGGTTGTTGGCCTGACAATGTGGTTTGCTTCTGCTGTAAGCAATAATATTTTGATGCATTATTTTAAACTTAAGTGAAAAATCTAATGTCATCAGCCTCACATTTGCCAATCACAGCCAGAAAAGCTCAAGCCAATATAAAGGATTTTATTTTTCCTTTTGTTTCAAGTTTCTTAAGTTTGTCAGTGGAAAGATATTTCTTCCTTTTTTTCTAGAGGAAAAAGAAAACACCAACCAAATCTGTATTTAATAGAGAAAATATTTTCTATAATATGCAGAAAGTATACAATGTGAAGAGATGTATATTTATTAAAAATTCTTGATATACTGCATAAGGTTTACCGCAAGAGAGATGAAAGTTATCTTTGGAAGTATAAATTTTCACTTGTGGTATAAATTTGCTTGTGGAGTGGCAGTGGTATTGAAGAGAGTCTTTGGGCAAGAAACCAAAACGACTTAAACACAGTATATGTCATTAAGTAGCTCATTACTTCAGCCCTACTAAAAAACATAGATATTTTCTGGTGAAATATAAGAATTGTCTAACAGAAAATACAGGTCTCTTGAGGTTTTACAGCAATCGTCACAATTGAGTTTGACAAAACAGATTTCCAAATTCAGAATTTTGCATTTATAAGAAACTTAAAACACAAAGGGTGATTTTTTGATGTTGTCTTGAAAGATATTGAGAGGCGATTTCAGAAGTTCATAGAAGAAAAGCTGTCAGTAGTTCTTTCTCTTGAAAATAATCTAGGTAATTAAATGAAAGTAAAATAATATTTAGTTATTTCCTGTGTGTGTGATTTTGTTAGTGTCATTTCTGTGGAAGCCTCTTGCATCTGCACATGTCTGTTTGCAGACTCTCAGCAATCATTTTTTAATGTATTTTTCAGCTTTGGTCAATTATGACGAGGGTGGAAGATCAGTACCTACAAATTAAATGCAGAATGAGTGTTTGGGTGAAGGAACGAGAAATAAACTCACTAATTGCATTAAGGGCAATGTGTGCCCTTAGCTGGGTTGTGTTACTGGACGCCAGGAGTCCTCTTTCAGCTCCATACAGTCGTCTGATGGTCAGGGAACTATTTATACATATTGAAATAACTCTCACATTAGGGACACAATTGTTGTTTAAAAACAAAACAACCAGAAAACTCCAGCCCAACCCAGAGGGGAGGGTTCCCTGGTGAAAGATGTATGAGCAATGATATTGCCAGCTTAGTACTACTCTGTCAAATTATCCCCCCTGCTTTCAAGACTACTTCATACAATGACTTTTGCAGATTTCCATTCATGAGTTAACTTTTCATCCAGAATATATCCCTGTCATTTAAATATCATAGGAAAGAAGTGCTGTCTGACAATACCTTATGATTTTTAACTGTACGGTAAATGATGTTTATTCTGTTTCAAATGGCAGATAACTTTGCCTTTTAAGATGCAATTAAAAAAAGTAGACTAGGAAGTTTGGGGTTTCTATTGTGTCATAATGTTGCTTCCAGTAAAGATGGGATTGCCTTTTTACTGTACTAGTTGAAAAGAGATGTTAATACAGTTTGATGGCAGAACGAAGCTTAGTGGTGTCCTCTTCAGAGGGCTGTTCAAACAGAATTAAGCACGATACTGCTTAACAAAATCCACTGACACAATACAGCTTGGGAAGCAGACCACCCACCTTTGTTTAATGGGAAACACATTTGACTCTTGCTTGATTGTATAATGTATGTCAGTTAGATGAGTGTATATGCGTGTGTATATATATATTTTCCTGCACTTAACCCAAACATAATGCAAGTTGGACCAGTTTAAGCAACTTGTAACTTGTTACGTAAAATCTTCAGATCACAGTAAGTCACTACTGTTTCGGCTTCTCATTTACTTTTAATGAAGATTTTAATCTTAATAGCAATGCAGGGTAAACAACAAGTATATCACAGTTGTGTTCTGCCCTTCTTAAGCATTACAGCACTTTTAAATGCTGGAGGAAGGGCAGTAAGTTGCTTCTTAAAGCCAAGTTGTTAGCTCTCATGTGCTCACCAATGGATCAGTTTTATGAGATGCTGCAAACTGTTGCTACCATATAGAATGTTTTATATTCATTAATGTTGTAGTTACTGAAGGTGTACCCTGTAAATACAGAATGTAGTTAGTATTTTGTTTTTTCATTTTTCCAAGTTTTCCATTTTTTCTCAAAAAAGCTGGTTATATTGCTGTATTTCTATAAATTATACCATTTTTTCCTTTTATCTCCTCCCCCCCCCACCTTCTTAATCTTCATGTACATTTCTGCATGCTCTCTGTGTCTTCCTTTCATTTCCTGTTTATAATTCTTGGCTTCCTGTGTCTCATTTCTGAATATTGTACTAGTCACTAGCTGTCAGTGTACTGTGTATATGTACAATGGTTTCAAACAATGTTACACCGGGATGCAACAGTGATTGCTACAAGTCTTGGTTATCGGCAATTGTAGATGTGCATCTAGACCTTCAATTCCATCATGGCACCGTTGGAGAACAAGACAAATTCAGAGTTTTTCAAATTGGCACTTTGTTCTATCTCTTTAGTATTTCATCAGCACTAGCAAATCAATGATTGGATTGTTGAGACTGCATTGCTAATTGTCACTTCAGTCAATCCCCCTTGACAGGCCACCCAACTCAAGTCAGTCATGGTCTGGATACTCTGGAGCTTTGAGGGGAAAAAGAGTGAGTTAGTGGCACTGCTCAAGCCTAGTGATTTGGTGAGGATCTCTGATGTCTTCTGCTTAACTCGTGCTTCCGATTCTTCATTATATAGGACATTAACTAATCTTCCAAACTGTAGTATTCTGAAAAGAAGCTGCATGGTTTGTATCTGCATGGATTGAGCTAGTCTTGTGGTGCCTGGAAATGCTTTTTGCCAACATTTTCTTCTCCTAGTAATAAATACCATGGACTGTAGCTCTTGGGAAATAAAAATTTACTTCGGTCTGTTCTTTTGAAGATTGCAGTGTTATCAGATGCTGTAGTGAACTTCTCAACTGCCAGATCATGGCTTAGAGGTAGGACAAATTTTGTTTTGCAGTTAGAAAGGTTGAGTATAAGCGGACAAGAATGTGCTGAATTCTTCAGCATCATGACTGTGGGAGATGGGGGAGTTGGAGCAAATTCTCCTGATCTCCTGAGATGTGTGCTCATCAAAACCTGTGCTCTGAGTCTCACCAAGTGGACTGCTTCCATCTGACAGTTCTAGAAAAGCTGCACTGTGGTTCATTCTGAAGTCTGTGAGAGTGGGGACTGTTGTTAGGGGCACAGCTTGGGAAGAGAGGAGGGGAGGGCTTGGAGAGGTGTTGAACTATCTCAGACTTGAGAAGAGAGTGAGAACCAAAGTCTGAGAGTTCGGTACATCTTTGAAAGGAAAGAAGTGAAAGAAAGCATTTCTGTTGTGTTTTTCTCATATCCAAAAAGCATTAATTTTTTTTTTGGCACAGCACCCTCGGGAAAGGCCTTGTGATGCAGCAGTGCTGCTTTTTGCAAACATGTTGTCTTCCTCAGAGCTGCAAAAGTCTGGCTTCAGTTCCAAATAGCTGCTTCTTTGTGAATCAATTAAATGCTGCCACATGGAGGGAAGTGATAACCTCTTTTGAGGCTAGGCAAGAAGATAATATGAGAACCCATTGAGTTTATCTCAGCGCCGCAGTTCTCATAAATGGCATCAATGCTGGCACTTGCTTACTGACTTTATGTAAGCACTGTAATTTAATGCTGGCTGTTGTTTTCTTCTTTCCTGGGCACTTATGTTTATTTCAGTTACTTTCCTGGCCAGTTACTGTTTAATAAACTGAAATAAAGGCAGCAGTTTGGGGATATAAAATAAATTGTTGGCAATGTGTTTCCTCTTTCCTTCTCACACTTCTCTTGTTGTTCTTGCATCATATAAGCCATGAATTTAATTTTCCGTTACTGAACACAAGCAACCGCTTAGCCTGTCAGTTGCAACTGTGGTTTCATGTAACTTGATTGTCTGTGATGTGCTATCAAGCATTTGTGAGTTCGTAGGCTCTACAGAAAGAAGGAAACTAATGCATTAGGTTACTTGGACCGTCTCTTTCCAGCTGATGCACCGTTGTTCCATCCTGTCAATACTTTCCCGCTTTGGCTGGACTTATTTAAAGTAAGTAAGTGCTGAAGTAACCTGGTCCTCACTTTTTGAGAGGCAGCTAGAACATTCAGATAAGCCTGTGAGCATAAAAGCAGTTTTCTCAGTGACTTTCAATGTTGCTTCAGGAGTGTGTAATGAAAAAAAGGGGTGAGTTGTATAATTTGTAAGAAAGATGTGCTCATTGAGAAAGTTACTGCTATAAACATGATAACTTAGTTGAACAAGGGCTGGGTCTTTTTCTAATGAAAATGGAGGGAGACTAGTATGGATTTCAGAAGTCATTACATATTCATGCCCCAAGCCCTAATGTTAGCAAGAAGTATCGGGCAGTTTATAATCAATGTGTTGAGTGTGATGTCTGAGGATCATCTTCATCAATACTGCGGATCCAACCGGGCTATGAAGTTACAAGAGAAATAGAGGACTCTTTGTGTCATGGTTGTACTAATCACTGTTTTCTTTGGACTGATGCCTCTATACATGGAACCTCTCCAGTGTTATGACTGTCTGCAGGGTAGTTACTACGGCGTGCAGTGTGGTGACCCTTTAGGGCTTAGTTCAGAAGGCTGTGGAGCATGCTTTGCTCTTACCATTGGTAGAGGAGGCTGGTGGTTACCCAGTATCGCTCAAGCACAGTCCCTGTGTCAGTAATAGATCCTAGTGAACTTTCACTGGGCTCCAGACAACTATTTTCTTTACTATTGAAGGCCTATAAATGACAAAATTGAACTTTTATGGTGTGGTTTTAGATGACAAGAAGAGTCTAAGAAAGTATTTGATCCCTGATATTTTGAGAGGAAAGGCAGCTCAGCCAGCAAATGCAGTTTGATCAGCACAAAAATAATGTACCTTCATCTGGAAAATGCATTGCCGCATTCAAGGAGAGCTGTGATTTCACAAAATCTCATAAACGAAGTTCCAGAAAGTTTGCATGGCTTTTCCTTTCCTGGCTTTCAACTTTTTCTCCATTTCACAAGGGTTAAAAAGTGAAGTGAGGAGATGCCTCAAGCTGACTGCAAGTAAAATGTAAATAAATTCCCGCAGCGTTCAGGTTTCTGTCGTGCCAGTCCTTTCCAAACCCACAAGCTTCTTCGGAAGGGGAGAAATTTTCGTTGTTGATTCATAAGTGAGTTTTTCTTGGCGGCACGTGTGGGGGCGTTTGCCATCCAGCTGGGCTCCCGAGGCGCTGCGGCGAGGGCTTATGTAAGGGGTGTCTTGGGAAGCTGGGGGGGGGAACCAACAACCTTCCTTTTTCCATCGGTTCTGCTGCCGGTTCTGTCAGATCACATTGTGCTGCTGCCTGAAAGACAAACAGCTGTTTAATCAACTTCTCTGTAAAATTGTGGTTATCAAAAATGACCTGATGTGTGGTTATTGGCAGGGGCTCCTAAAAATCAGTAGCATTTATTTTGATCAAGCGTTATTGCTTCAATTTAGGTGATTCCATTTGTTTTGAGCATCAGACTTTGATTTTAAACAGTAAGCTGATCCTTTTGGCAATAAACACATCGTATACTTAGGTATGTTCCATTCCAAAACAGAATGACGTCTGATAAACCTTGTGGGATTGTTTCTCCCTCCCAGTGCGTAAAAGAAATAGCAAGATCTTTTTTCTTTTTGCTTGCTGGGATCGTAAATGAATGCCCTGACATTTTGAATGTGCAACACTAAAAGGTAAATTTAACTGAAGACTTTAAAAGCGTGGTATCCCATCCCGTAAATGCATTTTTATTATGCAAAAAGAAGGTAATAGTGATGACGAGCGCATTTGGTATTTTATTTGGAAGGAGGTTGTTAGTGGGTAGGTAAATCAAACAAGTGCTGGAGTCTTTAGGTCCTAATCTTCATGAAGAGCCATTTCAGACGAAAATGCTTCTGCAGTCCTTATGGAATGTTGCCAATGAAATTTTTAGATGTGCAGCTATAGCTATATGAAGGATACGATTTTGTGTTTTCTTTTAAAAATAGGAGGAAAAGTGCAAGGAACTGCATGTCATTTGTCCAGTGTCACTGCAGCAGAGTACCTCTCATGGAATATATGAATTGTGGTGTCTCTAGTAGATGACATGAAGACTTTCCCGTTCAAGATTATAAAGCTTCTAATTTGCTCTAGAATTATTTTCTTGTGGGGTTGATTGGTTCAGTTAATGTGTTAGACGCTTCACGTTTTTGATAATTATACTCTGGTTATTAAACGGTTACACGTAGCAGCTCTTGTTATTCTGTCACCATCAGAGAGAAGTGATCCAAAGATTCCTACGGGAATACCTTACCGCGACTGCTGCCACACGCCACGTGGAACTCGCTTCAAAGTGTGCAACCAGGAACATCAAAAATACTCTGCTGCTGTCGTGATTAATTCCCTCCCTTCCATTTCACAGCATCTCTCTAGTTCTGCTAACCTTTTGTAGCACTTGGCGCAGGCTGCCAGGGAGCCGGAGATTGAGCAAACGTGCACATGCACGGGTAAAAATGCTGTCAGTTCTTGCCAGATTGGTAAACTTGAGGCTCCACTAGGTGGCATTATCTGCACGCTTATGCCTGTCTCTTGATGTCAAAATAGAACAGGTTCTGCTCTTGGTAAAATAGATAAAAATAAGCTGGCTGATTTTCCAGGAAGGTGGTGAGTTTTGACTGTAGGAGCTCTTCTGTTTCAGAAGATGATACGATACTGGAATTCAGAGATCCTAGATGCTAATTAATTTTAGCTTTGTTTTGGAAAATTCTGGTAGGGTGCTGTAGATCTGCAAGGGTCTTTTCTTAATTTGCAGAACGAGACCATTACTAAATTTCATAAATAAATAAATACTAAATTTCATGTTTTCTCTGGTTCTGTGATGAACAGTAGTACATTACCACAATTAAATCTGAGCCATATCTGCATATAAGCATCAAGAAGGTGCTGCCTTTTCTTGTGAAACATTTGGGTTTGTAATACTTTAAATATTCCAAAATACAAGACATTCTCTGTTACGTTTTGAAGAGAGCAAGAACAGAGAAAGAGAAACTCTATGCCTTTTGGGTTGTACTGCTTTCTCATAACTTTAAAAAACCAAACCAAACCAACAAGCAAAAAAACTATCTGAATTTTGGAGACTACGGTGTTACCTGAAGCAGAAAGACTTCTGACAGTCCCTTGTAAAAGGTGCATGGTCTCCTGTAGAAGCTTCTGATCTGGTACGATTGAGATAAACATGGACAAATAAATGTGGTTACAGCCATCTGTCTGCATCCACCAAATGGTCAGATCTGCAGCTTCAGGTTGACAAAGCTGCAATGACTGAAGCAGTGAATAATTCACTTTCATTTTAATCTGTTATTTGAGCCACAAGTCTGTATGTCTAAATGCTACTTAGGCTGTTTAGTAGATGTGTAAAACAAGTTCATTTCTGAAACGTTTCCTTAGCTTGATAGTTTTCTTCAATAACCTCAAATTACTCTTTCTTGCCTCTTCTTCCAAATAGTTTAGTGTTCTATTTGCATAGAACTGTAATCAGCAGATTGTCTACACAGTGTAATTAGTGTTTTATAAATAGTTATTGGTTGCAGTTTCACACTTCCTTTGGCATTCTTTAATGCTGGTACATCAAAATACTCTCTTTTCATCCCAGAAAATATTTCTACCAGATAGATACTTAATTTGAACTTGGCTTTATTTTAGGAGCTAAGGTGAGAAAACCTTGTTTTTCTTGAAATGGCTAAAACATTCTGATTCCATGTGTATTAGAAAGGAGTTTTTAATTCTAAAAGACAAGCAATGAGTGATAAGATGTTACCTTAACCCATCTAGTTCTTGAACTTGGAGACTTTTATAATAGCCATAGTTTGGGGCAGATGTTGTCTTGGTAGTTGTAAAACCTATGTTACTGGGATTTTGGGGAGTAGGAATGGGATGCTGGCAGGTTGCAGTTTGGTCTGCAGAAATTTATATCCACGGTCTCCTGTTAAGAGTTCAGTTACTTAATGTGCTGACGTGTATATTTGTAAAATAACCATTTTTTGGTGTCCCTATAGTCCTTATTCCCTAAATCGCCTAATCAGATGCTCACACTTAAGACTACTGACTTCACTGGCGTTTTTCACATCTGGAGTGTTTCCTCAAACGTGCCTGGCTTTTTCAGTTGTGTTCTCAGTCGTATTTAAGAATTTCCGTCCTCTCTTTTCATGACATTTAATTTTCTTCATGTAGGTCGACAGTTTGTAGGTACTTGTTGTAAAGCAGCTGTTGTAAAATTAGCAATTTTGTTTTGTCATGAAGTTACCGAAGATAAGACTCCTTGTGATCTCTAGTGTAGAGTTGAGTTCCTATTGTCCACGTGGAAAAGGTTTTGATTAACATGATTATGTACAGGTTTATCTATATTATAACTTAGTTGAAGAGTACAATAAAACAATCCATTTTTTATGGAATCTTATATGCAGAAATCCTCTATAAACATATCTTCTGCACCCAGGAAAACAGGCATTTCTTTAAAAGGTGACAATCAAATATTTCCTGATAAAGTTCAGCATTTGTGAACACTTCATAGTGTTTGATTTTAGTATTTCACTGTTTAAAATATTCTGGTTCCTGACTCAGGTTTAGTAACTCCTTTAGGTACGTGTAGTAGAAGAGGATTTCAGTTGTGTATGAGGCTGGCCGCTAGTACCCCCTGGATACAGTTTGTACTATAATGTTTGCACGTTCCAGTCCCCAGTAGTCTATAAATTTATAGCTTTTTGAAAGCACTGAATGTCACAGTTAAACAAAGGATCTGTAGAAATAAAGTGGAAAACAGAGAAAACGCTTGGTAGCTGAATTTTCCTTCTCTCCTCCCTCTCTCCAAGTTTTTTAAGATCTTCCCCCATCTCTTTTTGGACATTGTTTAGCCTGTGGATGAGAGCAGTGTTATGGAAAGTGATTATCTGATGCCATGACTGAGGTTCACAAGCATGTGATGTTGGAGAAGCTGCCAATGTTCTGCCATCCCACCGACAGGAATAGGGCGAGTTTCCCTTCAGTGGGGATGATGTTGCCCTCCCCTCCTGCATCCCTTTGCCCAACCCTAAACAATTCTGAGTTTTGGAAGGGGAAAGTGCCTCCCAGCTGTGGAGATCATACCCACCCTCCTAACCCCCCCCAGCTATCAAATGAGTAAACAATTACTCTTTAAAATTGTTTCAGTATGGTCAATGCATGACCATAATTACGTTTGAAGAATTGAAGCCTGAAGGCGCAAGAAGTAACTTCAGCGGTGCTTAATTTTTTCCTCCGATGTTCCAATCTTTAGTACAGCAGATCTTGTTGTCATACGCTATTTGTTTAATAAAAAGAACTCCAAATGTATGACCCTTATGTGAAAAAATGCATTTTGTTAGCCAAAACCCTAAATAATCGCCCCTCTTCGTGATTCTGTGCAAGCAGAATCTGAAGCCCTTGTTTTTCGTAATATCCATCATATTCTTGTCAATTCAGAAAAGATTCTTTTCATCAGTTTAGTCATTTGAATGTTGAATATGACATCCTGGTGCTTTTTCCCTAGGCATTAAAAATGATGTTGAATTTGAAAATGGAAGGAACAGTTAACCAAATCTGTTTGGGTTACGCATTCAGTGTAAATGTGTCTTTATTTTATACATGCAGCTGTTAGATTCTCTGGGGGTAACACTTTCCTTAATCTCTCAAAATGTGACAATCACAGAGGGGAAGGTCTGTGCCATCTCAGTATAGTGGGCAGTGAAGTCCATGAAAATAATTATTTTATTTTTAATTTCTTCAAAGAAAACTGGTATTTATGGAGAAAAGGAAACAGCACAACCTAGCAATATCCAAATGCAAGCTATTGATATGAAGTTTGGTTTTTAGGAGGCTGATTTTTGAACACAGTATCACGATGCAATATTTCGTGTCTGGTTTTGCTATTGCAAATCTCTTCCTCCTCGATTTGTTCTTAAATTTCTTTACAATTTAATGTTTTATGTGGATTGTTTTGTCTGCTAACTGACTCCTGACCTTTAAGAAAGTGAGGATTACTTTCTCAGGAACATTGTTTTCATGGAGTTTTCTTTTTCCTCTTATCAGCCCTGTTCTTGGAAAAACCCCAGCCCTTTCCCCCCCCTATTTTCTATACTAGATGCCTGGAAAGTTTGAGAGTATATAGTAATTTTTGACATGATTGCTGATGATCTTTGTATTTGCAACAGATGATCTTAATTGTATTTACAAGCTTTTTTTTTTTCCCTCCTTTGAACACAAAGGTGTGTGTGGTGCACAAGAGACATTCTAGAAGTAGTTGGTGTCTGTCATCTTTTTAGTTTCGTAGGAACTTTAACAAAAATGTGCTGTGTTTCTGGAAGGCTAAACTTAAGTGTGATGCACCTGTTGGCTTTTAAGGCTGATTTCTCCAATTTTCCTGATGCACATGTGCCTTCCTCCTCAGCTTTTGCTTGGTAAGATTTGAACGTTGGTTTTTGCTTGCAAACCAAAGTGATTTTCTCTGTGACTTTGGGAACAGCCCGTGTCTCTGTGAGCTCTTTATGCCGACCTTTCTGTCTCCCCGGCTGCTGCTAGTAGGTATCTGGCCTTTAGAAGTCACTCAGGCTCTTGCAGTTTATTAAATAACTGAACTATTTTAAGCCTCTGGTGTGTTTTCATAGAAAGCTTTGTTTAGGAAGTGAGGTTCCCAAATAAAGCAAAGTTTGGAACTTTAGTGTTTTAAAAACAAGCACATCCTTTGTTTTCAACGTTGCCGGAGACCATCCATTGTCCTACATAACGAGATTACTACGAACAGTCAGCCATTCTTCAATGATCTAAATCCTTTACTTCAGTCTCCTTGTGTAAGTGCATCTGTCTTCCAAAATACTCTTGTCTTTTTGCCAAAGTGCTGAATTACATTGCTGAATGTATTCTTTATGTGTTTTTAGCAGGGTTGTTATGTGGCTCATAGAGACTGCGCTGCTTAGAAATTACAGCCCTTCATGCTGCTTTTGATTGGCAAATGATCCGAAAAAGTCAAATCCCTTCTCACTGAAGTATTTCTGTCTTTTCTAATATGGAATTCCCCAAGTTAAATGTCTCATTTGCAGTATCTTGGTTTAGTGCTGCCTTTCTAACTTTTTTTTGGGTATTTGACATGCTTGGAATGAGACAGCTGAAAGCTCTTCTGCATGTGATCATTTATGGATAGAGGGCAGAAAGTCAGCATGCTTTAGATCTCTGTTATTGTTTGCCCATATTTTTGGGATATGAAGGTAAATCATGTTTCTAATGTTATGGTGTAATGTTAAGTAGAATTCAAAAATACTCCAGTGACTTTCGATAACATCCAAACTTTTGGGGTGCTTAATTTTTCATGTATTAAGTTTAGAGGCAAAATGTAATTTGTCTGAGCATACCTTTTTTTTATTTTTTAAAAATTATTATTTCAATTGAAATGTACTTATACAAAAAACCCACTGTATTTGCATTCAATACATCTAGACATTTCATAGCCATATGTTATCAGAAGTCCCCAATATTTTGGTTCATCAAAAGAAGTAAAATTTATAGTTTTACTGCAAGTACTGGGTGTGGTATTTAGAGTTTTAACTGGGACAAAAGTGTTTCTACTTAAATTTTGTCTACTTCAAAAACACTCCACTGTCGTTAGCATTAGATTTTTATTCAGTCATCAGTAGACTGTTAAGAAATGTGGTTGCTAAAGAGCTGTTGATAGTATAGCACTTTAGATTGTAACACCAACTGGGTAGATTTACACATCTGAAATTCATTTAACCTTTACATCAACTGTCTTTGTATTTAAGGGCTAATTTTTCATGCTTAATTTACCCGTGCAGTTACTGTGACTGAGTATGCAGTTATAGTAAAAATCTGTACAAACAGCAAGCATTTTGTCTACCAGTTTCACACCTTTGACCACCTTTAACAGCCAAGTAGGAATTTTTTGAGTAAGGGAAAAGGAAAAAGTGTACTTGGGCTTGAAAACCTGTACCTGATGTCTTAGGTCTCTCTAGCCTAAAATATTCTTCTGTGACTCCACCCTGTTTAGCTTGCTACCAGTTTTCAGGCTTTCCTTTATAGTCACGCTCTCTCCATGAGGGTAGTGGTCTCCATCCAGTCTTTCACGGCCATTCTGTATCATGTTGATTAAATGGTAGCTTTTGTGATCAGGAAGTAGAAAGTCTTTTCTACTTCTCTCAATAGAGCAGTTTCTGGGCTATTTTATGTTACAGCTATGGCACTCAGCATCTTTTTCAAGCTGTTGCCCTTCATGGCTTCAATTTCCTAATTCATGGCTTGAATCTCAGGCTCAATGCACCTGAAACTGTCTTGTCCCAAGTAATTTATGTTGCTTTTGATTTCTCTTTGGATTAAGTGACATCCTGGAAAATCCCATGGGTTACACTGAAACAGTGAGAGTTCCTCGCTAGACTGCTTTTCTATGAGAGTTTTCTCTGACCTGCAGTTGATTCAGTCACTTCTCTGAACAGAGCAGCATACAGCCCAAGAGTCACTAAAATGTATCGATGAATGAAATATGGGCAATTTTTTTCAAAATAACTACAGAGCTTATGACTGTGTTTTGTGCACGGCTACACAAGTACTTTTGTGCGTACTGACAACTGGAGTTGTATAAAGAGTTAAAGCACAGCTATTTTTATTGGACATTACTGCAAACATTTATAAACCCATTCCTCTGTGGAGAGCGTATTAGTAATAGATTACGCCGGGAAGTGTGTTCTTGGTATTTACAATACAGAATGTGCTTTCTTTTTGCTGACACCCATGGAAAGGGAAGCACTGCACGGCAGCAGATGATAATTTCGGTAGATTTTCCTCCTTTCCTACTCTCACCCCCTTTTTGGAGACATAATGCAGGGGCTGTAAAGCAATCTCTGAGTAACGTGCTTGCTGGCACTTGCCAGTGAGAAATCTTGGGGCCCTTAAAGTGCTTTTGAATTAGCTTTTTGATGCCAGTATTTTCCTCATGTATATTCTGGACTTTATTTCAAATAATTTTTGAACAGATCTATAAAAAATATTACTTAGAGCATTGGAAAATAAATGTGTTTAAAAAATTGTGATTACTTTAGAGGTACAGTATTGACTGTGTGAGATCAGTAACCTGCAAATTCCAGTTTCTGAGGACTCTGCTCATTTGGAATACAAAGTGCAAAGCACTTAGTTTGTGCAATCCTGGATTTTTGTGGCTGTAAGGCTTCAAATCAGTTGTCTTGCAGGAGCAGACCATACCCTGCTCCGTAGGACAATACAACAATGTAAGCAAGTGCTTCACAGGATCAGGATCCTATTTGAGAATAAGATTGAAAAACCCAGTAGGTTGAAAAGATTATTTTACTTTGCAGAGTATGGACAGCAACTGATACCAAAAGGAAAATAAGAATCTTAAAGAGGTCCTTCAAGCATAGTCATGTTGAGTGAAAGCGTATATCGCAGCTTTCGATTGTTTTTCACCCACAGTATTGCACATCTAAATCTGGAGTTTAGAAGTACTGAAGTTTTAGAGAATGTTGAATGTTCAGATATTTCTGTTTTAATTCACAGGATTTGAACCTTTGGGTTTACTTTTTCAAGTGCTTTTTCTGCAGCCAGGAGGTTTCTAAATTTCCTTAACGTACAGTCAAACAGCCAACAGTCATCTCAACTATTGATGTTTTAGGCAAAATCTAAACCACTCTGAAGCTGACAGTGAAATGGTGGAAGTGTGTAGCAATATGAGGAGGACGTTGAAACAGCTGACAATGCATGTGTTTCCTTCACGGTTTTAAAGCCATTTGTCCAGATGTTGAGACGAGTATTTCTTGTCATACCTGAAATAGTCTTTTTCCTCTCTCTCTTCCTTGTATAACTCAGCTTTCCCTTTGGGTGCAGAGGTTGCACATGGTAATGAGCCTGGTTTGAGCTGGCAGCAGGACTCTGTATGAGCTTAGTTTCAAAATACTCAGTTTAACCCAGGAGTCAACGCTGTGTTTATATTACAGTTTGGCAACTTAGCACCAAATGCTGGAAAGTGCATAATGTGGCTCTTTAAATGAGTTAATACTAGTAGTAATATTTTCAGAAGATTCTAATTTTGTATTGCATTTTTATTGGATTCTGATGAATTTTGAATTGAGCTCTAAAAGAGGTTTTTATCGGGAGCTTTATACGGCTTTCTACTGTCATGGTTTAATCCCAGCCGGCAAATAGAACCGTGCAGCCCTTTGCTTACTCCCTGTTTCACCTCCCCAAGAAGGATTGGGGCAAAACAAAAAAGAAGGAAAAAGTAGGAGTAAAATAACCCCTCATGGGTTGAGATAAAGGCAGTTTAATAGAAACAATAGTAGAAAAGGAAAACTACTACTACTACTACTAATAATAATGATGATGTTGTGGGTCATTTTCATTGCCTGGTGGATTGGCTGTGTCCCAAGCAGTGATCACAGATTTATACTTATACCCCTGATTTTATACTGAACATAATGTCTGTGGTGTGGAATATTTCATTAGCCATTTCATCATTCTGTCTGTTCTTCTATGGGAAGCTGAAAAAAAAGTCCTTGGAAGAGTGTAAATATCAACAATTAAACCCAGTAGGTATTACTGACAACCTCTTCACAGCAATCACTAGAAAGAAAGTGAACTCTTTCCCAACTGAAACCAGGACACCTGCTTATCAGACTTACATTGTGGGGTGCTATCAGTGAAAAATAAAGCTTTATCTGTTTTTGGCTTTGGAGTGCTGGATCCTTCTGTTGGTCACTGTTGCACTGCTTGAATGTAATGGTACAGCTTCCTTGGACAGAAGTTTAGATTAGAAAAATTTACATACTGCTGATATTTTTGAATACATAACTGTGCATATGTGTGATTACTTAATTTGGTGAATAGTTGTTGAAATCACATCACTGTAAAGGTTTGGCATTTTTTTGGTAAAGGTTTGGCATTTTTTTGTAGTGTCTTGCTATTCCTTTAGGGTGGTGTCAAGCATGAGGGCAGCTCTAAAATTTTCAGGGCTGCTTTTTTTCATCTTGTGTGTGTGACAGTGGGTGTCATCTGAAAATATGAATTTATGATTTTCACCCCTTTATGTTTCTGTCTAATTACAGGTCACCTATTTTACAAATTTGGGATCACGGAATCTGATTGGTATCGAATCAAGCAAAGCATAGACTCCAAATGCCGAACAGCTTGGAGGCGGAAACAGCGAGGGCAGAGTCTTGCTGTGAAAAGCTTTTCAAGGCGAACGCCTTCATCGTCATCTTACAGTGGCTCAGGTAAAAAGAAAAAAAAAACAAACTCCCCCAAACCCACACAGACCAAACAAACCCCAACAGAAATGGAAACTTTTAAAAATAATTTGTTTTTCAATAGACCTGAAAGTTATATTTACAACAGGTGCATGTAATGCCCACAAATGCAAATACTTCTTTTGTAGCAAAGGTAAATGGGTGAACCCATATTTCTCACCATTGAATTTTTGGAGTGGATATTTTTATTATTTTGGAAGTACCATTTACCATTGGCAAAGAGGCCTGTCTGTTACAGTTGTACGTATGTCTGCAGTGCTCCTCAAGGGGTCTGTATATGTAATAAGTGAAGCCAACCATTTGTAGTTAAATCATCGTGGGACTTCAGTGAAAGCCAGCCACTTCATGGTGGAGTAGAGTCCTTCACAGCTTCACGGGGCTTGTTCCAAAGTAGGTCCCTGTTAGGATGAGCTTCTTATCCCATTTCATCTACAAATCACTCCTTGGTGCAGTGCATTAATGGTCCTAGAAAGCAAGTAAGATGTGTGTGTTTGTTTGCAAAGAGAGGAGGGAGTCTCTCTAAACCAGTAGTAGAACACAGGTTTGCCAGAAATGAAGGTGTGCTGCATCCTGGTGTGTGAGAGACTGGCTTTGTTGATTTGTACATTATTTGAATGCCTGGCTTTGCTGAGATATTTGAGAATGTCCATGCACGTGTGTTAACTGAGAAAACCTCAGCACATGCAGCTTCATGCTATCATGGGGGATTATTTTTTTTAAACCATGTTTCTGCAATTGATGTTCATAAGAAGAGTCAAGTGAATAAATCTTTTTCAGTGTGTTGACATCATTTAGTAGGACGTGCTAGATGTTGTTCCTCAAGTATTTTCCTCTGAAGAAATTAAGTATGTTGTAGGTGATTCTATATTTCCATATAGGTATGCAGGCACGGATAATAATAACAAATGAAAAATACTGACCTAAGAAGTGTTCTCATAGGACATTTCTGGCTCATGCTTTTAATATAAAGCAGTGTTACGGGACATTTGTACATCATATATTAAAAACAGTGTTTTGGAAGTGAGCCCAAAGAAAAGGAAGTAAGTTTATTTGCCTGCATAAAATTTTTGGTTGCATGTTAACACTAACCACTGTATCTCATGCAAAGTATGCCAAAATCTGCTTTCAATGGAAAATTTTATGTGCTGGAACTAGGAATCATATCCAAAATTCTCAAATTAAAACAACTAATCAACGTAATGATAACCATAAGCCATATAAGTTGATGGGATTTTTATTTTCAGTCTCTTAGCAATCAGTATTTTAAAATAAAAATGCAGTAGTAAGTAAGTATTACGGGTCTGTGCTCATTAGACCGTACTCTGACTGTTGTTGAGAATTATTGTTAAAAAATATTGATCTTTAATCTCCTGGCTTGGAAACTTGGGGAGACCAGTGTAAAAATGTAAAACACAGACTGAGGCTCATGGATTCTTGTCTTCAGAATGCCATAAGGTAGTAAGTTTTGGTGGGGGCTTTTTGTTGTGGTTAAGCCGAAATCTGAATTTTTTTCCGCTAGTTCCATTAACCTGATTTGTGAGTAAATTGTTCCATGGGCACAAAGACAGCTGAGTTAACTGCTGGGACTTCAGCAGCGTGCTGTTTGAGCAGTGTGGTGCAGACACTCATGAGCTGGTTCTGCAGGAGACACCTTGTATTTCATGTTGTGCCCTCCACCTGGCTTACTTACCCGGAGCTGAGCTGGCCGCCTTTGCTGCGTCAGTCTTCAGGATTTCTCCAGGAGTTTCCATGCCACCAGAGTGCCCCCTGCTCTGGCATAGGTTCTCCCAAGTCCTCCAGATAGCAAAGAGGTGGCTGCATGGCCTTTTAAAGATGTCTTTGGTCCTGAAGATGATGAAGGTCAGCTGAGGCATCTTGGCATGTCGTTGGCAGGGCTGCACTCTGTGCAGCCAAAAGCAGAGTGCCGGCAATAACATTAACAGCTGCCTTTGGTAATGGTATGTGAAAATGTTCCCATGGATTCAGAGTCTTTTGTTAATTTTCTTTAAAATACTGCTTTTACTCAGAATGTCATTGGCATAATTTTCTGAGAGGCTGTTAGATGAATTCACCATTACATTCGCTCCCACTGTGAAATAGCTCTTGGAAAAACAGACCACTTTTCAGAGTAAGGTGGTCCTTTGAAAAACTAATTGGCATTCCACAGTGGGGTGGGAGCGGTGTTTCACCTGAAGGAAGAGGAGAAGGGATGAGGAAAAATGGGAGAATAGATTGAGAAGCTGAATGAAGATAGAGGGCAAAGAAAGAGAAGAGAAGATGCAAGGGGAAAATGTAGATTCATGCGCTTTTAAAAAGGTACCTTTTGCATGACAGGGCTGTAATTCCACCGCTCTGTTCAGGTAACTTCATGAACTGCTCAGACTTCGCCTTTGTGGTTTGACATCCCTGGAACCCCTCAATGGAATTACAGCATCATAATTCACAGGCATCTGTTCCTTATTATACACACTGTGTAGTGGATATAGCAGAATTCCTGCTGCCAGCTAGCAGGAAAGAGAAGTAATATTTCACAGCTCTGAAGTAAAGGAGGTCTGTATTTCACAGTTATGACAACATAGCTGTCAAATATGGCTTTTTAAAGTGTTACATATGAACCCAGACAGTTTTTATGGTAGCGTTTGTTTCAGGGGGCAATTTAAGGTGAGCCTTGAACGGTCTGGAATTCAGCTACTTGAGAAACTGTCTGTCCCACTATTGTTAGTTACAGCTCTTTGAGATCAGCTCCGATGTGCTCCGTCTCCACCCAGCTGTGGTCGCTGCTGCCTGCAGAAAAAATACCTGTCTTTGGTTTCACCGAGTAATACACTGCTCCCTGTCAGTTCACTTGTAACAGGCATTTGAGTTGTTTGGGCAGAATATAGTAGCAGCTTCTCAGAAAAGATATAATTAAAAAAAAGAAAAAAGCGAATGGTCACTGTGTCGTGTTTACACTGTGAAGGATGTGAGGGATATGCAGCTTAATTTCTTGTTTTAGATACTAGGAAGAAATCCTTTGCTGTGAGGGTGGCGAGGCACAGGAGCCCAGAGAAGTTGTGGCTGCCCCATCCCTGGAAGTGTGTAAGGCCAGGCTGGATGGGGCTCTGAGCAACCTGGTCTGGTGGGAGGTGTCCCTGCACATGGCAGGGGGGTTGGAACTTGATGATCTTTAAGGTCCCTTCCGACTCTGACCATTCTATGATTCTTGTATAACGTCCTCTGTGCTGTTCTCAGAAGCATTGGGTTTTGCTCCACTCACTTGACCAATGAGTGCTGTTCAGAGTAATTATTTAGTCTGATGAGAAAATTTAGGAAATTTAGTGATGTAGTACTGTCACTTGCCAGGTTAGGTCACTAAGGGCCTGAAGCTGAGTGTGGCAGTCTCATTTAGACACAGCAGTGGCATTGCACACATTCTTTACAACTCTAGAAGATAGTCCCATAGTCTTTAGAAAACACTCCTTTTTAAAAGGCACTATTGCCACACCAGATGCCTTGAGCAGGCGCACAGTGTCAGTGTCTGACATGCAGCTGAGCTCGTCTGAAAACATCATTAAGAGGTTTAAATAGGATTTCAATGTCCTGAGGCTGAATGAATGAACACCACGTTCCCTGTATGAACTCTTTCCAGAGTTTGGTCAGGTTTTTCCACTTCCAAACTACTGATTGTAGTATTTCATATTAAAATGGTGACCAAGAGGTGCAACAGAAAAAAAGCTTAAATTCAAACCTGTTGTTTGGTTGGCTTGAAGTAATATTTTTTCATGACTTTTCTCTAGGGGCTTCTAATAACAGCTTTCTGTTATGTTGTAGCATAATAATACATGTTTCAATCAACAGAAATTTATTGGCACTTCCTTCAGGTGTTGTAGAGGAGCACTGTTCACTTACATGTTACAGAATATTTTCTTAAACGCTGGTATGCTAGAATTCTAGAATAACTTCAGTATTTTCTGTTTGGAAGTGAAAATTGTTGAGTATCTTTACATATAATTTTAAAAAAATATTTTTCATAGTCCTGAAATAGTCTCAAATCAGCATAATCACTTCCCTGCTAGACATCTTCCCCTGTGAATTAGGGGACTTGATTTTCCAGATCTGCTTTTTAGCAAGAATAAATTTGCCTCATTTAATAAATAAATAAATAATTAAAAATATATATATAGGGAGAGAGCAGCCTGAAACTCACCTGTATGTTGCCTGACTTTGATTTCTCTGGCACTGAGGAATCTTAAGGATGGTTGAACACAGGAACAGGTTACGCAGAGAAGCTGCAGAGGCACCATCCCCGTAGACAGTAAAAATCCACCTGGATGCAGTTGGAAGCAACCAATTCTGGTTGCCCGTGCTTTGAGGAAGGGCATCGAATTAGATGACCTCCAGAGGTCACTTCCGACCTCATCTATTTGGGGTTTTGTGATTTTTATAAACATTGAACTACTGCACACATCAATATTTCTGAGTTATTTACATGTAAAGTGGATTTCTATTCTTGAGCTTCTTTCTTATGTACTTGTTGGACATATCAAACCTTTTGGGCTCTTTCTGCTTGTTGTGCATAAAAGTTTCTGTTGCACATGGCTTTGATTTGAGTCATGCAGTTAAAAATTACAGCGGATTTCCTCTCTACCGTGTTTATCATATGGAAAAATTAGCTATGCAAATACCGTAGAAAAGCAGGAGGCTGAGCCAATAGGCCTTACGTAGCCTTAGAAGTTCTTGGTGCTGTAATTCTGTGATGCTCAAGCATTAAAAGCTCAAGAGGAAGTGATCTGCAGACATAAACATGTCTAAGGAGAAGCTGGTAGGAAACTAGGAATGAAAATCTCTGTCCTTCACCCCAAAGACATTACTTGAGATTGTACTACATTTAATTGATGGTGCAGCTTTGCAGTAGCCACTGTATATTTAGGCAGAAGTTGGTTTTCCTTTTTAATTCTGGTTCTTCTGTTTGAAGCTGTTGCCTTCTGATGGAAATGAGGTATTAATTGTGGTGGTTTTTTCTGCTCTTTTTGCCAACACTTCAGTCCTTAATGTGTGTTTTTCCCTTTTTGTTCTTCCTTTTTTTTTCCTGAGGAGTAGTACACATGGCTGCCATGATAATTTAGGGAGATATTCTTTTTAAAAACGTTAGCAGTCTGTGGAGGGAAGGCAGTAGGAAATGAGTTTTTGGGGAGGAGGATTAATTGAAGAGTGCCTTCTCCCTTTCTTTTAATTTCTCTTAAGATTGTTGAAGCTGTTATCACAGTTTTCCATGTTGGAATTTTTAATTAGTTCTATGACTTTGGGATTTATATGTAGATTTGGGCTGAAGTGCTCAGCCTATGCTGAGATGTCACATACAAAAATGGATGTGCAGCCAAATCTTCAAAGCCGTTCTGCAAAATTGGAGGCATTTAGTGCTGGATGAGTCAGGCTGAGATAATAGTTTACAGTATACAGCTTTATTTCCATTAATTGTTCAGTTACGGTGGTTTTCCTGCTTTTTTTTTTTGTTTTGAGGACTGCTTTGCTCCATCTGCCCATTAACCTTTCCTCGCTGGGACTGTATAGCAAGGACATAAGGAAACACGTCCCAGTTTGTAAGTGACAGTGTGAGCTGGGAGACCTGTACAGGAGGAAGGCAGTTTTGAATAGCAGCACACAAGGAGACTGAGCGTGAATCCCCTCTGCTTTAGAATCTGTTCCTTCTGCACTTCCTTCCAGAATGAGAAACCAGATGCTCAACTGATAAATATGAAGTAGAATAGGAAAGAACTAGAAAACGCCAAAGGTTTTGCCTTTGAAGTGGGGAATTTTAAAACTGATCTTAGTTGAGAATTAAACACACATAGTCTTGAAACAGTCACAAATTACATTTGTCTGACAAATCTAATCTTGTTCGGCAATGTCTGAGGAAGATTAGCTTTGAGAAATGTGTCAGTAACTGCTTCAGTGCGGGTGATTTTTGCCAACTCTTGAAAGATTTGTCTGAGAAGAGGGACTCACTCAGGCTAATTTTTCTTTGACCCATAAGCACCTGTAGGAAAGAGAAAATTTAAAAGGTCCAGTTGCAACTTGAGAGGAAGGAGTATTTCAGCATCAGGGTTTTTTTCCCTCTGTATCACAACTTGACCACCTGCTGAATGGTCAGTGCAGCATCTTCCATTGTGTGGGTGGCTCCAGAGCTGTTGCCTCTGGTGGTGGGTGCTTTGGGGGAATGCTGAGGATAATGTGCTCGGCAGCATCACTCCATCAGCTGGTCGGGTCATGTCAAAATGCCCCATTGGAACTACTGTGATGGAAAATTTCAAAGCTAGAGTTCAGCTATGGAGCTTCTCAGTGCCAGGGATTCTCTAATATATCAAAGTTGTAAATGTGAGGCGAGATAGTTTACAAGATAGTGATTTATAACTGTTGACATATCCTCTGTTCAAGCTGTGTGCTATTCATGTTTGTGTTTGTTTTTAATGGGAAAGTTTAAAAATGGATAAATATTACTTTTGTCTGGTCATAGATTTAGCGGGGGAAAAACAATACTTACAAAAGATGTTTTGTTTTTAGCCACTGTTGAATCCTCTCTCTTCTTTCTTCCTATGAAGAAAAAAAACCCCACCAAAATCCAACAAAAAAAGAAAGCCCAACTGTGGTGGTTGCAGTGAAGCCAACTGAAATCTATTTATAAGTGACCATGTGAGATGTACAGTAAGATTGCATTCAGTCTGTCTCCTGTTCCCACTTCTGAAAAGCATCATAATGTCTGGCATCTGTGAAGCAAAAGATGGTTTACAAATAGAAGCTTTTGGACTTTACAGTTAAAAATATATTTTAAAATGTGTATATAATATATATGTAAATATATATTTTTATCTGCTGCAACTCTTCCTCCTTTGATACTCTTTTATTGTTTTAAGTTTTTAAATCGGGACATAAATGCTTATTGTAAATGCACCTTCGTGTTTTCTCACAAGTACAGCAATTGCAGTAAGTGTAAGCTACAGGAAAAGTACTGCTGGAAGGTTACTAAATCTGTAAGCGAAACACCTGTCTTACCTCCTTTGTGTGCCAAGTCCAGTTTTGTCATTTTTGTTCGGGAATTTGCATTTACACCGTATATGTGTGAGCATACGAAGGTATGTGTGTATACACACATGCATCTAAATGAAGGATTATGTATCTGGACCCTCTGGCTTGACTAGAAGTTGGGTTGTGACTCAACTGGGCTTGCTGAATTGCATCGTGGCGGACTGGGAAGCATGATGGAAAGACAAAATCACAGTGGAAGGGACTAGTGGTAGCCTGTAAGGAACTGCAGGAGTAAGAATGAGCTTTCTTGGCCATCTGGCATCCTCAAAAATACTGTTTGTTAAATAAAAAAATGCAAAAAATTAATTGTATAAAATACCATTAGGACCAAAGGAGTGGAAATGAGAGAAGAAGTGAAAAACAAAGAGGCTTAGGTAAACGATCTTTCTAGACTTTGCTACTTTCAGTGACCATCACAAGACACTGGCAATGGAAAGCATGATCTAGTATCAGAATTTGAGCAAATCACATTTTTGTTTGGTTTACAGTGCACTTTCTCATACCAGGTACAGGACTTTTCTGCCAATTGTCATTTGTTAATCCCATCCAGAATTCTGTGCAATTCCCTTGTACAATGGTGCAGGAAATACTGGAATTGCACAGTATGTGAGAAGACTATATTTAAGAAAGTATGCATTTTCTGCAGTTTCCTACTAGTCAGAGGTAAGGGGTTAAAAATGTGTGTCCAGTAGACAGCAAAACCATGCACTTGTGTTTTGCTCAGTTACTGCATTGGTTCTGGTTGTGTTTATGTATTTGCAGACTGTTAACATAATTAGAGCTGTCTAGTTGAATTGTTAAAGGAGTAAAATTTTCAACAAATAAATATGTACTAGCTCGGTGGTTTTGAGTTAGTTTCCAGTTCCAGTGTTTAGACTTAAAACTCAAAATTATCTTCTTACACAAACATTTGCAGACAGAATGAAAAAAACAAACCCAAATGGGTGATTTTTATTAAAGAATATTTCCCTTAAAATATTTTTATGAGTCTATAAAGCTCATTCTTGCAAAACTAGCATTCTCTTTTCAGTGTAGATCTTAGAGAATTAAGTAGCAGTATTAAAATTTTATGAAACTTGGCCGCCTGCTGTGTTGGTTCAGAAAAAACAGCCATCATTTTAAAAATCAAAATATATCAGCCATCAGTCATCTCTAAGCAGGCTGAGGCCTATCTAGTGCTTATTTAAGCGATACATAACATCTTGTAAGGAAATGATCTACAATGGAAGCAGAGTGACACTGTTTCTTAAATATTTTCATTACAGTTTCCGGTACTTGGACAGCTTGAAAGCTCTACAATATTGAATGTTACTACATGTTAGATGTTAATGTGTTTTACGTTACCTTGTAGCATAAAAGCATTGTCAGAGCAATAAATAATTTAGAAAAACTGTAAAACACTTAATGCTTCAGAGATTTCATTAAATGTATTTTTATGGCAGGGCAAAAAAAAAAATCATTTACAGGAAATACTGTGTGTAAAAAGTATTTCTTCAAATACATTATTCTAGAAATCCTTTAAGACAGTCTTATTCTCCAAGATGTCTCAAAAATAAAAAAGGAGGAAAAGTAGGACTGATACTTTGTATGATACCAGTACGATATTGGGACGTTTTAGAGTTTTTCCTAGCAATGCGTGCTTGAACTTGCTACATGTGCTGCAAAAGTGTCTGTGTTCAATAGGAGAAAAACCTGGGGCTGATTCCTAAAAGAGTATATGGTATCTAGTGGTAGATTTACCTGCTAGTGGTGCCTTCACCTGTAGGAAGTCCCATACATAGCATTAGTCTCTGATCCATCATATTCGACTTCATCCTTTCAGTACAGGATTGTTGACGTTATTAGTCTCTCAATATCACTGACACCACATGCATAAAAAAGGCAGGTTTAAAATACAAAAGCATTTGAGTACTTTTATGCTAAAACCCAAAAAGTTCTTTTTGCTTGCCTTTTTCCTCTTACATTTATAAGAATGCTTTCCCTGCAGCTGGGACACCTAGAAATGATACTACTTTTGATGCAAGTTGTCTTCTTGAAATCCTGTGATGGTTTTCCCAGTGGCTGTCGCTGTTACCCAAAGATAACACTCAGGTGGCTTCCTTTTTGTAGGGACATTTCCAGAAGGCCTTACTTTGCCATGTGTTTAAATTCATCTAAGTCAAAAAAATCAACCTGCCATTTTGAGGTTAAAAAAAAATAAAATTTCCAGGCTCACATGAGTCAGTATGAGTTATAGATGATGGAACTTGAAAAACAATTGAGAGAGATCCTTTATTTATATGACTTTGATTTATGCAATAGGTTTTCAGGTGTATCCTTGTGGTGGTGGAGGCAGTAATAGTTACTGGCTAAACAGGTGCACAAAAAAAAAAGTGTTGAACTGCTTAGGCAATGGGTGTGGTTTTGCTGTGATGTGACCTTTTACAGCTGCAGAACCTTTAATTTAGATTAAAATGAGGCTGTTTTAAACGTGTGCTTTCTCAGAGTCAAAATAGCCTTTGGAACTCCTGGAATTTGTAGCACATCTACAGGTGTGCAATGAACATGGGTGAGAGTATTAGTATATAAATGATCTGCATCTCCTTACTAACTGCTTTGGTTTTCCACAGTTTTTAAGTATGCATTTTTGCGTGGGCACTGGCATGAGATATACACGTGTAAGAAAGTTGGGGTTTTTTCTCTCTTTTTCAGAGGGTTCACAGAGTTCGGTTTCAGCTTCTAACGAGATCCAACAGAACCAACCACAGGCACTACACTATGCACTAGCCAACGCTCAGCAGGTTCAGATCCACCAGATAGGAGAAGATGGACAAGTCCAAGTAGTATGTACTCAACTTTAAATTATTTCATTTAAACTTTTTGCAAACTTGAAATTTAATTTTTTTATTTTAAAGAACTGACCTATCATAGCTTCTTAAACTTGATTTTCAGAAAATAAACACTAAGGCTTATGAAAAACCATCTACAGATATTAGACAAAAATCTTCATGAAGGATTTGCTCACACAATTGTTGCAAATAAATTCACATTCGTTACGGTATCTAGAATTGATTATCTGTACCTGGCAGTTTGCTTGTGTTTGCCATGATGATAATAGCTGACCTTGTAAGTGTATGATTTACACTTTGGAGGGAGTTCTGGCTATGACTTTCAAAACAAGAATGCATTTATTTATTTATTTGTATTAAAAAACCTCTGCATTTTTAGGCATTTTTGAACATCTGTTAGCTGAATCTTTTACATGTGTATTCATTTAGATACATGTATATAAGTAAAAGTTACAAATGTTGACATTTTTTAAGCCTGAGACTCCTACCATAACTAAGACCATGATTATTTTCATATATGGTTTTAGTGTACTCTGAAAAAGCTCATCTTGGCTTTAGTTCCCACGTGCCACAGTTTGACTACAAGGATTGTTTTAAATTCAAATTAAAAAAAAAAAAAAAAGTAGAAGAAAGTAATGAAATAAGGGATTGTGTGGCATATCTGACATACGGCATTCAGAAATAGTGAGTTACAGTTGCACACTCATTCTTCTGCGGTGGAAACCTGAGAATTTAATATGTGAAATCTGTCTGCCGTTACTTTGAAAAACTTCAGGCTTTGCAGTTTACAGTGTTTATGCACAGCCATATAACATAGAACCTTTTTCACTGATGCTATTAGTGTTTTGAAGGTACCCAGAAGTCAGGCAGTGTCTGAGCAGAGAGCAGAAGGCAATCTGTGCAGCCGCGTCTGTACCCGCTCTGTGGGGTGATCACATAAACCCATCTTCCTTACAAACCAGGCTTAAAAACCAGGCAGGAATGGGCAAAGAAACAAGAATTATTGTTCAATTTCCACTTCACTTTTGCCCCATTTTGCTATATATTGGCCATAGTTATTTGCAATAACTTAACGGTATTATCACGTGAATTTCTTTGTCTTTTGGGTTCCCTATATATTTTAAAAAGCATGTCTTAACTGCTGTACAGGTCTTTTTATGAGATTTAATTGTGATCAAAAAGTATTTTTCAAGTCTTGAAAGACAAGGTAGAAGAGAAAATTATATGAAATACATGCATATAATAGACAAAATGGGTATGTTTATAGATGTAGGTGATGAAAGTTTGTGTTGTAAGAACTGGATGTGTCAAATGTCCTTTAAATTCCTTGTGGAATCTGGAAAAAATCCACTATGACCCACAACCGCTATTTAGATGTTGTAATTTGGCAAACATGTAGAGGTTCCTAGGTTAAAACAGGTGATAAGGGTATTGGTTTTTGAAATCTAGGGAATGATACGTATAGATCTGGTTGAGAGTCATTAGCAAGGTAGTAGTTATTTATATTATGTATATTTAAGAAAATAGTAATTGAAATTGTGAACAAATTGTAAGGCCTGTCCTTGAAGGCCAGTTGTGTATCTGCAAAAGATGAGTGAGCAGTTCTTTTTTTGGAATACCACACGATACAAAGGTGAATAAAGTCACCTTCTCCCTCCCTCCCTGTAGTCAGAAATGTTTGCTTATATTTGAAAACACTATAAATGGATTTTTTAAATGTTCAATGATTTTTCCTGGGAGCCCTGAGAGGTTGATGTTAAGGAGGGAAAGTGATTCTAATCTCAACACGGACTGGGCTGCGTTCTAATTTTATATACAGTTCCCATTGTCAGAGTGATACTTTCAGTAGGTTTTTTCTCCCTATAAATAGACAGTTTCCTTCCAAAGGAAATGAAACTGTTTGAAATAGAGGGATCTGTGTTTCTTTGAAAATCACATGCAATTGTTCTTGTGTTATAAAATAAGAAGAGCCTTTGACAGAATTCCAAATGATTATCTTTAATCTCTGTCTCATGCAGGCATATTAAAATGAACACAAAGCCTTATAAACCCTGAAGTAGGTTATTTAGAATCCAATCTCCCTTCAGGTAAATCACAGTAGCAAAGGCTTCACTGGGCTGGTCAGGATGCATAAGGAATTCCATCCATTCTCTTATCCATGTTTTCATCGAACGGTAGGCTTGATACCATTCTGAAGTGGTGGGTATGGTCAGCCATACAAAGTATTAACATTATTAAAACTGTTAGGGCAGATTCTCTGCTGACATAAACCAGTGTGCTGTCAAATTAATGAGTTCATACCAGTTTATAGTGGCTAGAGAGATCGTCTTTAGCACAGTACTGTACTTCACTGTAACTGTGTGAATGTACAAAGATGTATGCATACTCACAAATAGATTTTTTTAAAACCTCACTCTTAGTGAGTAGTTAGTTCTGGCATATCTGTTTTTAAAACGGTGTTTCCAAAGTCTTTAAATGAAGTTTCAGACACAGTTCTAGTCTACCAAAGCACTTTAGTCTCATGCTTTCTGCATCAGTCAAAAATGCAGATATTTTCTATATAGAGAAATACACGACATAAATGTTATTTATTATTGTGCCTGTTTTCTTTCCTCTCATGTGAAAACGAACCTCTTTTCAGTGTCACTCTGCTTATACTTTGCATAAAAAGATGGAGAAATATGAGTGCACTTTATTTTATTTAAAAGCTCTCTTTAATGGTTTTCATTGAATAAGCATTTTCTTTCCATGTGTTAAGCTGTATTAAATCCAAGGTAATAGCTTCTTCTTCTAGTTATGATTTTCTTCTGATGCTCCTTGGTGTTTTCTTTTGTTGCGGATCCCACAGGGCCATCTCCACATAGCCCAGGTTCCTCAAGGCGAGCAAGTCCAAATCACGCAGGACAGTGAGGTGAGCCAAAAGTGTAGGTGCCTCTGGAGCAGATGTTGGTCAAAATTTAGGGATTCAGTTCTCAAACCTCTGAGATCTGCTACAATACACTGCAGAGACCAGTGAGGGTGGAACTGAGAGCATGTGGTGGAACCAGGATGAAATATGTTTTATGGTAGTAAACACAATATGTTATTTCTGTCTCTATTTTTTGGGGGTGTGTGTGTGGTTCTTTTTGTTTGTTTGTTTTGGGTGGGGCTTTTTCTGTGTTTTTTTTAACTTGACCAGCCAAGACAGCTCTGTCTGTGTGTTACACAAATGTTGTTGTGTGTGGCTGATGGTCTTCATCAGAAATTTAGTACTTGGAGTACTGAAGAAAACAGTTCATGAGCTCACACTGCCATTGAGAAATTAGATTATTCTAGTTAGATTTATGAGCTAAACGTGTTCAGAATACTCAGTGTCTTTAATCATGGGAACTGTTGAACAGAAGTTGGAGAAACCTTCAGATGGCATCTAGTAAAGACATACTGCAGAATGAAGTGAACTTGCCTTCGTTACTGATTGAGTAATCTAGCCCTGCAGTATTTGCACTTCGTAATTTTTTCCATAAAAATAGCGCACAGGTATGGAAATGGGTAAATCCAGTACTGAACCCCTCAATTTTGCCTTTTTTTTTTCCTTGCTGAGGCAAACAAGCCATTAAAACCAGCTGAATTTACCTGAGTGAGAGTGCTATTGTCAGTTATTCAAGAATGTACAGAGACTCTTAACGACCAAGGCTGCTGTTAAATTTCTTATGCACTTAGGTTTTTTCCACATGAAGAAGCAATAGCAAAATAAGCATAAATGCAGAATACAGTTTTAATCTGTATGATTTCCCTGTAGAGTTTTTTAAGTCAATGTTAAGCGTATCTGCTTGTGAGTTAGTTTAATCCATTTCTAAAGTACCCTAAATCACATCTCATAAAAACACTTTCGGTGCAAAGGAATACTGTTAACACAGGGAGCTATTGCAGAATAAATATTATCGTAAATATTATATAAATATTATAGTTAAAGGCAGTCTCCTTTGAAGAGCTTGTCAGACCTAGAGAGAAATAAGAAAGGATCAAAATGTTCTGGCTCTCTAGGAATGCAGAGTGAGTTAGAATAAAACCGAAGCAGTTCTTGGTGAAAGAGACCAGAAAAAATTGTGATTCAGCAGATACTAGTTGTAATTGATCCGGAGGTTTGAGCACACACCGGTGTCCATTGGCTTCATCTGAAGTTCCCATATGTAAGGCTTTTAAGGACTACATTTGTCTGTGACAGATAAAAACATCTGGTTTTAAATTTATTACAATGTACTCAACATCAAATAAGAGGAAGTGCTGCCAGTAAGAGAAAATGCAGAAAACATGCAAATCAGGGAACTGGTAATTTTGTCCTCAAATAAATGTGTTATTTCATTGCAAGTCACTGTGTTTGGGGAACTGTGCTTTCTTAATCTAAGTGCATTTTTGAAAAGACATCTCAGTTTTTATATGAATTAAAACTTCATTTTGTAAGGGTGCTGCTTCTGTTTAGACTTTGTAGCTAAGATCCCTTTAAAAGAATGTACATATTTAGAATTTTTTGTAATAGATGTAATTTCCGTAATAGAACTATGTTGGTCTTTGGTATTGAATTTTAATAAAATAAAAAAGGTCTCTTAGCACAGGAAGTAACTTTATGAGAACAAATAGTAAATAACACTCCAATCACACAAAAGTATTATACTACTAATTCTAGTTTAGTAAGAGTTTGATTCAAATTTTCAGTTCTATATAAATAAGAATAAAAAAAAAGTCTTACCTCAAAAAGCCAAACAAGCTTTGCATAAAAATACTGTACATTATACAGTAACTTTCTAAAAGCAAAAAATCCTGATGTAGAAAAACCTCCTTGCTTTTTAGTCTGTTTATCCTCTGTGGTTAAAGTGCTGACCATTGAATTGTAGCTGGATTGCCAAAATAACCCTCAGCAGAATTTCCTAAATTAATAGATTTCCTTAATATTGAAGTTGTTTAATATTGAGATGAGAAACAGGCCTTTTTTCCAGGGCAGAGCAACTTTTTAAATTCCAAGGTCTTATTTATTGTCAATGCTCTTATTTTACAGGGAAACCTGCAAATACATCAAGTGCACGTGGGTCAAGATGGGCAGGTAAGAACAGAACTGAGCTTTAAGCAGCAATTTACTTTGGTCTTTAAAATTAATGTTGCAGTTGGGACGATGTCACGTTATTAGTGACTGTTTTAAAGAGTAAAATCTGTTCTGGTCTTCCTGTTTAAATAAACAACTTGCAAAATGATAAAGCGTGAGCTAAGTATTTTGGCTGTGGATTCAAAGTATTTGATCAAGCTTATTTCATTACTCCTGCAAGGTACTTTATCCCTGTGTGTTATATATTTTCTACCTGATTGTCTTTGGTCTCTTCGCTCTTACCTTCACTAACTGGATTGATTATATTGCGTACGGTGTGTTCTTTTCTCTGTTATCAGCTGTCACTATGGCCAGATGCGAGCTCGGTCCATGCAAACCTTAAGAACATTTATTGCTGAGGTTTAAGCAGCTATTTTTTCATTATATGGCTGTCTTGGGAGAAACAGATCTTTCACATCTGCTTTTGTTCTTTTTGATAAGGTGGCTTTATTGGGTGCTTATGCATACATGAGGTAAGAAAAAGAAGCTTTTACTTTTGAGTGATGAGTCAATAAGTGATTAAATTAGCAGAATTTCCATGTCAGGTGTCAGCAAAATTGCTGACACTTGATCTCAGACACACTTTACTAAATGTTGAGCTATATTAAAATATCCACAGTACAGAAATATTCCTGTAGGAAGCTTTCTAGCTAGGCTGCTTGAATAAATGTGCTACAATTTTTTTTCTGTTCCTGTTGAATATTAATAAGTTGTGAGACATATGGCTAGAACTTGAATGCTGCCCTGAATTGAAAAGGCTGACATCATGAAGGTTCTTGAACTCAAAGGCCTTGAGAAGCTACCGGTACTCTGAACTTTTGACCACATACACATTTGTGTGGGGAGCCAATCTAACCTCTATTTAAAAAATAATAATTAAAAGCCACTTTAAATGTTCTTTACTGAGACTTTAATCAGAAGTACTTTTGCAGAAGTGAGACTAGGAAAAGTGATTTTTTTGAGACATGTAACAACCTTTGTTTTAGTACTTAATGTTGGGTTTTTCCTTCTTTGTGAAATACTGCTGTCCAAATCACGTCTTCTTAAAAGGCTAGTACTGGGTGGTGTTATGCCTCTCCAAGAGTGGCATGTAGATTAAGTTACATTTTTTTAAAATTATAGCCTAGTAAGATTATTTTTCCTCTTGAAATAGCTATTAATAACAAGTATTCCACAAATTGATTCTTTCCTTCTTAAATAGAACCAAAGAATGTGCTATAAAATGTTGTTGCGAGTTCATGCGGGTTTTAAGGAAAATGCTTGAAGCTGCCTGTGTTAGGCAGGGAGAGGTGAGTCCTTTCATACAGCAGTGGCGTTCAGCCATGTCTCATGTGAAAATACAAGTGGAGTACAAAACTGTAAACTCTGGAGTAGTAAAAACCTTCCAGACTCTGAATGCCTGTAAGTGGAGTCTTGCTGATCACCTGGGCAGTTCCATTACTAGATGGAAAAAAAAGGCTACACTGGAAGAAGGATTTTGTACAAGTATGTGTTTGTGTGTTTACATGTGTCTGCATATATACAGATACGTGATATGTGTTTGTTTGAAGCGTGTGAGAGCACAGACAGGGTGGGGAAGAAGAACATAATTTAATTGATTCTTTTGTTGAAATCAACATCCACTTTTCTAGATAAGTGAATGTTGTGGCTGCCCCATCCCTGGAAGTGTTCAAGGCCAGGCTGGATGGGGCTTTGAGCAACCTGCTCTAGTGGGAGGTGTCCCTGCCCGTGGCAGGGGGTTGGAACTTGATGATCTTTAAGGTCCCTTCCAACTCTAACCATTCTGTGATTCTATATAAAGGCATCTGTACTATTACATAGCATATGTTTGGATAGACTCGGGCTGTACGTGTGTGTGTAGGAAATCGGTTTAGCATCCAATTTCTGTTTTGTTTTTTTGTTTTTTTTTTTAACTGACTGTACTCTGGGCCTTGCTTCTAAACTTTTGTTGAAAACAAATGGTGAAATGCTGGATTTTTTTTTTTTTTTTAAAATTTGTGCACTCAGCAAAAGGGTAGCTGCTATTTCTGAGAATCAGCAGCCAGGTGCTGTCACATTTCAGCTGACATCTCTGCAAATTCACAGGAATCTTCACAAGCACCTCCAAAAGTATTTGCTGCCTGTTTTCCAGTGGATGAAAGAATAGGAGTGAGCAAATATTTAGGGGATTTTCATCTCTATTCTGTATTGAAGCCGTGTGGGTCTGTTTTGCAGGGAGGTGGATGAGTAGCTCTCATGTGATTCCTTGCCACAGCTCCGGCTGTGTGTGATGTGAAGGGGCAGAGAGGAGCTCTGGGGCTCAGCTGTCTTCTGCTCATCAGCTGATGGGTGTTTTGAGCTATTAGCTCATAAAAACTGCAAAGGAAAATGAGTTAAAACTAAACTGTATTTGTGGTTTAAGAATGGAAGTTGAAACTAATACATTTTCCTTGGCACTTGTAGTGGGATATGAGCACAAAAACCTGTCATACGATACGGTTCAGTGGGAATGTAAGTCATAACAATCCAGTAGCTTGCAATCATCTGTACATGACCTGTGATCAAAGGGGCTGCTGTAGTTCTCCCACCTGCCCATTACTTTTTAGGAGAGTAGACTTTTCTTCCATGTTTTGAACTTTAATGCAAGTTGCTGAGGGACACTGCGGAATATTCACTTCCCTTATTGTCAATAATGTGGCACTTTCAAGACTTCCGTTGTTGAATATTCTTAGCTGATTAGTATATACTTACTAATAGTACTAGATCTTAGCTTGACTACTAAATATTCCCTTTGAAAATTCAGCTGTTTTCCACGTGTTACTGTGCACTTACCAGATGTTAGATATTCTCTCTCTTCCGATGAGGCTTAGTTCTGCCGCCTGATGCGGCTTTCGCTCAGAATCACGAGTAAAAGGTTTACAAGAAGCCGGGACTGCAAAGCATGGAGCTGTTAACTTCGTTTGAACTAAAGCAGAAAATGGCATAAATCTACTGTGAAATCTTGTCAGTAAAATTTCTGAGGTGATAGATACATTTTAAGCTCCGTAATGCTAGCAATAAATACTGACTTCTCTGCGTAATGCTGCTGGTTGCTGATTTTAACTTTTCCCCCTCCTCTTGAATTGTCTGTCCTGGTAGTTGCACTGAATTTAGATCTCGTTTTTCTGGCATCATTGCTCATGGAACTAATGAAATCATGCCAAAAAAGAACGCTTTCTACCTACACATGTCTTCTATTAGCTGAAAGTTTCATATTTCAGTGCACGTTTAATAAAAATACCAAACTGCAAAAATAATTAGAGTTCATATTAACTAACACTTGAAGTTGTGGACCAGTGGGAATTTTTTTGGACTTCGCATTTTATACTTACAAATTACCAGAAGTTTTCTAATTTGTCTGTTGTTCCTCTGAGTACCTGCCCTCCTTTCTTCCCACCTCCATCCTTTTCTTCCTTGGAGCTTGAGTGTTTTGCATCCCAGGAGGTGTTCAATGTGTGTCCTGCACAAGGTGTGCTCACATAGTGTCTCAGTGTTCAGAAGCACACATGGGATATAAAGAGGGTAGAACAGGACAATTTTAGTGGTTTGATGTTCCTTGATTCTGCATTTTAGACATTCCATTTTGTGTGTCCTCACAGCCAGCATTTCTCTAATTTAGAAATGAATTAAAATGACACCAGGCAAATGGACTTCAACTAATATCCTTATTTCTTAAATTAAAAAGTTAATGCTCTTTAAAATCTAAAATATGATCATGCATATTGCTGGAGAGCTGACAAAAAAGGAATAAAGAGTTAGCAGCATTTAGTTCATTTAATATCAGTATCTGTAGGTAAGTGGGAAGCAGCAGGAGAATCCAGAGCAAACAGCGTGTATGATAGGTTTAGCAGAGAAGAGCTAAGCAGTGTAAATTGCTTTTCTGGTATTTATTTTCTTACTGTATGTGCATATGAAATAAACATGCAGAATCGCTTCTGCTACATTACAGTTTTCCAAAAGAAACTTGGCCTCTCATGTAGCTGTTGACACAGTGTCTTCCAGATCAGTTTGTAATCGAAGTAGTGTGGTGAAACTCATCCTCAACCACAGGGTTATGTGTACGTAGGGAGAGAGAGGATCACAGTAATAACAGATTTTTCTGCAGCTCAGTGAGTATTTGTGTGGAGCAGTGATTGCGTTATCTTTTTCTGAACTTTTCCTCTGACCTTGCTGCTGTGGGCTTTGGGGCATCCCTGAGGTCTGGAAGAGTTCAGTGCGGGGCTGGGGAGGTAGCTCACTAAGAAAAGTTTAGAAGAGCATCCTCATATGTGTAGTGATTGTTTCAGAGCGTACAAGTCTGATCAGAAAAGATCAGAAAAGATATTATTGGAAAATTGCTGTAGTGATGGAGAAAATATGGCCGAGTCCAGTGCTGTGAAGTAGCAGCTTGCTCCTGTTGGGCCTGAAAGCTTAGAATATAGACGGGTATGAGAAATAGATCAGTGAGAGTTTGTCTTTAATGTCCTCAGGAGGAGTATGAATCCGATGTCTCGTTCAGGTCTGGTTTCAATATACATAGCTGTAATACAGCTCAGGAGGAGATATGACCTCATCACCTATGTTTGAAACATCTGTCCTGTTCCTGTGCTCTGCTGGAGTCTGAAGCGAAGGGCAAGCTGTTAAATCTTAGAGGAATGGAAAAGGGGGAGAAATGGTGCCAAACATTCAGGGGAAAAAACTTATTCTAATAATCCTACATAAGAGCCAGTGGATCTTATTTGTGAGTGGATCAAACTAAAAGGAAAATACATTGGCTTGTGGAGAAAATTATTTACAAACCTATGGGGCAGTCTTAAACCAACTCTTTTAACACTGAGTTGTTGTACCTCTGTTTACTTCAACAATCATTGTGACACTCACACCTTGCTTTTCAGTGAGAGCACCACATTTTTTTAAGGTCCTAGTTAATCCATAACTCAAGCATGATTTCTCAGTTGTCTGAACAAAAATGTGTTGACACATTAACTCAGCTTCTGCTCACTTTCATGCATTTTGCAGATGTTATTTTATTAGGAAAGAAACTGTTTAATATTTTTCTGAATACATATTTTAACTGCCTTTACTAAGCCTTTGGAATAGATGCTGCAGTTTCTATCAATATTAACAGCTTCAATTCTATATTATCCAAAATGGATGAAAGAATCATCTCCTTAATTTTCATATAATGCCTCTAATTAAAAATTGCTAGATTTAAAAATTGTAAAATTCTTCATTTGGGTTCCTCCGTCGAGAATGAATACAGGGTAGTTCTTTTCCTGTCCCTAATTTTTAAGCAGTAGAGGGCAGTAGTATTCAGATGATTGTCAGTTACTTTCTCGGCGAAAGCTTGAAGAAATGAGGAGGAAATTTGATGTGAGAGAAATGCGCTGCTCCGACATCAACCTTGTAAAGTGTCATACCGTGGGGACAGAGACATTCACCGCGTGAGTCTTTCTGCATGCCTTGCTGCCACCGGGGCTGTGTGTCCACGCGCGTGTGCTTGTGTGCAACCCAGAGAAAGGAAGATGGACCTAAACTTCTGCATCAGCTGCTCTTAGTAGATTGAAAAGGCTTTTTTCTTGTTTTCAGCACATCTGCTTTGAATAATGCGCACGGAGAAACAAACAGGATTGTTAGAAGAAAACCAACAGAATTAAAAAGCCAATATAGTTCAGCTGGAACGTAAAAACTGCTTGTATGGTTCTGAAAAAAAAAAAATAAATATTTTTAGCTGATAGTTCTTCAATAATAGGTTGTACTAAAGTCTTGCAGGTCTGTTTTCAGGGACAAAAATGAAGAGAATCATCTTGAAACAACATGTTCTTTATTCAAATTTCATGTAGAAGCACAATGTATTTATAGTTAAAGTAAGATTGCTTAAAATACTTAGCTGTGAGCACCTTACTCACTGGATTTTTCTTTTTGGGCTTGGTGGGACATTTTTTTTTTGCTTGAAGGTTTGCCTTGTGCACATTCACTCATTAATTTGACATTCCACAGAAGAGGTGTTCTCCACTTTGTTCCTCAAAGTAGAGACTCAAAACCACTTCCCATACTTTTTAGTTCTGAAAACTTAGTTTGCTAGAGAAAGTAGTATTTTAGCGAATTAAAATTGAGTTATTGAATTTTGGAAAAATTGAGTGCATTAAATTGAGTGGATTAAAAAAAAATGCTGGGGGAAAAAAACGTATTGCTTCAGGTGATCAATAACATAGAAAATATCTCTAGAAAAATTAATATTATAAGAAAACCAGTAAATTTGTGTTATTAAGTATGAGTAACTAAAAAAGTGGCTGTAATAAATTGCTAGATGTAGTTTAAGTACAGAATTTTAAATGTGTTTGTAGAAGGCTTGCACCTTTTAGTTGCAGAGTAGGGTAAGATGCTGACCAGTAGGACACCAGCTGGTCTCCAGCGGCCCTTGTTCTGTATAACTTTGCTGAAACAAATCTGTGCAAGTCGCTTACTCCGCGTTATTATATTTGATGATAGAACAACATAATTCTTCTGCCCCACTACAAAGAGACAGTACTTGGGGGGAAATACAGTCCTTCCGTGGCAGTCAACGAAACGTAACAAAATAGGGGAAAAAACCCAGAAGGGGGAATGCTACTAAAGAGCTGTTGATGGGAAGATACATCCTCTGTAGTTACAGAACACAAAACTAATTCTGGTATTTATTGAAGATGCCACATGTTTTTTACTACATAGCATGTGTCCACTTTCAGTGGAAAATGGCGAGTGATTTAGAAGCTGATTGAGAGTCAGCAGCCCTTTGTGAGTTACAATTTTTGATAAACACTGCTGTTGCAAATCCAGAAATTCTGTATTCTTTCATTAAGGCTTAAATCCTAATACCGTTATGGTGAAAGGACCGTTTCTTTCCATGTCTGTGCCGCTGAGCTGAGGGATTCTTCTGCCTTTTGGCTGGCTTGGAGAGTCTGAAAGTGAATGCCCTGTTTATGACAGGGAGAGTATGTACTTGTTCTTTGTGTCCAATTGTACTTCTGTCCCTCTTAATTATGTAAAATTTCAGAAATGAGTTATTGGATGCCTTATGTTCACTAATCAGTACAAGAAGCTGTAGCAGATACTGAAAGCCACCACGACTGGAAAGTAGCTTCAATTTTTATACTTACCATTTTAAATTTCAAAATGTGTAAAATTTTTTCTTTGTTTTCTTTAAACTTAAATGTTTTACTGGCACATTTAAAAATATTCTGTTATTTAACAAGTGATTAGTAGAGGGATTTTCTTTGGGCTTTTTTTTTTTTAATTTAAGGAAAAGAGAAAAGGCAAATGCCTCTTACTTCATGTTTTGAGAGCTTCACTGCTTTAACTTGACCACATCCAGTAATTTTCTCACTTTTTTTTTTTATTGCTTAAAGATTTATTGTAACTCTTTCCTTATACTAAGATTTGTTAAAAAGGGAGTAGGAGGAATAATCATGGCAAATTTTGAGCGGTGTACAAAAAAAGGATACCTGGTTGCTGCTGTTTATACAAGTCTTCTCTTTCTCTGTGTTGAGATTTAAATTGTTTTTCTTTCCTTTGTGCTGTTTCCATCATCTTACTCATTTATGGTGCGTGCTGCTGGGAAGGCAGTAAAGAAACTTTTTGGACCCAAGATTCAGCGGTATCAGATCCCTGCAGCTGTTATTGGGTCATAAGCTTCATTTGCAAACTGGCTGCATTTCGTTTTCTTTCTGCACTATTTTGTGCCAGAAAATACGACTTTATTTTATGGAGAAAACCAGCTATGTCCACCAAGAACAGTATCTTCAGCTGGGTCAAGAGGAAAAGCTTTTTTTTTTTTCCCAGCAGCATTGCCTATTCTCAAATGTAGTAATTGTTACACCCCACTGCCATTAAGACTTGAACATTTTCCACTGTAAGACATGTTTATTACTACGTTTTTCTGTTCGAAGATGTAGCAGGTGTACATTGGCACTCCCTTGAAGTAGTTTAGTCCTCTTGAAATGTGATGTTATTTCATTCATCGTGATGGATAAATATTACTCCATTTTCAGAGCCTTTAGCGAGGACCCCAGGAGCCTCAGCTTCTTTTCCGTGCGTTATTTAAGTTTACATTAAATTGGTGGAAAAACAGACAAGACAAATTGGGTCCTTGCCCTGGTGTGTGCAGAAAACGTACAGTTCTGCTTTTAAGGGGTTTTGCTTTTAAGGGGTTTTTCTTTGGCAGCATCAAGTAGTAGTGGCCTTTTTGATACTTAAGTGAAATTATCTATCTTAATGCCATGATGCTAAGAAAAAATAGTAGCTTAGATGAATTTACTCTTTTTGTGGTATCTCTGGCTATTGGAAAGAATCTTTTGTTGCCTGGTTGCTGATCCTGAAGGCTGTGTTAACTTGTTTTCTTTTGCTCAAGCTTGAGTAGGGACTGTTTAAAAGACTTTGCAAAATTAGCAAATATTTTTGCGTTTTGTCGTCTCAACTTTAAAGCAGCCTTTATGTGACGATGAAATAAAAGTCAACATCTGTAAGAGCATGGGATGGCACAAGCAGTAACTGTTGTACGTTTGTGCACTTAATGCACAAGTGAACTGGTGCATGGTGTGAGGTTTTCATGTAAATGTAATAGAGGGTGGAAAGAGTACTTTATGGTACTTTTCAAAGAAGTGTATCCAAATAGATTTTATGTGTGGGAAAGGATGGAAACAAGGAAGAAAGAAACGGACGTAACTAAGTTTATCAGGAGTAGAAGAAAGGAATTGTTACTTTGGAGATAAAGCAAATATTAAGTTCTTTTAGTTTACTTAAGGTTGGGTGCAGAGATATTTAATGTGTTATAGTCTATCAAAGGTCATTAATTGTTGTTGTTAATCTGCAGTTCAGCACCTGGTTTAAAATGTGAGTTTAGGAAATCATGGGCGTGTCTGCCCTCTGCTCTCTGGCTCCACTAAAGTTCCTGGAGTCCATAGTGTTGGTCTGAGACTTAAAAAGCCATTTTTGTTCTACCGTTTGGACAAAGCACTTCTTGAAAAATGCTCAACTTCCTTTTGAATTCCTCATCAGGCACTTTGTTATTTGCTGGCATTTGCTCTGCTTCTTTACGTGAAGTCCTTGATCTTGTTTTGTGGGTGGCTGTAATTGTGATGCCTTTGATTTTATTGTAATAGGGCTTGTCTTATCCAGAATCTTGGTATAGCACCTAAGAGGCAACATGTAAGACAGTTTGCAGTTGCCTTTCAAGTCAACTTGTTTTAAGGTTTTTCTCCATCTACTAATTTACATTAATTACCTTTACATCACCAGCCACACAGTGGTTTTGTCTTGTGGTTTTTTGTCTTCTCTAGTTTGACACCCAGCATACCTTTACATGCTAAAAAATGTTTAAGTCTTTGCTGAAGGCAAAGTAAACAGTGTCTCTGGCAGCAAAACCTCATATTTAAGGCTTTTTTTTTTTTTTTTTTTTGTCACTTCAGCTTTTGGCAAAGTGTAACAATAAAGAAATAGCTTCCCATTAATAACAGAGGATTCAAATTTGACCCTGCTTTCATGCTTCATTTCAGTGACGCAGGTAAAGATTTGTTTTGGGACCAAACAGTAAATTCCAGCAGATACTTGGCTGTAAGCTCGTAATATAATGTCTGTGTTTTAAACACAGAGGTTTTTTCCCCCTGGTGCTTCTCAAGATTTAGACATTATGTCAGGCAACTATTTTTGTTTTCTGTTCAGAAGTCCCAGTCCCCAGCACAATGTCTCTCTTGCTGACCTGCAAAGCCTTGCGCTCTTACCTTTCCCTCATCGCAGACTTGGTTGTTTTTCTTTGACTTGCTGATCAAAAGCGGTGAAATGTACAGAGGAATGTTAAAATCAGCCATTATTTTTGTACTGATCTGTATTAGGATTCCCCCCTTCCCCTTCCCCCAAATTACTTGTTTCCATTTGTAAAAACGTTCTGACTGGTGGAAAGAATTAATAAAGGTGATTTGTTAATCTCTTATAGGTATTTGCTTTGATACAGTCCCAGAGTGACAGAGTCTGTAGAGTGATCTGTGGTGGTTGTAAAGCAAGGCTGGTTAATGAAGGTTTTGGAAAAGGATAATATTTTCTGTCATCTTTTTTTTTTATAATTTTCTCCTAAGAGGGTGGGTTGTTCCATTAAAATTCCATTGAAGCAGACAGGAGCATTTATAATGCTCCAAAGAATATGTTCTCTGTTTTGGAGTATATTATGTTCTTTATTCACCCAAATCTTGTTTTAATATTGCTGTAAACTTAATAAGAAGAGATGAGATATGAAATGATAATCTTTTAAATATAAGGAAAAATAATTTTCTCCACCTTCATAGAAGGCATAGGTCTAAGCTGTCTCTTATTAGAGATTTTGGTAATAAAAATCTCTTCTTGTAGAATAGCAGTCATCACAAAGCTATCTTGCCGGGCTAATCTAGAGAAATCATTTCTTTTTTGTTTTGTTTATTTTTTTTAGTGCTCTTCATTTATGATTTTTCTCATCATGTGATACGAGCCCTGTCTTTATGCTGCAGATTTGCCCTTATCCCGTTGCTGTTCCACTTCGTATGCCCTGATAGTTCCACACTCAGTTATTTTAAATATTAAGGATGTCTCTGGCACCGTGCCTGTGTTCAGAAATCACTGTCCCACGTTTGGAATTCTGACCCAAGAAGGATTTTTGGGAATGGTTGGTACAATGGGACTGTCAACGCCCGTGATGGGTTGATACTGGAAACATTATAATGCTAATACCCTTGGCTGGATCCCAGCTACTTGCTTGCTGCTGGCAGACCCTGCTGATTGCTTAGCTGTTCAACCTGGAGAGATCTTGTTTCAGCCTAATGAAAACCAAAATAAGCGTGCACATGTGTATGTGTTGTCAGGTTACTAAATGACAAGTATAGATTTCGGGCCATTTAACATAATGAATCTTTCCACTATGTGAAGTGCAACGGTAAATCTTGATAACTTAAATCTGTTTCCAGGTTTCCGTATTGTCTGCCCAGGTTAAATGATCAGTGGGGTTTTGGGGTATTTCACCACCGGTGCTCATGACTCGGGGAATTTTTTGTGACTGATTTAAGTATGTGGACATGGAAAACAGGTCTCTTTTTGTCTCCTCTCCACTAAAACAATTGCTTTTTGCCAAGCTTGGTCACCAAAGCTATCCTTTTTAGAAATTAAACCACAGTGACTCTAATGCAAAAGAAGAATGAGCTTATCTTTTCAGAAGACAACCTATGATTTACAGTTTTCAGGGTTTTAAGAAGATAATGTTAAACATAGTGAGGTTTGACCAGTTGATTGACTTTTATGTCTGTTTTCTATGTACTTAATCCTTTCCATACTTCAAATATATTTTTTACTCCAGTTCTCCAGAATCTTTAAAATATTTCAAATTAGCTGAGCAGATGTCTAATAAATTGAAGAAGGATAATGAAAGAACATAATTTTCTGATTTGTATGCTAACTTGGAACAAACTGTCTAGAATGCCATATACTTCAGTGTATTTTTTAAAAGTTAATATATGTTTCTATTTCAAGAACATACCTTAAGAATACTACACAGTGGCAACTGTATTGCTTATTTTAGACATTGAAATCCCACGCCAGCAGCATAGCTTTCAGCTCTGATCTCAAATGATATTTTAATTATTTGAGATAAACTTGCTTTATTCAAAGTACATATCTACTGCTGTGAGTAGCATTTGGAAAGTATGTCTGGAAAATCATCCACTGTAGCTTGTCTTAGCCATTTCTTCAGTGTTCTGTGAACAAAATTCTTTTTTGTGGAATAAGTACTTTAAATTACAAACTTGTTTCATTTCATTTGATCCAGTCTGCTGGGATTAGTTGTTGTATACTGGCTCCATCAATTATTCAGCTTGAGCTATCAGTTCCTGACTGCTCTGGAAGCAAAAACCAGTGCTGCTTTACACACAGATATTCTTCTTCTTTGATAGAAACTCTGGGCTCCAACCAGGGGTTGAGCAATGAATGAATCTGTTTTATAAATTGCTTCATTTTTTTACAACTAGTTTTATTCCTGAAATATGTCATTCCATGCTTCTGGAATGTTGCTAAATATTTTTGTTAAACAGCAGAAGTGTTATGGAGTTCACCAGCAGGAAGTGATAGAATTATTTATCATATTAGTGTGATTTTTGTAGTTAACTGTTTTGTTAGAGGTGGCTTGTAATGACACTGGAACTGAGGTATCTCAGTCCCACAGTAGTGACAGAGGAGTAGGGCTGTCTTCACGTCAAGCCCATCTTATACTTGGTTTGTGTTTGGTTTCCAAGACTCGTTCCGTTTTGCTTCTGAGTTGGTACTGGAGTGTGAACTCCAAAACTAAGTAATTTTATGGGTTTCACTGATAAAGGCGCTGGGGGTGGGGTTGCAGAAATTTCTGTAATGCATCAAATTCAGTCAGAGGCAAAATGTCAGTGGTGTAGGTAACAGCTGGTCAGTGGAAGGTAACAGCTAGTCAGTGGAAGGTAACAGCTAGCACAAGAAGTACTAATCAGTACTTCTGAATTCCAGATCTGTGTTGTGAGTTTTTTGGTGGGTTAAGAGTAGCAGAAGGCATGTATTATAGCAGGAAGAAAATAGTGTGCAGTTGAAGGATAGGACATTACTGTGCTGTAAGTATGAATAAAGATGTCTGTGTAGAGAGGAGAAAGCTGCAAGAAAGACTGAACCAGAGACCATGCTTTGAGAAATGAATGAGATAGTTTCAACGGTGGCATGGTGACTCTTGTTGTTTGCTTTGGTGGGATTATGTTTTCCTTCGAGGTAGTGTTCGTTTGATAATAGGTCAATCCACAAAGCGCATATAGAAAAGAGAACGTGTCCCAGTGTTGCACACAGAGGTAAGCCAAAAGTCAGTAGTGAAGATAAAATTTTTTGCCTCTGATATTCACTCTTGTGTGCGTCTCGTACAGCCATGTGCTAATGGGTTGCATTCTGGGGTGAACCCAGATTGTAAGTCTCCTGAAGGAATGACTGTTCTGTCTGTCTGTGCACTACCAGGGAGCAGGATGTTAATCTTCAAAGACGTACGGTAAAATAAGATATGATTTTACTTTTTGGTGTGTATTTTTCATTGTCGATGGTGGTATATCAGGGAGACACTATCTGAAACGTGAAGAAAGGAGCGATCAGTGAATCATCTGTTCTGAATTAAGCAAAATATGACTTAGAATTGCATAATAGGAATGGAACTGTCAAAAACATTTGTTATTGGCCTAATGCTTTTCCAAGTGATGCTAACAATTTTACTGCTATTTGGAGTCCACTTAGTTCGACAGTGAATTTGTAACAGCAAAAAAAAAAATCACTTATGAGTTTCATAAGTGTATTGCATTAGCGTTTATGTAAGTATATACTTAAAAGACCCAAACACAAGGAACAGATGCTCCTTCTTCTATGGAGATTTTCCAAATTAAGATGATTCCCATTTGAGTCCGTGTGTGTTATCTGGAGTAGATAAGTAGTAGTTGAGGAAATCCAGGATTCTGAATGATTGACCTAGAAATGGGTAGATAAAACTGTTCAGGGGGCACTGTCTTCTGTTCTTTTAGAAAATATCATTATATAAGAGCATTTATTACGTATATCAGTTGCAAATGTCTTTATTAAAAGTGCTCCTTTCCTTTGGGAAAATTTAATTTAGATCCTCGCTTTCAAGAATACAAGCCTTGGCTTAGCAATATCTGTGACTTTCTGGAGTTACTTTATTGAAGATACACAGATGCTTTAGTTTTCCATACATCGAATGGTGTATTTTTCATTATTATGGAAGGAGAGTGGGATATATTTGGAGACTGCTGTCAAACTTGATTTTAAGAAAAACAGATCTGTCACTGACCTTTAAAAGAGCAGAATTTTGTCTCACTGATGATAGTGTAGATTGAGACTGCCTTGGTTAATGAAAAAGGAATGACAGCCTTACAAAGCCAGAACATCTGAATTTGGAATTGGGTCCTCTTTCTCTGTGAATGTGTCTTTTTTTAATAGTGACACAACACATTTCATAACTTGCAAATCTGCTAGAAGCCACACTTAAATATCACTAAATTTTAATGTTCCTTTTCACCCTACAGTTGATTCAGTATCACTCGTTTTTCTGGAAAGCTCTGATGAAAACTCTCAGTAAAGCTGAACAGTGTCAGAGGAATAAAAGAATTCCTAGAATGTTGCAAAATAACTGACCGAATGGACAGTGTTAGTGCTCTTGATCTCCTTGCCAGCAGTAGCAGCACCAGTGCATTAACATCAGCCTCTCGTTTCCTGGAGCACTTTGCAACGCGCAGTCACGCTATAGTGACCCCGGGAGCGAAGTCAGTGCTTTATTAGCTTTGATCAAGGCTGATGACTTCTGTGGTGTCTTGGAAGCAGGCATCTTACCCACCGAAGTACCAAGTTCCCTGTTTTTAACAGAATTCTAATCTTGTTCCATTACATCAGACTAAGCCAGATTGTTTTATTGTTTTACCGTTTTATAATTGTTCCTTCTGCATGAGGTATGAAGCTTTTCCTTTCAGCCTCTGTCTAAATATCTATATAAGTTGTGGAATTGTAACAGTTCAATCCTACTTCTCAGACTTCAGTGCTGAGTGAAAGAGATTTTGACCTTCCTCATTTTTTCTGTCCTTAAGTAATTGAAATTTCTAGGCAAATCTATAGTTTCTCCTCTTCAGGATTTCCTGTAACGAAAGATGGAGTCCTTTTAACTGTGGACTAGAACCTAATTGTAATAGAGGGAATTATAGTGCTTAAAGAAAATCAATGTTATTAAAGGTATCCCCTGAAAGTGAATATCTCTTTAAATATGTTTTGCTTAGACCAGGAAAACACAACTGACAAGTCGGTGGTTTTCTCCAGCTCCAGATCTTTAATGGCACATGGCATCCAGCAGCTCTTATTCCGAGCATTTGCAAACACTAACGATCAAGAAAAGAACTTAAAAGTCACAGACTTCAGCTATTGCGGTTAATTGGTTTGTTTTTTATTAGTCAGACCTTGATGTCAGTACAAGAACTGACATTTATTTTGAATTTTTTCTAAATTCATACAAATGCCATATTGATTCCAAATGTTGAATTTGTTGAGAATTGCGTTTTCCATTTCAAGTAAAACATTTTATTAAAATGATAAATTGATTTGTCATCTGTTTGCGTTTTTACTGCAATTATTATTAAAGCAGGAATTGGTGCAAAATGTTTGAATGAAATAAAAATCCTTGCTTTTGTCAACCCAACTGAGTGCAAAAAATCAAAAGCTAAAAAAATCCCCAGACTTCCTCTTTCCCAATTTGGAAAGTTCTTTCTGTATTTGTTTCAGTGAAAAAAACCCCTGCAGTATTATAAGTGCTAAAAGTAGGGGAATACAGGAGTAAAAACACACACAAAATATTTCATTTTGAGATTTTCAAACCAAAATGCGTTGAAATAAAATAATTTTGTGAGGGGAAAAATAAAAGTCGAAACTGTTTTCAGTGTTTAAAAAAGAAAAAAATAATCCAATGTGCGTTAGAATAATCTTTTTAAAGGGTATGAACTTGCACAGCAATAATAGCGATAGCTGCCTCCTGTGAGCTAGGATGTATTTAGTTTTATGGTCCATTAAGTTTTATGGTTCATGTGACACTATCTGCTTCGTTGTTGATAGCGTTGTACTGGAAGGAATGATTTGTGCCGGGCCGTATAAGCAGCAAGAGCTCGTGTTTGAAACGAGTTGTCTGTGTTAAATTTTACTACCATATGTGGTTGTGAATACACAGGCTTTCTCCAGCCTGTCTCCTACGCAGCTCTCCTGCAGGTGCTCTAGAAGTTTAATGTTAAAACCCTAGAAGACAGTGGCTGTGACTTTTTGTTTGACCATACCCAGCCTGATGCTGTGGCGTTGAGTTTGTGATGCATTCTTAGAGAAAACTATTTGAAAATTGCACTTTTTCCTTCATATCAGTAATTGTTACGGGCAGGGCAAAGATTTAAGTGTGTAGTTAAGAGAAGAATTGTCTCCGTTAATAAGGAAAAAAATTAAAAAATTGGAGGAGCAGTTTCCCCTATGCCTTTCTCCGTGAAGCCTGTCACTGAAATTCTGTTGGGGAGTGCTGGTGCATTAGCCAGTGCAGTGGTTACACAATACAAACAGAATTATTTTCTCTGACCAATAGATGCTGAGAGGAATTAAAAGAACAGCTTAAAGGCGTAAATTGATAGCTGCATTCTTTCTCAGAAAGACTGTATATGTGATAAAGGAAATCAACTTGTTTCTGTGAACAAAGTTTTACAATCTAATAATACAAGAAGAGCTATAGGGCAGGGGTAACAACAGAGTGGTGTTCTGGAGCACCCTGAGACATCCACATTCCTCAGCAAGATAGGTGATTCTGGCTGAGATATTTTTGCAAATATATAAAAAATGCTTCTTAAGCTTCGTTGTGAAGCCTTCACCTGAAGTGTGAATGCATCAGAGCAGACACTAGCCCTTATTACTCATCAAAGACAGTTGTGCTCCTTCTTTTAGAAAATATATAGGAAATATGAACACTTAAAAATAAATACTTATATGGGTATAAAGGAATTTGATTCTATGAATTCCACCTATGTTGTCTGGATAGCAGAGAAGTTTGTTGTCATGTAGAAGCTTGTGCCTTTGATGGTTTTGTTTTGGTGCGAAATACGACCAGCGCTTCAGTTAATGAGGCTTTTCATTGATAATGATTTCCTTCATCTTTGTAAAAGAAAAGTTACCTTGTGCCCAGCAACATATACAATCGGTTTTAAATTGTGGAAGAGCTATAATGTGTCTTCTAAGATATAATCTTCCCTGGTAGGTATCCTCAAAAATAGGACATTTGAACTGAGTATCCAATGAAACGAAGGACCAAGATGCCTTTTAAAATGAGGTTGTATTAAATGCATCCCCTTAAAAAAACCCAGGTCTTATTTTTGTGATTTGGAAGCAGTGTTGATGGGTAACAGGGAAACTTTGTTTTTGAAAGTATGGGCTTGAGAGAAGACAGCTCTTTGACTTGCAGTTTTTGCACAGACTTCTCTAGTACTAGAATATTGTATTGTATGTGAGCTGTACATTTCAAGTTGCTTTAGAATTATTTTGATTCTGGATTATTTTTTTCTGTGGAAAAACAGGCATGGATTTGCTATTCTTAGGATTACATAGCGCTATCTTAAGAACTAGCTTAAATAAAAAACTTCATTTTTGTGCTGATCGTTAAAGCTTTTTTGAGCTGTTCTTTTTAGGTAAAAAAGTAGACTTTTTCTGCTCTGCTATATTTTACTTAAAATTGTCATCCATACGTCTAATCAGGGGCTTGTTTCTCCACCAGAATAGCCTTTGGCATCTTTTTTCTTTAGTTACTCCAGGAAAAGTTTGGCTCTTTAAGAATCTTCTTATTTTGGCTTTGCTTTGGTTTCCCCTGGTCTCTGTTCTCCTAGCCCCATCAAAGGCTGCCTCCCTGGCTCCTGGCTGTCCTGACATTCCTTCTTGGTTGTGCTTTTTGCTGAAACTTCATGAATATACTGCTCTCTCGTGCCTTTGAAGTATGTTCATGCCACTTTTCTGTAACTGGTTTCAAAGACCTAAAAGCCTTTCTCAAATTCAGAGTGATTTGGGCAACTCTGTCCCTTGGGTTCCGCACTGGCTGCCAGGTAAAACTTCAGCGGCTTGATCGCTGTCGGGCTTCCAGCTCTTTTATCCCGGCGTGGGCAGGAGCACAAAGGTTCTGGCATACCACCATAAATGTGATCTCAAATTATGACTTCATGTAAAATTCACAACACTTGAGTGTGAGTGGTAAATGAGATCAGAAAACACAAGGGTGTTTTTTTTTTTTTCCTTCTCATTTTCTGCACGGTGGTTTTGATATTGCTGCGTTAGTGTCATTTCAGTGGAGTTGCTCGAGACTGCTTTCCTCATCAATAGTGTGTGTTTTCCTTATAAATCAGTCCTGTCAGTGTTACGTTATATAGTCAGTCCTTCCTCCATAGCCTTTCTTGGTACTGGTGTGAGGGCTCTAAAATACTTATTTCAGGAAAAAAGCGTAATTGTGCCAGGTTGTCATGCTCTCACCAGCAAGGTGCGGGGTTAGGGGCAGCCGCTTTAAAAAAGTTGAGGTTTTGAGACAAAATACATGTAGGGGGTTGTGAAGGTTCTGTTGTTATTTTGCGTAGCCAACTTGGAACAGGACATGTAATTAAAAAAACCTCAACACAAATGCGCACATGCAACCTTTCAGAAATCTTGTGTGATCACTGAATTCCATGTGGTTCGAGGCATAAAAAGGAAATGGAAGATATCCTCAGTGGGAGAACAGAGGATGTAAAACATGCATTGGAGTTGAAATTTGCTAGGTGTACAGGAGAGTTTAAAGAAGAATGGACTGAGCACAACAAAAAGGAATACGGTTGGACAGTAATAGCTAGTTTTGGCACATGGGAAACATTTAACAACTTTCTGTTAACTCGAAAGAGAAAGGTAACTGTGAAATTGATACTGGAACAGTGTTGCATTCCAGGAAGAATTGTAATACAAGGGAGTGAGGCAGTTTCACCTTCTAAGACAGAAGGTGCTAAAAGTGGTTGAAATCATAGAAAACCATGGGACTAATCAAAGTTTCAAGAACCACTTTTTTCAGTTGTTTTTTTTTTTTAATTGTTTCTGTGATAAGAGATCAGATTATGATAGCCACCTGAGTGAAGAACCTCAAAAGCAAAATGTTTTTTTAAAACAGTAGAATTAGTCCATCAAAGCAAACCCCTTCCCTTGTGGTAAAAACTATGGATAGTTTTTACTATCCATAGCTCTGCTGCTGTGGGCACGAGGGAGAATAAAAAACACTACAGGAGAAGAGACCTGAGCCACAAACCACGTGGATCATAGAGCTAGGGTCCAGCAGAAATATTCGTTAAAAATATTTTGTTTTGCTTAATTCAGCAGTTCTGCCTCCTCATGAGGACAGGAGGACCACAACAAGAGCCCATAAAAAGCACAATAATACTTTTTTTTCCATTTTAATCCTTTTGAAAGAGACAGTTTTCTCAGATTATCATTTGAGTTCAGTTCAACACCAAGATGCTCTGTTGAAAATTGCAGCGTGGTTTTGATAACACAGAGCAGTGATGGCCAATGGACAACCCAGGGGGACAATTTGGCATGCCAGAACTGTTTATTGACTGGATGCATGGTCATTGCAGCACTCTCGGCTGTGTTGTTGTGCTAGAAAAATCTCTTTTGAGTCTCAGCAGCACCATCACTATATTTGGATATGTACTCAGCTGAGAGGAAAGGAGATAAATAATGTGCTGGAGGTAAGTCTGACTTCGGTCAGCAGAACTTGCGTAGTGGAAAGGGCTCCGTGGAGAAGGCAGAATGTTTGTATGGCTTGAACATTGGGTTCATGACATCTTCCAGTCAAAGTCTTTCAGACATCCCTTTCTAATGCAGTGTAGGCATTCTCATTTTCATTCTTCTGTTGGACAGTGTCACAAGATGATTCTCAATGCTTCATTGCTGCTCTTCTGCAATTTAACAGTATCCAGCACAGATTGATTTGCAATGGTTTTGGTGGATCTGAGGCTACCATAAACTTTTGGATTGAAACAAATAAGAAAAGATAGAACAGTCAAGGGTGTATCTCATTAAACACTCATTTAGAACAAAACCATGAAACCCCCTAGTTTGCTACCTTAAATAAAACCTCCTCTCATCCTTACCAGGCCTACTGACACTGGAGATGTGCTGCCTCAAACCTCCTGCTGTAATAACCAGATCCCATCCTCTGTGGTAGTTCTGGCAACTGCAGGTCACATTGTGTCTGAATCTGGCCAGGCTTTGTTTGTGTATAGTTGGTTTTGATCAGGTTGACATGTACTAAATTTAACTCCAGTCTTTGTTCCACTGTGCTTTTTGGCAAAAGCTCTAGAAACAATGTCTGCAAACATAAAATGTCTAATAGATTTGTACTGCATTGGCTGATCGTATATCTGCAGTCAAAAAAGCAATCTCTATATTCCAGTGGGATATCACCCATTTGCTCTATTTGGCAATACCAGTTAGTGGCTCATGGTCAGCTGGCCTCTCAAAGGTGAACCACAAAAATTTTTCACACAGCTGTATCAAAGCCAAAACCTCTCCTCTTTTTGACTGTACCTGTTCATAATCATTTTTTTAGCAACTACACATACTAGAGCGGTTACAAGGTACAGGGGTGTCTTATAGGCTTGTCCTGTGGTTGTGTGAGAGAGTCTACAATATACAGTAGCAGAAGAGAGGTGCACAAATTCCAGGAGGAGAGAAGGTGATTTTGCCAGAAAGGGTTTCAAACGTGGAGGGTCTATAGAGTGAGACCATGAATGCTGTGGCAGGGAACAAGTGAGCAAGCCCTGTCACCTTGGCAGTACCAGGATTTTGAGAGAGCTCGGAAGGTTCAAGCCCTGGCACAGCACAGAGAGCATTTTCCTAACTGAACTGAATGATAAATAACTTAACCACAAGGTTGACTGTAAATATTTCATGTTATGTTAATGTTGGTCTTTAAATCTTTTAATGTGTTTCTGAGTTCTCATTTGGAAGGGGGACGTGATGTCAGGGACCGAGACTTTGAACAGCTGAGTTTCCCTGGCCCTGGAGTCTGGGCAAGGTGTTGTGAAACCCTTTCTGCCTGCACGCAGCCAGTTGGAAAGAAAGGCACAGCGAAACCACGCTCCAGCGAGTGTTTCAGCACTGAGTGAGCACAAAACCGCCACATGAGACCAGATGGTTCCAGCTCTTTAAATTTTCCTCTTGAGCTGATCTTTTAATTTAGGAGAAATAAATTCTCCCAGCTGTGTAGAACAACCCCTGTTATCTTGTCACCTTTCCCTTTGAGTGCTTCCTGTCTGTATCTCATCAGCAGGAGAAAATGATGATCACTGAGTTCTTGCAGCTTTCGTTTCTTCCTTCTGAAGAGCTAGATCTGTTGATAAACATTTTCACTTGTTTTGTGTCAATTAATACTGTGAGATTGTTGTTAGAGTAACTTCAGACAGCCTTTATCTTTTACATCTTTATGGTAGTGTTTGTGTATCAGTGTTTACAGGGAATTGTCTTCACAACAGTCTGTATTATCTCTAAAGCAGATTTTATTCATTAAGCCTTTTTCAACCACAGAACTGATCAGAATATGAAGTATTTCACAACAGAGTAAACAAAGGCAAGCTTGCGGTCACAAGTATCCGACATGTTCTCCCCGCGAGGCTGGGAAGCATTGGTTTCACGTTCTTGTCATTGCTGTGGCTTTTAATTCCCATTGCTTGCAGGCTCGTTGGAGCAGGCAGGGTGAGGATGGAAGATACCATAAATTTCTCAGCATTTTAACTTCGGGGAGTGTGAATCATTTCTTTCTTGGAATAACTTTAATAGAAAACTAGGATCCAACCTGATGAGAAAAACGTGCAGAACCTTTTCTTCCTTTTTTTCCTGTTTGAATGCTTTTTTCCAGACTATTTTTATCTTGAATACATGAGTACTTTGAGAGACCTAAGAAACTTCTGAGTTGTAATGCTTACAGAATTAGAGCAGTGTAAAGGAGTATTTTGTTAGGAGTTTTTTTGAGGAGCAGTAGAGTTCCAGCCAATTAGAAAAAAAAAAAAAGTTATTTGTGTCTGGGATAGTTTGCTTTAGATTTTCAATAATATCTGCAGCTTATGGAAGGTTAGAAATTGGTTGGATGTAACATCATTTCTAGTACATTTTACAGCAACATCAGATGTCAGAAGCACAGGAGAGTTTATATCTCACATAGGCAATGCCGAAAGTATAGCAATGTGTTCAGTAATTCCCTGGTTTTACAAGAAGCGGTGGATTATATTCACTCGAATCTTACTCAGTTACTGTGTCATTCTTTGGATTTTTTTATCTTGATGATCTCAAAATACTGAATAAGTGAAAAGCAGAACCAGCTCAGTGAAGATCAATTTAATGACTCCCTCTTCCTAAAAGAACTATTGACGCACTTTGTTGTTTTAGGTCTTGAATTTATGGTTCTTGGGGATGTGGTCTATTCCTTAATGTCATATCGTCTATTGAGCGCTGGACAGAAAGCCAAAACTACTATTTCTCCAATCCTGTGCCTGCCGTTGCTAAGTGTAACTTTAGAAAAAGTACCTTTGCTGTTGGTATGAAGGACTAGAGACACTAAGAGAGTTTATGAAAAATGTGAGGCTATTACTGCATTATGAAGATTCTTAATATGTAGTATGTTATTGTTATAAGAACTGTCCCAGCACAGAGCCAGGGATCGCATGAACCTGCCTTCTCTGCATGGCTGGAGACGGAAAGTTCCCCTTCCTGTTCCCCATCCGGTGTGTGTGAAAAGGAGATAGCAAAGAGGTACGTTGCATCTGGCTTAATGATTCTGAAATTGCAGTTTTATAAATGATTACTGTATTCTTAATAGAGCTTGAATTCATTTTGCCAGATGGGATTCATTCTAACAACTTCAAGGAATTTGGGGCAAAATGCTTCATTCCTAAAATCTTGAAATGATAACATTTTTAACTCGCTCTAAATGACCCGGATGCTGGTCTACCCTAAATCTCTGGGCTTCCTCGGTACTTCTAACTTTGATGAATTGACAGTTTATAATCAGGAGATTGCTCATTTGAATGCCACTCATTTTTGAATGTGTTTTTGATCATGTCTGTAATAATCCAGCACCGCTTCTTAAATCTGCAGGATTATAGAGTGGTTTTGATGCAGCAGTGAAAAAGTAGCTCAAAATGATCCAATGCAGCTTAACCTGCACCAAGGAAGTGCATCTGTGGTTATGGTCACTCACCCTATTATTGTGGGCATCGGGGATGGTTTGTAGCTTACCCATGTACTGTAATTTATTTAGCATCTCAAGCTGCCCAATACAGAAACCACTGTTACAGTGCAGCTTGGCAGAAGCAAGCCTTAAATGTGTCTTCCCTGCACCATTCCATTTTTGGGGCATCTTGAGCTGAGTAGAAAAGTTTGGAAAGTGTTTTATGTACGGATTAATGAAAGACAAAGAAAAAGGAGCAAAAATTCTGTTTGATTTACAGATTTACTGTCAGTTTCCACATGATCTTTTACTCTTCAGTCACAGACACATGAGACAAAATCTCGTCTTTGCTGATGAGACTTGGATAAATGTCAGTTGGAAAACTTTTGTATTTATCCATTAAGGAAGTAGCTTTGAAAAACTTCTGTGAAGGAATTTATTTTTAGATAAGTATTTTCTTAAAAGAAAATTAATATGTTTACAGGGCCAAGCTCTAGCTGTAATAACATCTTTGACTTCTGTGGGTACTTTAAGCGCCTTTAAGATCTTTGGCAATTAGGCTATACTGATAAAGCTATGTGTTCTTATCTTGTCCCTTCTCTTAGCTTAGAGGAAATAATTTGTGCATTATATCAGGGATCAGAGCTAGAAAGTGTGAAATCTGATCCCAGTTCTGCCACTTGGTGACCTGTAGGAAATTGGCTCACCACATCATTTCTGTTTTCTTGTCTGTGTGATAGGTAAATGCTCGTCTCATCTGTCACCCGAGGTATTCTGCAGCTCTTTAAGTATTTAAGAACAATACCGAACCTTTTAGTAAGCTCCTCTGAGTGTCGTTTTTATTGAAGTAAAATAAAAATTAGGTTATTTGGAACTTACAATAACTGTGAATTTCAGATTAACTGTGAAATCTTTCTTCTTGAAATCAGTGTATCCCACTTGCTTGGAAAGATTTTTCTATTCCATTATTCATTACATGGGCCATAAAATTATACTCTAGTGACAAAGCCTCTATTTATTTTTAGACAATTGGCATCCAATTCTGGCTGACCTAGAATGTTTCTTTGATGACAATGTCTGTGATCCAGCTGGGTTTGCTGAATGGTTGAATAAACAAAGACAGATAGTAAAATGTGGGAAAGAAAAGGCTATTTTTATTATATTAGAGAATCTATCCGGCCAAATTCAGGCCCGATTTTAAATGTCATATCTGTAACAGTGCACTTCAGTTAAGTGCCCTTGTGATCTCCATAATATCTCTGGAATTTTATCATTATTAGATTTCAAGGTTATGAGGAGGCGAAGGTCAAAAAGTTTGGAATGAAGGTGGTTCACAAAAAAAAGGCAATCAGTTTGTGATCCGACCTCTTCCTTGCTGAGGTGTGTGGGTTAAATACATGGGAGTAAGAGAATAAGTTGAAGCTTGATTTTTTTCCTCCCTTACCTTTTTTTCATTGTTGTTTAGTTTACTGACTGTTTATGCTTTGTTGCAACAGTTTCAAAGTCAACTTAATTTTTGGATGATAACACTGCCTGTGGGCAAAGAACACCAGGTAGCAGAATAAACAGAAGTCTCTTGTTTTGGCTAAAATAAAAGGACATTTCACTACACAGCATCATGGTCTGAATTTCTCTCTCTTCTTCAAAAAGAAGAGCCTAAACCAGTTGTTAATTACCATGCAATCAGGTGTTAGAGGACAAAATTTGGCTGTGATTCAAATTTCACTGTAAACTTAGGGAAGTTGATCTGTTATACCAGAATTCAGACCCAAGTGGCAAATAACTTTCTTGTATGCATTTAAATTTAATTTCTGCATTACGATAATAGATAGTAATGAAAAGAACATCCTGATATTCTATTTCTGACATCTCAATTGTCAGTTATAGCCTTTTTGCACTAAATGCAGCTCACAGCAGCTTCAGATTCTCACTGGAGCTGCTGGCAGAGAAGAACACCCAGCAAGCCCCGTAATCCTACAGGGTGTAGTAGCAGTTTGGGCCAATAAAACCCATTACTTGCACTGTAAAAAAAGCAATGGTGTAGCTCAAGAATTCCAGCATGAATATTGCCCAAGTATTTTAACAGGGAAAATAGTTGGTTTCACAATTTTTTTTACAGTGGTCATTGCATGTTTGAACAAGAAGCCATTTCTAGTAGGTGTAAAATAACCAGATGTGCTCTAGCTTTTAACTCTGGCTGCTGTGCTACCGGTAGAGGGGTTATTCCTACCACGTGAAACAATTAGAGTACCCAGCAAATGCTCTGCAGGAGCATTCTACAATCATAATCATTGTGTTTGTCTTGGATTAGGAGCTTTAAAGGATTTATTTAGAAGCCTTTCTGTTTATCTGTTTCCAGAATGCAAAAAATGGTCTTCCACATATAATACGCTAAGCTTGATGGCTTCCGTCTAATTTTCCATGGTTCATACTTTCTGCAGGAATGAAATGTAATAAGAATAAATTATAAATATTTATAAGACTATTTTTGTCTTTTATTAGGTTCTTATGATTTAGAATTTAATATCCCAGCCAAAGTCAGAGCTCTTCTCTCTAACATCAACATGACTGCTCAGAATTTTACAGTTGAAGACTGATCTAGTTGACTGCAAAAAACCCCCTCACCTGTCCCAGTGCCAAGGAAAGCATCCGGTGAGATAGACCAAACACAGTCAGCAAACCTTAGACATCCAGATTGGGGTTAGGAAGTTCATATGACCCAAGCAGATTCTAGCTCCCATCCTTATGCCCCCATCTCTCGATTAGTCACTCTTGCAGACTTGTTTGCATGCCAGATGAACCACATAAGTTTTATTGAAAAAATAATAAAAGAATAAAAAAAAAGGCAGAAAGAATTATTAGGGTTCTAGAATTCTAGAAAACTTGCTTTTTATAAATGAACCACTTTCTTTGCTTAAATTTGTATCGCAAATAATTCTAGATGATTGAATTTAACAAATATTTTCTGCATGTTTTTCTTGTTAAATTTGGACTTAATTCGTATGCAAAAGAATGTAGTTGATGGTGCTAGGAGAGAAATAAACACAGTCTTCTTTTAGTTTCTGAAAAATATTTAGTCCCTCTTGTTTTGTGCCCAGACTTGAAACTGAAATATCTCCTAAATTTGGCTTGTGCCGATGTGCAACAGTTTTGTTTTTCATTTCCCTTGTTAAACATGTTGTTCTCAGTTTCATGAAAATCCATCCATATGTACGTTCCGCTGTGGCCGTTCATATACCTTATACTCCCAAACTGGGAGTTGTATTTTGTATCAGTTCTGTCATTGCAGGATTTTTAGGCTGAGGGTTTACAGGGCCACGTCTGCTTCTTTTCACCCCTCATATGAAGGTAGAGCATACTGAGATTTTTCTGCAGTTTGCATCACTTTTTGTTTTAGGCACTTTTATATAGCAGGACAATGAAATTTGTTTTTTCAGTTGTCAGTTCTTTTAAAGCAGAAGAAATATTTTCCTGTGTCCACAATGGCTTCCCTGTTGTCTCATATTACTACTTTGAAAATGAAAAAGCCAAGCAAGGACTTAATGTCTTCAAGAAGTGAGTTTGCATTTCCTTCTACCTGTGAAGTCTTCCTTTATTAAATATCGCCATGGTTGCAGTAAGATAGCAGCAAAGCACTGAGTCAGGAAACTGGTGTGTGCAAGAATGCAGAACCTATCTGCTTTCTCCCATGCTTTTATCCATCCCTTGCCAGTTGATGAGCACTAGTGGTATTCTGCTCTAATGAGTCATCCTTGACCGTGTAACGATGGTAAGGCAGAGTTAAGCAACAACGAGTTTGGAACAGGCTTACAGAAGCTGCGGGTTGATACTGTGTGAACCTGGTTGGCCACGGTTGCTGAAAGCCCTGAAATCTGGACATGTTTGGAAATGATTCCCAATCAGTCCTGCTGTCAGCGTCATTTGTTGCTATGAATGGATGTAGTAAGATGTTTGCTGTTACCTGCCTCTTCACTGGTCAACATCTTCTGATAACGTTCAGATCAGTGCATGAGTCCTTGAGCTTCTTCTCAGTTGTTTTTCAAGGCAAAGCCAAGTTCAGCCCAAGGGAGACACTTGGAAACAAGCTACACTTTCAGTGTGTTGGGGATTGTGTTGGCCTTGGATCTTAGTAACAGTTGTAACCATGAAACTGGATCGTACCACATGAGAGCAATTCAATGACACTCTGTTCCGAGACTGTTAACAGCCCTCAGCAGCCTGTGCTTGGTGACTGTGCCAGTACAGCTCGAGATTCAGAGTATGCAGCTGTACAGATAGAGACATATTTGGATATTTTTACCTTCTCTCTTCTTTTCCCCCAACGAGTTGGAGGAAGCAGGAGCTGCTCTGCACATCCCACAGCTGTCAGAGCTCTGAGACATTCTGCAGGAGCAAAGTATGGATAGCTCACATTTATCCTCTTGACTCTAATGGAAGGGCTCAGTCCTCACAGCTCTTCTTTTGAACAGATTGGTTACACTAAGTTCAAACCCAGAAGACTGGATTAATTAGGTAATAAGCGTATGATTTTGCGCCAGTGGTTTAAAGGTCCATAATGACCAAGCCCTTTGTTAAGATATGTAGCAGACTTGCAAGCAGCTCAGTTTCTTCACAGGAGAATTACTCCCTGATGATGGGGAGGAGCTGTTTTGCTGCTGTTGTTAGGTCAATTTGCATGTTGGCCTCTATGTGTTCTGTGTGGCGGTCACATCGTGGTCAGCCCGGCTGCTGGCGTTAAGCTTTGCCAGCAAAAAATAAGCACTGTGAACCTCCTGGCTGAGGTGGCCAGCTCTAGAGCTGCCCCGCTGTGTGGTGTGTAACCGAGGAAGCCTTTAGGTGACTCTTGTTGGCAAGTCAGTTGATGTTATAGTCATTTAATGACTTTCTGAAGTAATCTCTTAATTAGCAGTGGGCTTTTCTGTCAGCTCAAAGCATCTGCGTTGCTGAAAAGCTCATCCAACTCAACATGTGTAAGGCTGCATTCGGTAAATTGCAGCTAGAATTGATAATTTTTTTTTTAATTTCCAAGAGCTGAAGCTCAACTGTCGCTAGTGTTGACAACATTTGCACCATTACTGCAAATAAAGGACTTATTTACCTTGTGATAATTTGGCTAATTTGGGTAAAACCCTGCACATAGCTCATGTAGGGGTGCACGTGTAGGGTTAGGTGTAGGTACAGCGTGATATGGGGAAGATCCCCTGTGGCTGGGAAAAGTCTTGTGTTTCAGCAGTATCTTGGCAAAAGATATCACTGCGTTTAGTACGCAATTAAATACAAAATCTGAGAAAAAAAAAAATCTGTTTTTGCATGTTAAACTAACCATCATGTTGGGAAAAATAGGTCCTACAGCCTAAGCAGAAAAAGAAACCGCTTGGTGATACCTTTATTAAAGCTGATTTTTACGAAGTTTTTACACATTCTTGTCAAAGAAGAGAACAGGTTGGATGCCTTTGTGGTGTTAAGAAATCGTAGAATGACAAATGTTTTTCTGATCCCTTAAGTAGTTTCTTCCTTGGGTAATGTTTTTCATTGTTAACATGCATTATTTTTTTTTAAATTTTGAAGAATGATCCCCAAACTGGCCAGAAGATGAGGGATTAAAGGAAACATTGCAAAAATACCCTACTGAAAACATGCTTTCTATTAGTATTTCACCATTTATTATCATCCTGTATAAAAAATTTTAAACCCATATGGGTGGGGATTTACTGTATTGGTAAAATACATGGGCTTACATAAAACCACCCTCTAATTTACTACCGCTATTTTTCCTGCTATGTCTAGGCTGAAGGATTTTTAAAAAGAAATTTTATTTTCTTGATGTCAAACAGATGTGTAAAAAACTGAAATTGTTTTTTATTATTTTGTGCAGATTTTACTGTTAGAGGGGGATTTTGTTTTGTGTGAACTGCCTCAGTGGTTTTATCTGATAGAATATACAGATTTTGAAAAAGTATTATTTAGATGTTTGTATAAAAATTCATCACATACAGAAAGAATGAGATAAAGGTATTTTTAATTAAACTTAAAGGTGAAAGTTTTCTAACCTTTTTCTATTTTAGAGTGATTAGAAAATAATGTTTTCTCTGATACCTGTTTGGCAAGGAGAGCCGTATTAACTTAAGAACTTTACATGCTACAAGTCAGAGTATGTAATGTCTTTGTGCTCTTTGAGCTGCGTTTCCAGCTGCGTCTGCTTTGTTTCAGTTGACAATGTTTAACTCCGTTCAGCAAAGTAGTTAAGAAATATGTATTTGGAATGAATGTCTTGAAAATTATAGCTAGCAGATAGTGAATTGCTGTAAAGAGACTGCTCACGTTTCAGGAGGAAGGTTAAAGATGAGCCGTTTTAGAGTGAGGAATTTGTCCTTAGTTTAGATTCTGCCTCACACCCTGCGATGGTGAAGAGCGTGAAATTGGTAAGAACTTACATACTTTCGTGCTATCTAATATTTGTCTGTTTTCAGTCTCTTAGTTTCTTCCCAGTTGTTTTTCGTTGAGGGATGCAGTAAATTCATCTGACAGGCTGTGAAATCTGCGCTTGCAGTTTTTAATAAAGTTTTGGTATTGACCAAATTTAATAAATATTGTTGCTAGTCACTTCAGCTGTCGTCACCCACCCGGTCGCTGAAGATCCGCAGTGCTCTGTTGTATCAGTTGCGGTAGTTTTGTCACAAATAAATACAACTTTAAGTTACAGCACTTATGTGTGTTTTTCGATTCTGAGATTTAAAGCTTTCATTTCGAAACAAAACCAAAACCATCTTCCTACTGCTCAAATTCAATTTGGATTTTTTTTCTTAATTTGCAACAGCACTGAAGAAAATAGGTTGACTCTTTTGGAAGCCTTTTCGTTTCATTTCAGATCCGACTTTGTTTAAAGAATATTCCACTCGTTTTATGCAAACAACTGGGTGGTTGGGTTTTTTTCCCCTCTTGTCCTCTTTATCCTGGGCTCACCCCATGGTGCTCAGGTGCTGCAGCCGCTGTTTCTAAGGCTGTGTGCAGCCAGGGGACTCAGCAACGTGTCAATGGAGCAGTGTCAACCAAAAAGCATGGGAGACGTGTTCCAGAGTGACTTAGCATGGGTGAAGTTAATCTTTTGTAACTGTCGTTATTGGGTACGTAAACGAAGCGTGCCACAAGCTGAAGTAACTGTCCATTTGCAATCAGAAACTAATTAAAGTGCTGCACAAAAGCAAAGCTGAGGAGCATCTCATGATGCTGAACTAAACCGGTGTGGTGTAAGGGTGTGTTTTTATTCAGTGTCTCAGTGCCTGTTTGCCTTAGTAACCTTTAAATTTTCCAAGCCCTCTTCCACATGAAAGAACTTTTAGGTCTCAGATATATTTTAATAGTTTTCCCATGGCTACTTTACTTTATTTCTGGTTTATTTCTAGGATGGAAGAGCTAAACTTGAACTCAAAGGCATAGTGCTAAATACTATTTACAAAATATTTACTATTTTACAAAAGGACATAACGTTGTTTATCTCCTTTTGTCCTGTGCCTTTCACTTCTGGTTAGCTTGACGTTAAAGCCTCTCTTTAACTGCATTTCATTTTCCTGAACGTACATAGTTAATGTGTAAGTCTGTGTGGTGTTAACTTGCACTTGTTGGGGATGAATTTCACCTGTCGCTGTGCTGCTTTTGACCTGTTGCTAAATTGGATTGGATTTTCCTGAGGGAGTTTCTGCTATACGTTATCCTGTTGTCACCAGAGCAGTTTGTAACCTCCCAGGACGTGCGTGTTGCTCTGTTATTTCCCTTTCTGAATGTTAAGGTTAAAAATTCCTGACAATTTAAAAATCTCATAGGGTTTCTCCTAATATTAAGACTTGATAGAGAGGTCGGGGCTGAATGTTTGCCCTTTCCCAAGTAAGCTGACTACCCACCATTCTTAACAGAAACTGTATTTATACTGTTATTAAGGTACATTTGAGAAGAAAAGCATTCTGTAAGCAGTGTATTTTGAGTAAAAGTATTGTGAATTACTTTAACATATGCTTTTTTTCACTAGTAAATATGACTACAGCTGGAACGAAGACCGTTTTCCCCCTTTTAAGTTGTTTACAGATACGGTCTATTACTGCTAAGTTGTCTGTAAGTTCTAAATTTCTGGCATTTCTCTTTTTTGAGGCGGGGGGGTAGGGAAGGGAAGGCATTCAAAACACTCAGATGGAATTAAATTCATTTTGTAAAATCACCTGAGGGGAATTAGATACATCTGCTTAGATAGTTCTGTCTTACTAAATTGTATTAAACACTCTTAAACAAAAAACACTCGACATGCAGCTGTCCCAGGCGGGACGTGGAAGGTAAAGCTGTGTGGTTTGAAGCAGACACCCAAGGTCTCTGTAGATTTGGGTACTAATGTTTTGTGCCGCAACTTAATTCTACCAACAGTGCATAGCAGCTCTGTGCTCAGATCTTTAGTTTATGCTAAATGTGTTATTACAGACCTCGGGCGGATAATAATGAGCTTGTGAGCGAGCCTGTGGACACCCAAACTTGCATTTACAAATTTGGGGTAGATTTTGACTAAAAGAGAGCTGAAACTGTAAACTTCCCTCCTCCTGTCTTCACATACACGAGAGAAGAAAAAGAAGTCATTGTTTTAAATGAGGAGATGCTTGTTCTGCATGTTGCTGTGTGTTTTCTGCAGCACTATCTGCTAGGGTTTGGAGGAAGGAAGAGAATTGTTTTTAAAAGTGTCATTTATCTCTGCAGATAGAAATAGGTTATCAACACTTTTTCAATTATGAATAGTAATGCGTGCAGTTATGTACAGATGATCTACAAGCTAATAATTGAAGGCATGGAATTCAAAGTGAGGAGACCTATCTTCTACTTGTGGCTGTAATTATTCCTGTAGCCTTACTAAAAGGGGAACAAAAAATACAGACGGTATTTGTCTAATCCAGTTTATGTAAAACAGGGAGTTGAAGCAAAATTCAGTTTTTTGAGCCACAGCTGAACCAGAGGGTTTGTTGATACAGAATTAGGACTGAATCCCTTCAAAATACTTTGTATTGCTAGTTTAAAATACTGAGTCTGCTAAAAAATATAATTATATGTGTATATATATATGTATCTACTCTTCTCACAAGACATCCTTTCAGCTCTTTTCACCCCGGTGGGCTCTTGCGTCTCTCTCTGTGTCCCTGTGCACCCTCCATCTGTGCCCTGACACTGTCCCTACTGTAAATGCTAGTAAGGATATTTTTTTCCTGACGCAAGAATTGGATCGGCAGTTACCGTGGGCTCTCACTAGACTGCTCTGAGGAAGGGATTCCTGTCTCAAACACAGGCAGTGCTCCCCAGGATTTCCTCTCACAATCCCACTTTTAAATCTTGCTGCAGATGCCTTTGTGAACACCCGGTCCGTGTCTGTGCTCTGTGTGCACAGCCTTTGGTTTACAAGTGGGAGAAGAGGATACCAAGAGGGTTCAGACCATGTGTTTAACCCATCCTTGTTTCTGTAAGACCAATCCTTGGGTCATTTCTCCACTTGCTAAACCCCTCAAGCTGTCCTTGGGCTCTGACAAGAGGGTTGGATTCAGGGAGTTAAAGGTTTCCTTTGGCTGAAGCCCCATCCTGTGAGTCTGACCCTTTTGAAATTCTGCATTTTCCACACAAGACAGTTTCAACTCACGTGAGGTTACTTATGCATTAAATCACTGTTTGCCTGAAACATCACTGTAGAAATGAAATTAAAACTGATCCAAAAACACAGTGGTTTCACATCCAAATTTTAAGACCTAATTAGCTAATGGCTACAGGGGTTTTAAGTTTTTTTTTGATTGCAACTGGGTTTAGAAGGGCAGCGTAACAGTAGCAGGGTGCTGAAGAACTGCTAAGGAATATTTTTGGCATTCTTTGCTCTACTGAATTGAGAGTTCAAAACTTGGCATTAAATGAAAAGATAAGCTTTGGACCATCTCCAGCGTCGCCAAAGTCACTGGGTTCAGGATTTGAAGAAGTTTGAATCCAAATATCTCCCCAGAGGTGCTTGTTAGAAAGGGCTATGTAGGAACTAAGGGGACTTAAATATCTGCAGCAGAGGTGGTTGGGTTGTTTTTGTTTTGTTTTGTTTTTTTAATTTTCTGTTTTTAAAATTGTAAAGTATTTTTTTTCTACGTATAGACCTATACATTGTTATCTCCGTTTTCAGGGTTTGGGTTTTTTATGGAAAAAATTGCATATGTAAATCTTTTTCCTGTGAAAACACTTGCCAACCAAATCTTTGCTACAGTTATCCAAATGAAAGGCCATTTTTACAACAGAGACTTTTCCATATATGTTTTCAGACAACGCACAAACAGCCAGCCAACAACAGCAGTGGCATTTTTCAACTTTAACCTTGTGTTCTTTAAAATTCATTTAACAAAAAAAGAAATTCTAAGAACTCCCATCTTTTCCATGAAGTGATTCTTTTGAAAACTCAGATAACAAAAGAGTAGGAGAAATACTAATGTTCAACTTTTTAGTTTGCCTGTGTGAAAAAAAGTCTTACAGCAAAAACATTGTGTTGCAACTTCCAGAATTATTTTACTGTTGGTAATAGTTTGCCATAAAAAGCAGAATAATACTGACTCATTGTACAGGGTAATTCATTATTTCTCTTGTAATGACAGTGTTCCTTTCAGGCAGAAACGTTCTTGTCTTGCATGTTAAAACAAAAATCTTGGAGAGCTGAGGTAGCAAAGGGAATTAGTCCCTTACGGGAAACCCATCCCTACCAGAATTTGTGGAAAATAAAACTTAAGCCATAATGAGTCAAGAAAATGGGTTTGGTGTTTACTAGGTCCAAGAAACACCCTAGTAAAGTCTCAGAAACAACTGTACATCAGTTGTGAGTCTGGCAAAGGTGAAGCGTGGCCAAAAGAGGCCCAGGACAGCACGAGCAGGACAAACACCCTCTTTCAGAAGGCTCTCAGCAGCCAATTGTGCTTTGTCTGTCCTGCCTCTTTATGATGTGGGATTTTTCTCATTGCTTTTGTGCTCATAATCCTTCAATATTCAAAGTTATGTAAATATTTCTCCCGTAAGAACTATTAGTGACTACATTCAAAGTTTCATTTAAAAGATGACAGTTATCTCCACTGTTGAGATTGTGCCTGGAAAGGTGGGTGACCTTGTCACAGCTTCAGTGCAGGAGCCTTGACTCTCAACCCAGTCCTTCCAGGGGCTTGGCTTTACCTTTTTGTAAATTTAATGAAAATCTCTAAGACACAGCTACCAAAGTAAGCACAAGCATCAGTGATATATAACCTGCTCCTGTTTTTTCAGCTGTGTGACTTTAATTGGTGTGTATTTCTGTAGATTGATGCATTAAAATGGTAAAGAGTTTTGTTCCAATTTGTGTGTAACTGAGTGCACTGAAATGAAACCATAATGTATTTGAACAAAGCTTTTCTTTTGAAAGTTTTTCGTGTAATTCTTTCTTGCTGCCATTAGCTACAAGTACTTGAAACAAGAAACAGAGGCCAGGAATCTCCTAGCAAATAATTCTTCATCAGGGACAGGCATCAACTTCCTCCAAGAAAAGGAATCCTTACACTTAATGACTCTATTAATTAAATTTTCAGTAATTTCTCAGACTGTTGAAAATGTGTAGATGTTCTTGATGGATATGTTGGGGATACTCACTGCAGGAGGTGTCTAGGTAAGTGAGGGTTGGTTTAGATTTTGCTTTGGCAGCATTTCAAAAGGGATTGTAAGTAGATAAATGGAAAATGCAAGTGACGTTCACGAAATGCTCATATAGGTTACACTCGTATGAGAGATGTAAGCGCTCTTGGCTTTCTTTGCTTTTTTAACACGTGAACAGCTGCGTTGTGCTTTAGATGATAGTAATTTAACAGAAGATTTGTGATCTGTATGCTAATATTGTGTTACTGTATATTGTCACGCAAGTTAGAATTTGTGCACTCCTGTCGTGTGATGATTTATAAAGCCACGGGCTGTTTATTTGGGGCTTAATGATGCAGGACATGGTGAAATTCTGCAGCAATTAAAGGGTATCATCCATTTTGAAAGCTATCATTTCCATGTTAATCTTTCCAGGATGCCTCGGGACTTTCCCTCCCTTCTCCATTTTACTGAATCTCCTATGTTGGAGGTGTGAAAGGTGGAGGAAGAACGTGATATGTCCCCTGCAGGTTCTGGGGGTCGTACACCTGCAGTATGATCTCGGGAGCATTTTAAATCTATTTCTCATAAAGTGGACGGTGCTGGTTCTCACTCCAGACCTGGACTTGTTTTTGGCATCAGTTCCCACATTCCAGGACCGTTTACCTCCCAGAGCGAGGGGAATACCCAAGGAGGTTTGTTTGAAGGGAATATACAGTACTAATAGAGTTATAGCTGGAACTGGCTGGCCTCCAGAATACCAAAGCATAACATGGTCCAGGCATTGTTAGAAAAGGCTGGTGGTGGGAGGGAGACTTTTTCTGTGGCAATCTTAGAGGGGACAGAGTGGAAGTAGAGGTTTACAGCCACGGAAAGGAGTTGCTGTATACGGTAAATAAAGCTTTTTGATAAAAAGGGAAATACAGTTGTACTAGAGAGAAAAATGTCTGAGGCTGACATTGATAATCTCTAAGGTGATGTTCTGCAAGGTCACATTTATTACCCCCCAAAAAAGGTGCATTTCCCATGTAATGTTTACAAACGTTGGTGCCCCTTTGCTGGCTTGGAATGACTGAGCAATAAGGGGGCAAGACTGCTTGGATGGTTGCAGCCAGAGGTGCCTGCAACAAATAGTTAATAAACGCTGCCGGCAGCAAGCACAGAGCTCTGGCAGGCGATTGTTTCATTTGCATTAAAAATAGGAACAAATCAATTTTTATACTAGGTTTTAAAAGCATGATCAAAAAGGTGTAGATTTGAGTATAAGAATACCTTTGATAATTCTGCTGAACTCATCCTGTAGAGAGCACCTGTGTTCTTTTGGGCTTCTCTATACAAGAATACTTCAAAAAGCTTATCTAAATTAACCAGATATACATTTAGTGGATTATTTTAAACTATAATAAGCCCCTGTGTGGACAGTATTTTACAGAATTCAAGCAGATTTAATTCATATATCTTAATTCACTTTTGAGTCTAATTAGATTGAATTTAATGAAAATCACTTGAATTGTGAAAGAAAGTACTGAGGGATTTAATGTAGTTTAGCTTATCCACTTCAATATTTTTTTTTCTTTGTCCTGTTACAGATAGGCACTCTTAAATGTTTACTTTTATGTGTAACAAGAGTGTCTGCTCTGAGTGGTAAGAATAGGGTTTTTGGAGCCACAACCGTGTAATTCCAACCGATCAGAAGTACCGCACTATTTTCTTAGTCTGCTTAGTCAATAGTAAGAGCAAGAAAATACTCAGTGTGTACTCACTATTTGCAGGACGTGTCACACTGCAGTTGAAAAAGGAAAGATCCAAGATTTTGTATGAGTGTGCGCTTGTATGTATATTTTATCTTAATTAATCTCTGGCTTTGGCTTTCCTAATAATGTTATATAAAGATGGGGAATCGGGGGGAAGAGAGGAGGTATTAAAGGAGAAGTGTATAGTTATGCGCTTGTGGAAAAAGCTGTTCTGGCTTTGGACTGGGTACAACTTTCTGTGTTTACCTTTATTTTAGAGGTGACATCATCCTACCGCAACTTCTGGGGAAGGCATCTTGGGTTTCCCCAGCTTTTCTCAAATGTCCCAGCTCATGTGTCTGTTACTCATATTCTCAGCTGAATTATTTTTTCAGAGTGAATATTGGTTATTTCTACTCTTTGTGCTTTTGTTTCATGCTATTCCGTTTCTAGCTATTGGGAATTTTGCCATTGATTTGACAAGACCTGGATCAGACTGCAAAGTTTTCAGCTCCAGATATGAAAAGTTTCATTATTTTAGTTGCTTGGTATTTTCTTGCTTTGTAGGCTCAGTAATCATTAATAGTTGAATCCAGCATTTAGTTACTGCTTCTTATGGTGTGATGTATCAGCTCAGGGCTGTGTTTTACCAAAATACGTATTACTGTGTTGTATTTCACTGAAACTTTTGTACTGGGCTTGGAGCAACACAAATCCTATTTGGATGAGATGAGAAGTGGATTACCTTTTTCTGTTTTCCTCGGCAGTTGATAAAATCCTGCAGTCACGCTCCTGGCAGGGTTCTTTCTGCCTTATCAGTTCAAAGTTTAAGCATTCCCAAATATTCTGTGAAAACCCTTTTTACAGTCCCTTGTATGTCCTCGCAGGATTCGGAGTCCAGGAACGAAATATGTGTAAAGTGCCTCCTGGGTTTTGGGAGGAGGTAGAAATTGGTTCAAGTTGGCAAAATGTGCATGTCTGACAACATGAAGACTTTTACAATTTTTTTAATTTTTATTTATTTATTTCATTTTAAGAGAAATTAAGAGCATATTGAACCACTTTACCTAATTGGTCAAGTTAGTGAAATATGTATGTATTCATATATATATTATATCCCCCATATAAAAAAACCTGACTATTGGAAATATTTTCACTCTGTGACAAATGTAACCATTTGTTACTAATTTTTCATAGTTTGGAGCTGTACTAAACAGCGCTCCCGAGGCTGGGAGAGTCGAGGTGAAGGGGAGTGGGTTTTGTTGTCACGAAAAAATCATCTTTTACTGGATTTTCGCCTTCTGTTTGTTATTCTTGCAAGTCACTTATGGAAAGGAAAATAATATCCACAAGATAAATCAAGAAGAAGATAAGACACTTTTATTCTTTCAAGGTTTTTTTTTTTATTTACACATAATGCTGTAGAACATATATGAACAGGGTGTTGGCCAGAACAGATGCTTTCTAAACCTTGGTATATTTGCTTTCGGAGAGATGTTACGGAAAAAAGTTACGAAGACTCTCCAGCTACAGGAAAATGATAGAAAAATATTTATATTTTTTTTAAAAGAAAGAGATAAGGAGTAGAGGAATTCCGATAGATCAGGTGTTGTGGACATAGCTGTGAGGGTAAAACATTAAGTTTTAGCCTACAAAATATGCTACATTAAGCAAAGATCCCATAAATTGAACTGATCTTTTTACTTTAAAAGCATGAATAGTTTCTGTGGACTTAATTACATTAAGGTAAAAGTTTTGTGTGCTTTTTAAGAAACTTTCTGGAAGTAATCTTTCAAAAATGTCACTGTGTGCGTACGCCGATGTGCCACAGAATATTAAACAAATACAACGAATGTAAGAAAGAGCATTTGAAACAGTAGAAAACCACCTGGTGTGTAAATATATCTGCGTGTGTCAGCTTTTTGTAGTTCAGTCTGCACAGGGTTTGTGTTGTGTTTTTCTTTACAGTTGCAAATGAATTACTGTCCAAATAATCATAATTAGCACATTAGAACTTACCTGCTTTTAGCTGAATAGAGTTTACTTTTCATGGTACTTAAAAAATTTTCTTTTTTGTTAGAATAATAAATAGTGTTTGAGATGCAGTGTAAGGCGTATTTTCAATTTTAAAGCAGAGCTATTTTTGCTTGATGATGCATGATTTAAAATCCATAAATTCGCAGTTAGACAGTAATTGCAGTGGATCTCTTTAATGTTATTTTGTGTTATTCCCCCTTTTGCATTTTAACAAAGAATCTTGAGGGATTGATCACAGATATTCTGCATTATTGCAAGGTCCTAATGTTGTTGTGACTTGAGAAGTGTATCAGTTAATGAGGATGTTGTCTTTGAATTAAAGTTCCTTCTAAATGTAGTTCTTTGACTGTTGCTGTGTCTCTTTAATGGCAGTCATAGTTACTGTACAATAAAAATAGCCAAATTTCTGTGCACCTACTATTTAGCAGTAAAGTTTTGATTACTGAAATATGAATTAGCTGCATAGTTAATAGAAAAGAAAAAAAAAAAGCCAGACTGATTATGTGGCTATTTCCAACAGTGGAAACACAGCCACAGCCACAAATTTCAGCTATAGAACTAAATGTGAGCTATAAATCTATGTACAGATCTATAGGATCCAGTAAAAAATAAAAGAAACAAAGGGAAGAAAAACAAAAGGAACAGAGGAAATTCTGGGAGATAAAAACTCTTCACATATAAAATTTCATATTCATATGGTTGCCTACTTCCAGAGGGGAGTAGAGATTTATTTCCTATTTTAAATCTGGTTCTAAGCACAGTTCTGGCAGTGGAGTCACTGCCAGGTATCTACAGCTGCTAGAAAGCAGCTCATACCCTTGTTTTTTGCCTTTCAAGCCTTTATTTCTGTCCGTTCTCCATGTGTCCTTGTAATGAGATAGTAACAACCTCATTGTACAGGTGAGGAGGTGGAAACAGTGATTCGCCCAAGAAATTGTGAATTCTGGATTTCTTGTCTACATTTTTGAGCATTTTCTCTGATTTATGATCAATTTTGTCATGCTTTTACTGAAGAAGGAGCCAGTTGGTGTTTTGTTTGTTTGTTTTTGTGTTTTGTTTTTGTGTTTGCTTTTTTTTGTTTGTTTGTTTGTTTGTTGTTTTGTTAGAGGAAAATGACTTAATTCCTTTCTGCTGTGTTTGAGATCCCATCACAGCCCTTCTTCCTTGCGGAGGAGCTTATGGCTGTTAAAGGAAAACTCTTCCACTTTTTCTTCTTTTGTGAAAAAGCATAATGTGCACGGAATTATGTAGGAAAGCTGTTTCAAAGCCTGCAGACCCCTGACCCTGTCAGATTTGAGCCAGTTATAAAAACAATTGGATTTTCATATTCTGTGTTTTCAGAGCTCTCTGACATGTGGTGCAGGTTGCAGTGCAGTTCTTCTCAGAGAAGAAGCACAATCGAGCACTGTGTTCTAATTCTTTGGGATTTTTAGTGAACAGGGGACCTTGACATATTTGTGATGAGTTTTGTCCTGAAATCTTTGAGAGGGATTTGATTTTTCTTGTTACATTTCAGATAAACGAATTCTCCTTTGTTATGTTGGAAATGTAATCGTTTCAGGAAACTCCTAATTTAGATGTCAAAGATATCTAACCAGTGACTTGTTTATTTTAAATTCTATGTATATGTATGCACACACACACACATCTAAAAAGCCAAAAACAAGAAACAAGGATTGAAAAGTTATAAAGTGCTAATTTCATCCTTTTCTCCGTGAATACGGAGTTGCCCTGGCAGGCTGAATCCCAGCCACGGGCTGTAGGGCTTCTACCGTTTATTTATGGGTTTTCAATATTGGTTTTTGATGTGCACATTCCTTCAAAAGAAAGAGATTCTAGCAAAGGTCCATATGCCTGTAGAGCATATCAGAGCCTCCTTGAGAAAAACTTGTTCATTATCAAGTGAAATCCAAAGTCTTAAAGAAATACTTCATAGATTCTTTGCATCCCTTCTGAAGTGTTAATCGAATGTTGGCAGAAATAGCCTGAGGTCATCTCTTGGTGTCTTTTAATGAGTTTGGTTTTAATCTTAATTTCTGAGCTAGAAATATTTGTTTCTTGTTAGGTACTTGCAGAGTGTTTCACTCATCTAGCAGTTGCCTACAGCTGTATATACAAAAAAAGTAAAGGAACTTAGAGGCATTTGGTTTTGGGTAAAACAAATACTTGCTTTCCGAATGTTTTTATTAAAAAATATCCACAACATCTTTGGAATATCTTCATCCTTGTTTTTTACTCACTCATTCACGTCACTGATTTACAAGCTAATGAAAAGGTTATGATCACAATGAAACAACACAGAGCAATAAATTACTGTTTGGAAAAGTACTTGGCAGTTTGTAGTTAGATACAGCGTGGGTTAACATCGTATCTAACTCCTTGTTCTGAAAAAGGGGTGTAAGAACAGGGGACCCATCTGGAGTCCCAGCTTCAGGTCCCCAAAAGTCTGTGTAAAGCCAGTCCCTGTGTGCTCAAGCTAATTAAACTCCATTTGCGGGATCTGGGGGAGACAGCACTTGTTGCTTCTTGACAGTAAACTGCACTTGACTGTTTCTCAAGTGGAAGATGCAGCTTAATGAAGTGTTAGATTTCCTGCTAACGCAAAGAATAATAACAGTTGTTCTTGAGTTATAAAGATAAATGCTGGCCAACCCCATTACTGTAGCTGAGGATGTCGTCTAAAACAGATGTCTTTAATTCATAATTTTAATTTTGAAGGTTTTCCTTGATTATAGAGGAAAAAAGTGACTTCTAGAGGAAAAAGTGACTTGTTCTCTCTTTGCTTTCACCTTTAAGCAACACAGGGACCTGGGGTTCAGTGGACTGTCCTTCAGAATATCTGGTCAAGGCTTTTCTGCTGGCTTCTCCTTTTATTTGCTTAGCATTTTGTGTTGTTGCGGTTCTACTGCTTTCCTAACTTTCTTTACTCTAACAGAAGCTCTCTGTAGAAGAAAAGATGGTAACACCATTGAGGTAATCTCTTTAAATTTACATGTGATGAAAAATTCAGGTGGTTTCATTATATAATAAATCTTTTGTAGCCTTTGAACATTCCTTCAGTTCAGCCTGTCCCATAGGAGTCCTTTCACAAGTCCTTCCTCTGCATCGTGTTTCCAAAAACACACAGCTCGTCTTCAGTCAGTTTTGAGAATCTTGGACACTTTGGGGAGAACATTCTGTATCTGGGCAGTTCCTATTTACCTGGGATACCAGTGACTTAAGTCATCAAATTGCTTCACAATTATTCACTCATCAGCCAAATATTTCAAAATCCCTAAGTTTTATTTAAAAAAAAATTGGTCATAATTCTGCCCTGTAAATCAAAAAGTAACAACGTAGACATTAAATAAACTTCCGCAAATATTCTTAATTTGAAATTCTTGGCTTTTTAAAAGAATTAGATGCTAATGCTGTTACAGAAATTTGAAGCAGAACTTTCAAATCAGGAAAATTTGTCTAATCCCCCCACATTGTTAATTGGATGTTTTCTGCAGTGTTAGTCATAGGTAACCAATAGAAACTATACCCTAGTAAAGAAATTCTGGGACCATTCACTTTCGTTACCATTGAATGAGTAAAAACTTGGAAATGTGCAGGAGGTTAGCAGCTTATTACTCATTTTTGTGTGTGCTTTTGAGGTCTACAATAGATTTTATCTAATTAAATTTTGAAGCAAAATCATCCTCCCTTGCATTTTCATATTCAATGTACTCAATCATCATGATATTAAAACTGATTTAGCTTTCCAGGTCGCTTGGCGTATTTAGTAAATCAGTTTTATGAAGTTTTTATCACTGTTGGCTTTTTTCAAAAGCAGCACACACTTTTCTCTTTCTAAATCTTCTCTGCCCTGGTCCATGTGGCAGCTCTGCTTAGTAGAAAAACCTGAGCATTGTCCCAGGGATGATGATGGCTTACAGAATCACAGTGATACAGGGTTGGAAGATACCTCTGGAGATCATCTAGTCCATCTACCTAGAGCAGATTGCACAGGGACGTGTCCGGGCGAGTTTTGAATGTCTCCAGAGACAGAGACTCCACCACCTCTCTGGACAGCCTGTTCCAGGGTTCTGCCACTCTAATAATGAAGAAATTCCTCCTCATGTTTAGATGGAACTTCTTATGTTCAAGTTTGTGCCCATTCCCTCTTGTCCTGCCACTGGGCACTGCTGAAAAAAGACTGGCCCCATCCTCTGGACACCCATCCTTTAAGTATTTCTAGGTGTTGATCTGATCCTCCCTCAGTCTTTTCTTCAGACTAAAAAGACCCACATTCCTTCAACAAAAGGACTTACAACTTAAGGTGCTTGTCTGAAAGCTGAAGAGGGATGGGGAGAAGTGTCATGGGTGGAAGGGGGATGATAGAGGACCTTAAGCACTGCACCCAGACTACATTTCTGGGCCTGGGTGTATGAGCCAAAATCTGCTTGTGCTTTAGTGCGAAGCAGCTGCGCCCAGAGAAGGATTGAGGCCAGAAACATTTAGAATATTGGATAAGCGTGAGAAATTCCTAGTCCATAAAGCTCAGAGCTGTCTCTTTATTAGCACGCAATTTAGCATGATTTGTATCCTTAGTATCACGCAGACTGAATCCTCTCTCACCCTTTGGTTTGTCGGGTCGGGTTTGTTGCTTTATTTTCTTTGGATGGAAACCTTCCCTGGTTATCAACTATTGAACAAACATATTTAGACCTAAGACCAAGTATTGTTTGTCCTTTCCTTTCAATCTGGAATCTAACTTCCAGCCACAGTAAAAAGAATAAAACTGATGTTTTCTTCCCCACCCTTTCCCCCCCCCTTTTTTTCCCCTCCAGTGATAAATATGATGTATTTTAAATTTTATCTGTATATCTAAAATATTCCAGTGGAAGCTTTTGAAAGACAGCATTGCCTTTGCTGCACAACTGGCTCCCTGTCAAGTGGTTTAAGCTGTATGCATGAATAGAAACTTTTGTTGTTTATAGTCAGTACCTCTGTTGCTGATGTACTTTGTAACTTACATTTAGAATTAAGTGTAATTTCTCAGATCTTTTAACTATTTCAAATTGTTTCTCAATAGAGAAATTCTCCTCCTGTGTTTTAGGTTGTAAATGAATCTGGCACGATAAAAACTAATTGCAATTCTACCTACCGTGAAATTATTTTAGAATCTAATATTTCATTGACTTAACGTCTACAAATTTTCTCAGCTAAATAGCTGAGATATAAATCTTATCCGCCAGTGCCCCGTGCCAATCTTAACTTATAGTAGTGAATTTTACCCTGTGTTTTGTGTGACAGCAGTGCTTGGCAGCACAGGGGGTGGTTTTTGTTGGGTTTTTTCCCTCGAGTGTCATCAATACCCCACCATAATTTTTATCCTGATGTAGTCTGTTGAGAGTCAAATAGGTGGAGGTGCTTTGAACTTCCCATTTTCTCTCATAGTTCTTTTCATGAAATTTATGTTTCCTCTTACTCTCAGATTCTTTACACAGATATTTAAAATGTGTTCGAGCTCTGAGACAGACTTTTCCTATGTCATATGCGTCAATGTTTTGAAATTCGTTCTGGTGCTATCATTACAGTTTTGTCCACGTTGGGTATTTTCACCTGCACCTTCACCCCCTCGGTACAGAGCCGTGGTGTTGTTTGCAGTGTCCAAGTACTTAGAGACTTTAGTTACATGTTAGAAACACGTTATTAGTCACATGTTAAGAAATTTCAGACAGGTTTTTCCAACGTCAGCTGCATTTTTTTCAGTTTAATCGTTGCCTTTGGGAAGTTCGACACTCATTACTTGTCTGAAGAAGTAATGTTTATCAGTAGTGATGTTAATAGACTCTCCAGTGCGTAGTTTTGCTCATTATCAGGGAATAGAAAGGGTTGCACAACCTCAGATGTAGATTTGCTCCTTCACAACACAGCATCCTGTGCTGCATGGAGAGACACTGCCGCTCTGTTCTGTCGGTGACCGCTCTGTTCGGGGCTCTTGCTCGTTAAGAGACCCTGAAAAGTCCGAAGGGAACTGTATAACGTAACCATTTCCCCCTGCCCTTAATGCATTAGAAATTCATTTATGAATGTCAGCAACTGCCGCTGTGTTTTATGTAATGAGATCTGTAATGGTTTAAAGACATGCATCAATCTGTCCCGAGCTGGCTCCTGCTCTCAAAGGAGCTCTTTGTAAATAAAGCTGTGATAGGTCTGGGACTGACCTGTGTGGGTCACTGAAAAGACGGCAGTAAATGTCACCACTAGTTTGGTTCAAAATGACAGTACATTTTTTGCAGTGGTAAAATTAGCACTGTAACAAATTTTAAACCTAGTGAAGAAATATCAAAGGTTGCCAGAGGTTCAAATTACAGTATTTCAATTGTAAGTGTTACTTATAACTAACTTTATCTCACCCCCCCAAAAAAAGTTGAGATTTTTTTCCTTGAATTGTCTCTTGACATTTCGAAACACGTTAATACAATATTCAGCAAAATAATCTGGTGTGACCCCAGCACCTCCAGCAGGTCGTTAGTCAGAACGATGCTGGTATTTGCCACTGCTGTTCAGAAGATGCACAGGATTTTGGAAGGGAAGAACGACTGAAAAATCTGCAGATCAGATGCAGCTCAAAGGGACAAACCAGGAGTGTGTTTGTTTTGAAATGACAAACTACAGCTGAATTCACCGGTCAGTTCAGGTCTGCTCCCAATAGTGTGGAGAAATCAAATATGAAATTGTTGAGCCTTAATAACAAAAATTCCAGGAGTGCAGGCAGAGGAGGATCATCCTTGGCCAATGCAAAAGTTTCCTTCTCTAAAACTCCTGACACAAGCTGCTGCACCTTCGCCACGCGGAGCTCATGCTCACGAGTGGGACAAGGTTTCATAGTCGTCTTCATCTCATTACTTAGGGCTGTCTAGGTGGACACTCAGGCAATTAAATTAACCCCCAACCAGTCGCATACAGGATTTTGTCACTGATAAGAAAATGGCTAGAAATTTTCATGTTGAAGTCTAAATTTGTCACCAAGCAGACTCTCAAGCCTGTTAGAAAAGTTTCTCTTCAGTGTTTCCCTGCTAGATTCTGCCTACTGTCATTTAAACTTTAAAATCTAATTATTGCCTCTTTTATAAGGCTGTCTAATCATGTTCTGTGGTGTTCAGTGGTTTACTATTTATCTCAAACACTAGGATGGATAATTACTAAAGATTTTTCAATCTGTTTGTGGTTGAAAGGGCAAGAAATTTTTGAATTAATCCTTTTCAGTGCCATTTTGTTACTTATCTCCTCCATGGCTTGTTTACTATACAGTGGGTTTCTTTGTGCTTTGTGTGATCTAATTTCTAAGTTTTACATGTGGGAAAATGCACCTTGGTAAGTAAATAAAAGCTAAGTATCAGAGGGAATAGTTGGTAAACTAAAAATCTCCTGCACCCTTGAGGAGTCTCTTTTGCTCCGTCCTTCTTTCCTGTGCTTTTATCTTTTTGCTGTGGCCAACGTTTAAGCAGCATTTGCTACCACCTCCCCCTGAAATCCCCAAAAAGCATCTGTACGTGTGTAACTTGCATTTAATGGACATGGTGAAATAACTTTTGTAGTATGCAGTTTGGAGTCCCTCTACTTTGCTTACAGCAAGATGCAACCAAAGATTTTTCTAAGTCCTTCCTCTTTCTCAAAAGAGGAAAATGTTGGTACCAACAGGAGAAGGGTTTCTTAGAACACCTTGGTGTTCAGAAAGAAATGCTAAATGTAAGAGGAAACATATACAGAATACCAAAGTTAGCTGTGAATTCAGACCCCAAGTCTGCCACTGTTACTCAGCTGGAGTAGCTTCGTAAGCGTTAGTCTCAGGGGTTGGTTCCCTGCAGCGAGGTCATTCAGGGTGCCTGTCTTAATAATTTTGTTTTGCACAAGTCTAACGTTGAATTTTTGAGGGGAAAAAAAAAAAGTAGCATGTTCTGTATTAGGTATGAAAAAAAGAAAAGGCTTTTTATGAGCATATGCTATATGGAGTCTTATATTAATAGCATCTTGGCATTTTGCATTCCCAAGGCAGTCTCAGAAACCATGCAAGGGCTGCGAATCTGGTTTATAAGTGTTGTAATTTTTATCAGGACCAGATTTGATCAAGTCCAAATTTTTTATTATTATTATTATTATTTTTTAATAAAATGCTGAATCCATTTTAAGCCTTTATGCATCTCTCTAAGAATGGCCAGCCGTATAGAATCAGACGCAGGCTGTAGGATATAGAATTATTGTGTGTGAATGCAAATGTAAGTCAAAATAACTCATGCGTTAATGGGCTGGAAGAAGGAATAACTTTTACTGACACTTCTTTAAACTCCTTTAGTAATGTTTTACGAATTGCTTTCAAAGTGAGCTCTCTGTGGTCCTTGCCTCATGCTTACCTCTTAGCAGCCTTCAGGATAACATTATCAGGTTGTCACTTTTATTGCTGCACGGTTTTGATTTATGCTTTGGCCATCAAAGTTGCCAAAAGAAGATCATTTTATATACAAGAGTATTCTGTAGATTCAGCTTCCTTTGTTCAGCAATTTCCTCTGTGCAGTCCAGTAACCTTAATTGCCTAAGAATTAAAAACTTTGTTACCAGACATTCATATTTCCCACAGACTAGAAAGTAGAAAGTTTCAAGTTGGTCAGGGAAAAGACTGTCAGCAGCCCCGGGAACATTCCTGCAGCGCACTAGCATTAGACGCTTTGATAATTCCTTTCTGATGTTATGAGAAAACCGCATTTTAAATGCCTTTGCTTTAAAAACTTGTGTTTTGATTGTAAAAATAAGTAATTTTAACCTTTTAAAAGCAAGATTTTATGCTGCTCTGGTGAGCTTTAGTTCTAGTTTCCAGTTGTGCGGCCACACACATGCACGGTGCCTGGTTTGGGGTGTGATTTTTTTATTTTTTATTCCCCCTCCCTTCTTCCCCCTTCATTGATACAAACTTTTCGGTACGTGGATAGATCGTTAGTCAAGTTGAACTTAATGTGTACAAGTATTACTGAACAAAAATATGTGCTTCTAGCATTTATTTTAGGTTATACGCTAGTTTTACATTATCCCAGCTGGGTATTAAACTGAGTTACAGAACTGGCAATATGTTGGGGAAAACCAGATGTGTACTCTAAGAAAACAATAGTTTTGGGTCCAGAGCTTTCATTGAAGTCTGCTTCAAATTCACACTCCATATTCCTCTCCCTTTTCTCACAAAAGAAAAATTGAAAGTTGTTCAAAAATGCATTTTAAAAAATCCAAATGATGATCGGAAAGTTCAAGATGTATGCAAATGCTATCTGCATATGGCTTCAGAAAGTAAAGACCTTTGGCTGGCCTGGAGACTCAGCTGGTAGCAAAATATATTGCTGAATGGGAGACCCTGATTTAAGTCCAACCACAGGCCATTAATGTCTGGAAGCCCTACATAGGTGAAACTTCGAGCTCTACAGCGTAGTAGTAGAGGATTTGGAGACAGTGTTACTGATGGGTGGTTCTTCAATTACATCCCAAGGTAATTATCTGCAGTGCAGATTTCACTGAAGTGGGAAATGAACACAAACGGTAAACAAACGGGTGAATAAATGACACTGCAGGCAGATAAGCATGCAAAACCTTGGAGAACCACTGAGACTGGTGCTCTTGAAGGGTAAAATTGCCCTGACAATAGACATATGGTTGAAGTTTAATTTGCAGGAGAGAACAGGCACTCGACTACTGTGCCAGTTGTTTTCCACCCCCCAAAAAAGGGAGATTTTAATGATTTATAGCAAAACAGGGTGTATGTGTTAGCTAATGTATTTAGAATGACTTGATACGGTTTTCTAAGCGATGCGGGAAGTGAAGTGGATAAACAATCACTTCTTATTTTTCTTTGTTCAAAATTGAAATGGCAGAGTTGTGGTTATCATGTGTAGGAGTAGTTTCTCTGAAAATATTTTCCCAAGTGGGCAAACTTGCAGAACTCTGTGTCATAGGCTAATACATGCAAGTAAAAGATTTTTGAAAATCACTACTAGAGAAACGATTTTGTTTATGTTTTTAATGTGGCACGGAACTGGCAATTCACATTTTTAAGAATTTGTATAATTCTTCAATGTCAGTTTACTGGCTCCGACTTAAGAGAAAAATAAATAAAGGAGGAAATTAATTCAGTAACCAGGAATTCATTTTCAAAATTGGGAAAGTATCATCTGCAGTGAAGTAACGTGTAGTACATGACTTAGTCAAACAAAGTGACGCTCTGCTAGGATTAATTTTCATTTTATGACTTTAAATTAGAAAAAGCATGTTTGCATCATTGCGAAGTGAAAGAAGCACCAGTTCCCAGGCTCTTCTCCAGGCTATTAGAAACATTTGCCCACTTCAGTGCATTAACTAAAGGGAAAGCACGTGAGAAGTTCCGTTACTGAGCGGGCTCCTGACGGAGGAGCTGAGCAGAAAGGATATGGCTTCATGCGGAGAGAAGTATTTATAACTGATGTCTTATCTGCGAACTTTGATGGAAATCAGAGGACGGTGATTTGTGTTAGTTTAACGTTATTAAATTTGTAAAAAGAGGATAGTTTTAAAAATGACAGTGGATATATAGAAGACCGTCTACTTTAATGAAAGAAATCAATAATTTTTCCTAATTGCTTTTGTTTGAGAACTGTTATCTGAAAACGTTTTGAACATGAAACATAAAATTTTCTGCGTTGGAGCATAATATATAGCTTATAATATACGTCACATCTGCTTTCAGTTTTGGTTATCATTGGAACGCACTGAGCCGTTCAGAGCGACACTACCTTTCTGGGTGTGAATAATTTAAATGAAGTAGATAAACTTTTATTATTTTGGATTCTTTTTACATGAACTTTACTAGTAGATAAAAGCCAAGATTAGAGATACAGTTAGGTATTTTAATTCCCTTCCTACCTATATCCTGTAATCTTTTATATGAGTACTTTGAGGAGTCCAAGTGTTCTTGTCATATGCTTTTCATTCCAGAAACCAGCCCCTTCATGTGTTTGTTTCTGTACTCAATTCTGGAGTACGTATTCCCCTTCCAAATATATCTACCCTACTGTAATATGAGTTGTACTCCTTGGGTTTGTGTTTCTTACAGCTATCTGTCATTTCTGCCTATTTTGAGATTTGAGTGGAAAAGCAAAACCAAAGAAGACGGACACTTTCACTTTCTGGATTCCTTTCCTATCTATGCCAATCAGAGAGCATCTTTCCGTAGGGCTTGGGTTTCGTAAAGGGAACACCCTGAGTGTTTAAATCTCTGCTCTTTAGCTTCTGCCCGGTTTATACTTTTTCTCATCCTTTTGGGGATTTTTTTTCTTGAATTATGTCTACGGTGTATTTTTTGTGTGTGCAAGTTTCTGTAAGAAACTTATTAATGTAATTCAGGTAATTCTCTGGAGTACAGCTTTCTTATTTAAGTATTCTTTAATTGTCAAGTACTGGCTTATAACTTTCTCCAACTTCTGATTTATAGTTCAGGCACAGTTACGGTTAACTCCTCACTGTGGTGGTTCTACCATTTTTCTTCTGCTTTTCTTTTGAAGCCATTATGTACTTCTGATACTGATTGATATAAATTGAGCTGGTTACATCATTTCATAATTAAAGTGCAGGAGGTAGTGTATTAATTTCCTTTGCCTTAGGACTTTCCTGGCCACTGCAACACTAGAACTTTTCTGTTCCTCTGTGTATAAAAGGCTCATGCTGTTGTCGCATGTGCTTCTTTTTTCCCATCCATATTTCTCCAACTTAATGGGATACTGCAGTGTACGGTAGGAGCAGTGTTTTGTTACCCTGACAACAAAAGCCAAACTTTAAGATGTTATTTTGCTAGTATTTAAAAAAAATAAACCAACAAAACCCCACGCTGCCAGTTATGATGTAAACATTTGCAGTTCCCCCCAAATGTCTTTTCTTTCTGGAATCAAAGTAAAATCACCATTCCGAGGGGAAACTGATAAATTGGTTTAGATGTTTTTAAGCAAAATAACAGATGTGTGTGATTCTGGTAGATCCTTGGTGATCTGGTCTTACTATTTTTAAGTGGCATATTTACTGTTGGCCTCATTGGAGAAGATGTGCCCTCTCATCAGCACTAAGATCCAAATTCTAGTTTTATTTATGAAAGGATTGAATGCTAAAATTGCCTGAAGACTTTAGCAGAATTTCGTAGTAAATGCCGAAAATACTTCAGGATTTATCTTGACCTTTTGTTTTAAGCAGCGCTAATCGCATCAGGAATTTGAGACTGGAGAATGGGAACGGGCACGGTGACATTTAGAGCCATGTTTACATGTATGAGACTAGCAGGGACTTGTCACATAAAAACGTAAAGGAAGCCAGTCCTTTAGGGCTGAGTTATCCTCTCCCTTTTGGCTGGGTTATGTCACAACAAAAAATTTCCCACCGGCCAGATGCCGTGTGAGTCACCATTTATTATTCACTTGAATAACCTTTATCAGTGCTGGTCAGTCGGAGGGAGTCTGGGTCACTCTTGGATGACTTGTTTCTTGAGCTTTTTGCACTCGGCAGCTACAGCTTAGTAAGATTTCTTTGACTGTAGTATTTTTCTCTGAACTGTCCAACCATTTCTTAATAGCACCCAGTTGTACGTTGAATAAAACCCAAAAATAACATTCAGCTGGAAAAAAAACATTTAAGCCAAAGGCTTCTTTAGTATTGCTCAAAGTAGTGAATTATCATAGAGAGATTTAATTGTCCACTCTTGAAAAATCTTTCTTTTGGAAGTAGTGCCATCAATTTTATTGCAGTTACTGCTAGCAGTAAGTTGTTTCATCACAAAATGTTGCAATTGTGTAGATTTGAATAATCTTTACCATTCTTAGTTTGAATTAACTCAAAGGATTTTGCAAGCTATAACACAATGTCAATAACTGAGCTGAGCTGAAATGTTTAGTTATATATTTCTGTCTTCTTTCTTGCCAAAAGATTAGGATATCTGAAATAATTTTTGATGGTCGATTACCTGGCAGTCACATAACCATATCCGTGCGTGTAGCTCATGTGATGTAGAACACTGGTTCACCAGAAAAGAGCTAGAGAAAAGAGATGGAATAACCAGAACCTTGCCTTCAGAGGAGAAGGTGGCCACAAAATACCAAAGCTACCTAATTTAGGGAACTCCGGCAGATGGAGGAGCATCAAACTTCGTTTTGTGTAACAGCAGAAATTAAACTGTAGGTTATGGTTTGGGAAGTGCAATGTCTGAAAAGAGCGGTCAGTTACCCACAGAGCTGTTTTGAGAAGGTTCTTGTGGTGGGTGATTTTCTGAGAGTATCTTCACACAAAGGATGAGTCAGACGTATGAGGCAGATTTCCTTAACGAGCCTCAAACTTCCAAATAGCTTCTTTAATTCGATACAGTGAATTTCGATGAGGTAACTCTTCTTTCCGTAACCAAATAATTTGTACTGAAATTACATCTGCAGCTCAACTGCCAATTAATTATAATTAAGTTTTGCACATGTGCTAGTTTCAAGCATAATTTCAGTGAAAATCTGTGTTTTGTTTTGGTGTATTTTACGTCATTTTATAGGGCCGGAGCCAAGTCAAAGGAAGGACACCACTTGGCTTCCATGGGGTGTGACCCCAGAACATCTTGAGACAATATCTCTCTTCTTTGTTATCCATTACTGTCCGTCTACCTGCGATATTGAATCAAAATAAAATACTGTTGTTGTAAATGTGGAGTACTTACATCCAGGATTTCATGTAATCTCATTGTATTTACATCACATGATACAAAGCTTCATTTAGGCTTTTATTTCTTAGTAATTAACTTTGCATCACTTTCAGCCAGAGTAATAGTTCACGGATAAAGGTTTAATTATGCTGATTACTCTTTTGTGTTCAACACCAACCATTTCTCAGAGGAGCTGTTGGTCTGCTGAGGGACCCCAGCTCACCAAGGGAGTGTTGACCCAGTGAAGGTGTTGGGGTACTTTTTACAACTGCACTTTTGTCTTCAGGTGTTCACTCTGACTTAAGCAGGATGCGTTTAACCTGGAGAGGGATTGTGAGCCTCTTGGGTTTTCTGTGTGTTGTGTGGTTTTAAACAATGTAAACAAAAAAGAAAGGGGGTCAGATTGCTTATTCCAGATGGACTGTACTTAGGAAAAAAAGGGTCAGAGAGACAGTGATGGTATGAGGAGATTTATTTTTTTTTAAATAGTCAACTTGGTCTGTGATAATCTTTTTCTGCCCCTTACGTTTCTCCAGGTTGTTGACCAAATTAGATGTGAGCACTTCTGAAAGAGCTCAGAATATTTATTTGTAAATTTATTTAAAAAACAAACAAGCAAAACTTGTAGAGGGAATGTTAATAAAGATCACGAACCTCTGCCATGCTTTTCCTTCCAAAACTTCACACAGTTCTGTGCATCTCATTTTTCTTTGCTCAGGGCTTATTGCACCATTTCATGGATGGCAAATACTCTCTCTAAAGCCATAGTCCTGGCGAGTATTGGTGGCTTTATTGAACAGAGTTAGCCTTCAGAGGCAGAGCCTTGCTCCTGGGGCTCTCTGAGCCTTCTTTTCCTCGGGGATCCCTGAAGTGGAGATTTAGGAAGCAAGGTGATGTGTTGTGAAAGGGCTTTTGAAGATGCAGATGGTTTAAATACACTAAGCCACAATTTGCCGTCACTTATCTAGCTCCATCCAACTGCGGTAGCCAGAAAGACGGACGTTTTTGTAAAGTTTGTTTAAGTAACCACAATAGCTGGAGTTTGTGTTCGTGGATTTCTCCTGGTTTCGTACAGGCGTGTTGAGGGAATCTCAGAGTAGACATTACTGAGCAAATCTGTGCTGTGGTACATACTCAAAGTAAAAGCAGATGAGATGGTTTATTATTTGTTATGCAAGGAAATAATGCCGCTGATAAAAACGTACTCTGGAATTATTCTTTTCACTTTTCCACACTTGGTAGAGCTGAAATCAGTTTCACTTTTCATGCCTTTTAGTTTGGGGAATTTAAAGGAGGTGCTCTCAGTTATATGACTCTGTAGGGGTGTTAGTTAATGAAGTTTTGACAGATTTAAGGTCACATTTTGCATGGTTCAATTCAGCACACTCAGAAATACACAGCAGGGAGAGTTCCTCTCTCTGTGACCTGCGAAATATTAGACTTTTATATATGCTGAATTTATTTTTGTATTGGCACATTTTATGTGGGAAATAAATAGCAAATTTAGGTACAGGTTGTTGTTGAAGGAACGACTTGAAAGTATGGCTTTATGGACTAAATAATTAACTTCAGAATGATAACCTAATCTTTAAGAGCAGTGGATCCTTTTTATATTGTTCCCAGTTACCATAGATCAAATGTGTTTCTATTTTCAAAGAAACATACTGGGATGTTAATAGAAATATGTTACCTTAATGTAACTGAGGCTCGAGTTGTGTTATTTTCTGCAAAACCCGTATCTTACAACACTGCAATATTTGAGAACAGGTGAGTGGAGCAATCTGATTTTGAATGATGGAAAATTGCCAGCAAAATACATGATTTTGGGGGCTAGGGCTTTGATAGTCGCTACTTACCACTGGGTCTCTCAGAGAGAAACTTTTTTCCTCTTTTCTTCTCTGCGCAGCCCAGTCTGTATCTGGTGTCTTGCTTAAGTGGAAAAGGGACATCGTGGCTGAATCTTTTATTCAGTATCAGCTGCCTGGACACAGCCATTATGAGGAATGTGTTTTTAATTCAATAACCATACCCTGTTTAGAGGAAGTGTAATTAGTAAAGAAGGAATGCATGATAGTATACCTAATGTAGATCAATGTTATTTTATTTCAAGTGGGCTTATTTTTGTGAGCTTGATTGACAGTGTACTTATTTGCTTTGTATTTCCAGCATGCCGTTCTAGTAATTTGAAAATGTAGCCCTATAGCAAATGATTGAAGCCAGTGTTAAATTTATTCAAAAGAATTTAGTTGATAGATTGCAAAAAGTAATTTTATGCCTTCCAATTTGTATTTTGTGGTGTTTTCCCACAAATATCTCTGACTTTGCTATTCAGTATTTTAATCAAAAATATGAAAGAAAAACTGAATAATTAGTGATACATAAATGGCAGTGTAATTAAATGCTAAGTAAGGAAAGTTAGCAGGTCATTTTTACACTCTGACCCAGATTACTAGATAGGATTGACTCAGCCTGCCTTTTAATAAAGCTAGATGCAAAGTACTGTATTCTTCTAAGAAAAAATATTTCAGAATTGTTTTTTTTTTTTATATTGGAGATCGTTTGGTGGCCTCCCCAACGGGATAAAATACAGCCTTTTCACCTCCAAAACTTTTTCCTGCAGGGACTAATGAGAAAGACACAGAAGCTGGGGCAGTGTGGTAGATGCTCCATGCTATTCTGTCAATTGAGGTATTTAAAATAAAGATGGGATGGCCTTTTAAAGGAACATTATACTTCTAAAAGCATGTAGTTTTCATGGAAAATTGCTTTGTGGGAGAGTCTTTAATTTGTACTATGTTTACGACAAATTATACAATGATCAGCCCTTCGTAGCATTAAAGAAGAAAAACCTGTGAGTGTCTGGAAACTCTGGTGGCTGGATATAAAGCACGTTATTAGAGCACACGTTATGGCCTAGAGGCTTTTTTTCTCTTGTGGTGATGCTGGTAGTAATGAAATGATAATAAAAACAAGTTCAGCTTGAAAATTAATAAATTAATATATGTAATTATTTTGGAAAAAATGTGAGTGCTATACTTTTTTGGCTTTTTCCTTTCTTTTATTTTGATCTTAATAGTTTGAAGTTGGACATACAGCAGCCGTCAAAATGCACCTTATAAAGAAGAGAGGCCTCATATTTTGGAGACTTCTACTTAAAAAAGGGCTGCCAATAAATGGTCTAAAGGGCGGATTACATCTTCCATGTGCTTACTTGCACCTCTGTGAGCTTCTCCTCAATAGTTACCCAGAGAGACAAGCTGCAGATCTTCTCTGCAACACTGTGAGCCATCTGTCTTCCTTATCTTTTTGGAAGAGGAACTTCCAGTCTTTTATTGCTGTTAATATTTTTAGAAGTTTGGAAGATAAAACTTAGTCCTTAAAACTGTCTTGTAATTCTATCAAAATGTTTATTGTTTCAAGTACAAGATAGAAAGCATGCAGCAATATGTAGTGATCCTGGATCCATGCTGTTAGCTGGGCATTTGTTCTGGTTGAATGCAAATTTGACACATCATCAGGCTATATACATTCTTACTCTGTGTGCATATGGAATAGATAAAGACAGTACAGGGATTACGGTGGTTTTCAGTGAATGCTGCTTGATCTTAGCATGAAGAGAACTCATGTTCTTCTTCAAGAGCAGTTAGGTCAGTCTGTCCTTTGCTGCTGCTCCTTTTTGCCACGTTAATACTTTAATTTTATTGAAAAAGGACTGTAAAATCACCAAAATAACTTTGTATCAGCCGTATAAAAAGCTTAAATATGAGCTTTTCAGTACACTTGACCTTGGTTAAATTGAACCGATGGCTTAAAGAGGAAGGAGAGTAAATTCATCTGTAAGCATGGAAAGAAGTGTTTTGTGGGCACCAAACACAGTGTATGTTTCTAGTCTTAAGAAAACTTTTAAGACTGAAAAGAACCAGCTTGAGGGAATTATCTTATGTAAGTGAACACGTTTATCAGCGAAGCTTTTTATCTTTAGAAGGAGCTGTGTTTGCTGTTTGGATGTATCCATGTAGTATTGCCATCAGTGATGAATGACAGTGTAGGAGGAGGATGACCAGGTATTGTCTTACTAGGAACCATCTAAACTTGGAACCATCTTTGCACTTTTGGACCCAAACTCTCCTTTTGGTTTTTTATTAACGTTTTAACTAGAACATGTCTCTGAGGTCTACCATTTTTCCTATGCACAGCTCGTTTCTTTTTTGTGTGCAACAAACATTTGCTGAAATGGTTCCTTGCTGGCTATGTGTTACAGGACTTTGAGATGTCAGCCTTCTTATAAACAACCACTCTTTCAGTGATTCAAAATCTCATATTTTTTAAACAAACGTCATCTTTTATTGCGTTCCTGCAGTAGAAATGGGAAGAAACGATGGAAAAAAAGACACCAAAATCCCAGTGTGTCTTGTTTTTGAGCTTTTTATAGGTAAAAATCCTTTTTTAATAGGTTTTTATACAAACATATGTGCTTGCCTAGATTAATAAAAAAGCTTACAACAACAGTAGCAAGAATGTGTTATAGAAGGCTCAATCTGGCAAGGACCAGAGTGAGGAACAGGTTTTTTTTGGTAAAGACACTTCAGCTATCCCAAAACAGTTACCTGTTTTTGAAGACTGGTGTCTAGAGAAAACTTTTAAGTTACAGTCTTCTAGATGAATAATTCTCAGTGATAAGTAAAGTCAGCAGAGGATGTGATATGGATTGAACCGTAGTTGGAAACTATGCTTGAATAATTTTGGAAGAAACTGAAGGAAAACCTATTACATTTTAATCTTTTTTTTTAAAAAAAATATTTCCTGCCCTGGCAGTTGAATGTTAAATGGGAACTATTAGTTATGGGCTAAAATAGCCCTTAAATGGAAAGGAAGGGAGCAGAGAAAGTGGCTGTTTTTCATTATTAATACTAATTTTATTATTATGTTTTATATGGCAAGCATCTCGCTGAAGAAGGGACAAAAAATAGAAATCCAGGACCTTTGGGCTCAGTAGCTTGCACATCCCAAAGCATCGAGACTTTGAGGAGAGAATGATAGAGGGGAAAAAGGTGAAGAGAGAAGTTAAAAACAGAGACAGGCAGAGACTTGGGTCAGTGGGTACCACTGTCAGGGGCTGTACTTCTCCAGTTCTGATCAGGGAGCCTGGATTTGTGTCAATGTTGCTGTAAGGAAGGGCAGAGGACCTTCGTGTGGGCACAACGTGCTTTGAGTGGGTAGGAGGGAGCCATCTGTCCCTTAGCTCATTTTATCAAATGTGTCAGCTCTAGTATCTTTCATTGAAAGTGTATAGAGCTTTAAGGAAAATAAATGTTTGGTCCAAGAGACTGTGGTTCTGTATTCATGAACAATGCCAAGAGTTCACACTTCATTTTAAACATCTGAACAAAATACTTTTCCTTCTGGTATTTCTAGGACCATTTAAAAACAAAACTAATAGAAATGCATTTATATGAAGGTGTTAGGGAACATTTTGTTACTCTGAAAGGTTATGGGAACAGTGAGAGAAGGGGCTCTTTCATCCTTGCTTTTTAACTTAGGAAAGTTCTCTTCACCAGGGTCCCCATGCAGTGTGGTGGTCTTTGAGGCAACAAGTGTTGGGACACAAAGGCTTGAAAAGGTGGGGCTTGGTCACAAAATGTGCTTGAGAGCATTGGTACCTTTTGAAGCATTCTCAAAGGCATGCATCTTCAAACATATTCTCAAATACCTGACAGATATTTCCTGAAGTATTCTGTTTTTTCTTGATAAATGCTGTTCACTAGGTTTTTTTATGTGGGGAAAAGCCTGTATCCGTGTTTGTAACTGCAGACTGAGAGCACAGAAGAATTTTGCGAGCTGCTGTGTTCCAGCTGTGCGATTGCTTATGCTTTTGCAGTGGAAATAATTGTGCAATGTAAAGAGTGTGCTCTGGCTCCGCAAGAACTAAAGATCTTGTCAATGTCAAGACAAATTTTTACTGCTGACAGGAAGCAATAATAGATGACCAAACATACTTTTTCTTAATACTTCACTAAATTATTTAAGAAAAATAATTTTTTGGTCTGCCTTTTAATTTTAAAGGCGCTCTTTTTTAGTACTGTTTTCAGCCTTGACTTGAACTCTCAGTAGCCTGAGATGGCTTAAGCAATGTTCTGTGTCAGATGCTTCTGTGCTTTTGTGCCTAAGAGAAAGGGAATGGTGACTTCAAGCTTCCTTTTCTGTGTGTGTTTAGAGCATGAAGTAATCAATTTTATTAGAAGTTTATTATTTTTTCAGTTTAACTATATTTTGTTACCTGGTTTGGACCATGAAGGCAGACTGTTAGAGAAGCCCAGTGGAATTGGGAAGAGAAGTTCATTTTCAGGGTGGATTGTTTATTGGTTTTGGTACAATTCCTTTATTTTAAGAACAAGGGCAGGTAGAATTACAAAGTTAAAGTCTGGGTTTGGAAGTCAAACAAGCAGCCAAAGAAAAGCCATATACTTGCACCTGCCCCATGTGCCCTATGTTACTTGAGACTGTTGATCCCATTATGTCTTTAATTTTTGCAGCCTTGCTATAATTTCGTATGAAACTTCTGAACTTACTAACAGAACAAAATTGTTAGGTGAGGCTGATTGAATTTATGGGGCTGGAGTTAAATCCTGTTTTTATCTGGCTGAGCACGGTCCTACTGATCGGAGAATTTGTTCAATCCAGTCTATGGACTCTGTTCTTTGTTTTATTTGTTTATATCTATCTGTCTTTCTATCAACATACATTTTCACATGGCTTCATCCCCTGGGACCTCTCTGCCCTGTGTTAAAAGGAAGGGACATACTTGGTTTTTTAAGTCACTGTGAATACTGTGGAAGAAGAAAGCTTTGTAAATGCAAGGGGAATCTGAGGACTGTAATCAAACTTGCCAGTCTATTTGCCCAAGTTGAGCTTTTCCTAAACAAAACAATTATCAATACTGCTGTTTGTGAGAAGTAGAAAAGGGGACGTCAATTGTAGTTCTTCAGAATAACAATTTTTTAGCTTATTTTTAAAGTTAAGACGGAAATATAATAAATTTATTTTAATCTCCAGTAGAGAAAATGTAATTTATTGCTGGTTTTAATGTTAGTTCAGTTGGATTTTCCTGTCTGGAGGCACTTGAGATTCTAGATAAATTATGTTATCTTACGAATACAGTGTGGTTAGGTCAGTGATATCTTTAGTGTACTCCATGTCCTCATTGTGCCACATGTGACAGAGGTGTTCAGATGTGGAAATGGGATCAAGTGTTCCAGGCTGAGCCTTGGGTTGTGTTGATCGCTTCTTTGGCTCAGCAGATAAAACACAAGGTACTATGTCAGTGAGATTATGGAAATACCTTTATTTCCAAATCTTTTTAGAAAACACAGGGGGTGGAGGGTAAAGATGGCAATTCTGCTTTTCTACTCTCATCCACTCGTACTTTAATTTTAATAGAAGCTGTATGGTAATTCAAATAGAAACTGCAAAATAATTTTGAGTGCTATCAACAGGTATTAAAAAGAGTTTCTGTTCATTCCTTCATTTAAAATTCAGTCAGACAGGATCCTTTCCCTGTTCTTGCTTTTATTCTCATTTGTTCAGTCACTGGTCCTATGGCCAGTTATGCCACAATAGCAAGCCAGGCAGTATTTAAAGAAATCTAAGACAACTATTTATGTTGGCATGTGCTAGGTGGAGAAACATTAAGAAATCTTTCTCAGCTTTTAGTTTTCGAAGTCCAAGCTGAATTTTGTTGTTGTTGTTGTTGTTTCAGTGTCAGTAGTGTGTTTTCAATAGTTGATTTGTTTGAGCAGTAAAAAGCTCTTTAGAGTCTTTTGGTGCTGTGTCCTTCCCAGCACATTCTGTAGTGCTCTGTCACTGTTTCCTCCTTCTGTGTCTCCTCAAAGCAAGATCAGATTTCTAGGTCTGATGTGTTGTAGCTATAGGGAAAAAGACAAAGAAGGGGATTGCTAGTGATGTGTATCTGTGATAAGCATCAGTGCAACATTCAATTTAGAGCCAATCACCTGGTTTGCAAAACCCAAGTAGTTTGGTGTGGCGCTGGTGGGAATGAATCTGTCCTGCACAGCCACTCGCCTGCTGTTACTGAGTGCTGAAGCCTGTAGTCCTTGGAATCTGCACAAACAGGATATGACAAAGAAGGCAAAACTATGCTAATTGTGATTTTTATGATGTTTGTTGTCTATCTCTCCAATTTATCAGTCTGTTTTTTCAAACTGTAGAACTGGAAAGCGAGCACAGTGTATGTAGCTGTCACTGCTGTAGTCTTGAGTTGGGATTAGAAAACGTTTGAATTTAACTGAGTTGGTTTTAATCCGGCTAGGTGGGGGGACTGGAGCACTACAATCCAACTATGAACTTGTCAATGGAAATTTATAATACCTGTGTTTGTCAGACCCTGCTAATGTTGTCATGTTGTCCGTTTTGCTTCTATGAAAACAAAGTGAACTTCATTATAACGTTCTATAAAAAATACTTTCCATTTGATTGTGAATGAAAATTTAATTACCAATCCAGCAGGAAGATGCAGTAGGAAAAGAACATTGAAACCATGAAGGAAAGTGCAATTTCCCAGCAAAAAGTATTTTATGCAAATATTGCTGGGGTAGGCTTTTTGCAGGAGTTATGGTAGAGATAGACTATCGCTAGGAATCTAACAGGTCTGGTGTAAGATAACATACAATGGTTATTTGGTCTTTTCCAGAATGTTTGCTATAAAAAGGAGTTAAAGTGTGCTGGAAGGCATGCAGTTGAGAATCTATATGAACCAGGGAAGCTGGTTCTGTTGTGAGTTTTGGGCTTCTTTGTTGTAAAGAACTTTGTACACTGTGAGAATGGCAGGCTTGTTCAGTTGCTCACAGTCATTCTGAGGTTTGTAGTTCAGAAATGAAAGAGACAAAATACATTTAAGACCTGCAGGTAATCAGTGGGATAGACTGTGATGTGGATCTGACAGTATGTATTGTAGAGTTCCAAAATAAATACCGTAGGATGAGAGAATTTTGCTTACTCCTGTAAAAATAAGATGTAGCATCCTTTTGCAGTTTGATGCCGGCTGTATCTCAGAACACCCAAGATCCCTATAAAATCCTGACAACACCCCTGAAGGTCATGAATGGAGGTCACCTCTTTTTGCCTCCCACTCTCCTTAGAGAAATTCTGGTCTACCCGCTCCTTCATGGCCACCCACTCGCAGATCAGCTGAGAAATCATACTTCGTTAAGAAAAACCTTGAAGAATATTATTTTTGTTCTTTGTTCTTTCCTTCCTTTCAAAGATGTCTTTTGTTCCCTGTAGTTCAAATACTGTAGCTTAAAAATACATCATTGATGGCATATAGAAATTAAAAGTGAATTTGTATGTTTTAGCTGAATTTAAAAAATGAGGCTAGGGACTTGTCATTGCTTACACACGTGTATTTTATTTGCATTTCAAGAAGCTTAAATTAGTTTAATCACAAGAACATTTTTAAGCAAGCGCTCTTAGATGGATCAACTGTTCTTTGGTTTTTGAAATCAATAGGGGACCTACATTCTTCACCACTCAAAATGCAGATGTGTTTAGAGTAAACACTGGTTAGCAGTAATTCTTAAATCTGCACCTTCCTATATGATAGGAATATATACATTACTGTAATAAAATGTCAAAAGTTGAATGCCTTAGGCTATGAGGAGAGTCTCGGATCTGTGTCTGCTTTTGTAACAGTAAGAGCATTACTCAGTGATATTTTGAGTGCTGTTGACACTGTCACACTCTGTGTAACCTGCGCAGTGTATCCACTAAGTCTTTGCAATACTCATTAACAGAATTATGAATCTCCTCAGGCAGAATGCAATGAGCATCTACTATGGGAATCTTTCCATATGCCTGCCTTGTCCTCTCAGAAACCCACATGGTTTAAAGCAAGTGTTACCAACAGACAAGTTTTCTTGTGTTTCTTTTCAATGGTCTTTGGTTTTGCACCTGCTTTAAGTTAGATGGTCCATAGCACATCTCTGCGGTTGTTTACAAGCTGCTTTCTCCATTGGTTCCCCTGCAGGTGTTGCAGGGCGCTCAGCTGATAGCTGTTGCTTCTGCTGAACCTGCCTCAGGGGGTGTTGATGGATCACCGCTCCAAGGGAGTGATATCCAAGTCCAGTATGTGCAGCTGACACCAGTGACAGACCACTCTGCGACTAATCAAGTATGTATATTTTTATTTTTTTGCCATTTGAATGTACCTAACTTGATTAAAACATCTGTCAGATGAACGATGTATCTATCCACAAATACTTGTGTCCCAATGAGTTTATGATCCTGTTTTTAACTCGTTTAAAAAAAATCCATAAACCATCTGTAATAAGAAACATCATTTTGTTAAAGGTATCATTTTTGTTCAAGGTTTTTGACTATCCCTGCTTCTATGTTCTTGCTTAATGCCTCCAGAGAATAGTTATTTTGGTCATCATTGTTTTTCTGCATCCTTGAAGGCTGAGAGCCACGTTAAAGGATGGGGCAAAAAATTTGCTTGGAATCCATCCAAAAAGTATTTTTCAGACTGAGGTTTCTCCTAAAAATGTTATTCCCTATCTGACAGCAGTTTTCCAGTTATTTTGATCAACAGCCTGGATTTCCCGCAGGAGTCGCAGTGTTAGCAATTGTAAGTGAACGGTTGATCCTCTCAGTTACGGTGGAGGAATTTTTTTTATTTTTTAAAAATCAGCTTGAACACTCCATGAAAGGTCTCTCATCAGCTTGAAGCTGTGACTGGTGACAACACAAGAATGCTGACTTAAAACAGTTGTCAGAACTTTTTCTGAAGAGGGTTACACATTCTTCCATGAACCCCACTTAGTCGGCTTCTTTGCTAGAGAATGCCAAGTGGCTGTGAAAAATAAACTGTCACTTGCTAGCCAAAATATAATGGTATCCTTAGAAGCCAATATTGGAGTGGATTTTTGTCTGATACATACGCAGTTTTGCAGAGAATTCTGATCTGGCTACAAACATTTGGATACCGAATCTCTTGAGGGAAGAAAAAGAGAATTGCATAAGAAATCAAGTGAATCATGTCCAGGCTTTGCGTGCACGACACTTAAGTGCTTAGTGCTTCTTGCGTGGGCAAAGTGACCTGCAGATCAGTTCTCTCTATGAAGTTAGGGCACGTTAATTATCCCAGTGGCCTTGAACAAGAGATGGAGGTATGGTGTGTGTGGCCAAAGTGCCATCTGCGCTGCCTGCTGCGGGCAGGGAAGCCAGAGCTCTAAATCCTCTTGGTTGCCCTGGTCCACGCTGGTTCCTCACCTGGATGTGGCAAACTGCTTTTCAGAAAAATTATACTCCCTGCCAGAAAGGATCAGGCTGCCTGGCACATGAGTGTGCTGTCCTCTGAGACTTCATTCTAGTTTTCTATACACTGACCTTCCCATGTAGGTGAACACTTAATAGTCATTTTTCTCTCTTTGCTAGATTTGTCTCTGCACTGACCTTCTCATTATTTTATTCGTAGTCACTCGTAATAGCACACTAGAGTTTTTGTTGTCTTGTTTTGTATAAATCCTCAAGTACTGCTGGTCCCATCCCGTTAATGAACGATTTACATGTCAGGTAGAGGTGTTTCTTGTGCTGCTGTCCTCACTCCAGGCCTGGGAAATTCTCAGATTTACCTTCCACTGACTTTCTCCTGGGTCTGTTCCTCGTGCCTGTCCTCCCTTCTCAGCTGCCACCTCTGATGGGCAGGAGGTTACGGAGCGCCGCAATAAACATCGGCATCCGTCACCCACACGACTGGCAGCCACCAGAGGAGTTACTTTTCTCTTCGGGGACACTTTGCACTGTGTTAGGTTTTTATATTGTGGTTAACCACGGAGGCTTATACAAAGCTGAAGAGAAGCAGAAAAGGAATGTGAAATAAGAAGAGTCTGAAAGCAAAAGCAGACAAGACTAAAAATAAGTTTGGCATAAATATTTCCTCAGTTTATACGAACTAAAAACCCGAGGGTCTGTTAATGAATTGGAGAAACCAACTTGGTGTTTGTACTGCCCTGAGCAATATGGATAATCCAATGGCTTTTTTGGCTAAAATTATGGAATAGTCCTACTTGTTTTAGGTTTCTTACCTGAAGGGAAAACCCTGTCAGTGAGGCTGCAGTGATGCTTTCATCTGTTTTCATATGGTTCTTTGACAAGGGGTCTGAGATGTCCTCAATGATTTTGAATCTATTTAATCAAAGCCTATAAAAGTGGAATTTATTATCCACCTGGGTTGGATGCTATGCCCTGCACAAATTCCATGTTTGAAACACCATAACTGTGAATTTATTTAATTTCTGAAAACAAGACACCAGTTTTCTTACCTTTTTTTCTTGGAAGCCATGCCTTTGGCAACAGTTGCACATACAAAACTGAGGAGTGAGACGATTTGAAATAAATCCCTTCCATGACCTCAGCCGAAGCAGACGGCAGTAGGCACTTCAATTTAGGATTTTCAGTGTATTCCTGGATTTTGTATTCGCAAATTAGCTGCAGGCAGAAGTGTTAATACCTTGGATTCTGATAGTTTTGTAGTGAGCCTGAGCCACTTACATAAACACAAACTATTAATATATGAGTAGTGTTTTGCTGGGACAAAATTGTGAGTGCCTGTATGGAGGGAGGCATGGTTTGAAATCAGATGTATTTTGGGGATTTAGGTTTGGTTGGCTTGTTTTCATGTCTTGATAGCATTCTTACTTATAGCAGCTTGCAAAGTTTAGAAATACAGAATCTGATGGTGTAAACGAATACTTGGTTAAATTCTCTGCTCGAGGTCATATGCTGGTGGTTAATTTTGTTAGATGTGGAAGAAAACATAATTCCAAATCTAAAGCATAATTCTAATCCCTTTGGGCAGTCTTCTGCCTTGTGGTCTGAATGCTGAATAAATATTCGGTATTGCTGTTGTCGCTGTTATTTGATGATCATGTTACTTCAGCAGAGTTTTTCACTAATGGGAAAGAAAACTTTGATCATCACTTGAAAACTTACCTGCTATCAAATTGAGCAATCTGATAGAATTAGTTTGGCACTAATTTATTGAATATTTAAGTAAACACCAAATTGCTTGTAGACATGAGCAGGAAAAAAAATAATCTTGTGGCTGTGTGCAATTACGGGCAACAAGTCAGAGAGATGAAAAGAAATAGTCCGACAGCAAAAACTTAATGTAGGAGCTGTGCTTTAAAATTTTGAACCTGCAGTATTTTCATTTGGATAAACAAGTTGAGACTGTTTAATAAAACCTAAAGGATTGGAAATCTAGTTGTGTTTCCACCCTTGTGTCTTTGTGTATCATCGTGCAGATGCTGTGCTGAGAGCAGAGAGCAGGGCTTCAAGTGAGTGTTTCATAACAGAAGTACTGCCACAGAAATAATTCTGTATCCAGGGCGTTACATAAAGCATCTATTAGATGAATTTATGGGGGGAAAATCCATCAAGGGCAGATCTCTGGAATCTGTGGGAGTGTACAGGAAAATATCATTAAATGCTTGCCCTTTTCTTGTAGTTTATCTGTGCTTGTGATACTGGTTGCTATCAGGGGAAGGCTTATTGGGTGTGATGGACCTTATCCGGGCCAATACAGCTGTTCTTAAATGCTATTCATCTTATAGCGGAGTTTGTTTCATAATCTAGTTTTCCTTACTCCAACTAACTTGGCCGAAGAATTTTCTATGGGATTATCCCTTCACAGCATTGTCAGACTACTGGTAGGCAGTAACTGAATTTTTAAGGAGACTTCCTTTGAAAGCTTAAGTTGCTTGTGTTTACTTTAAATTCTTTCACTGAGGACGGACTTTTTTTGCCTGGAAAGTGAGTAGAATCAGGCCTATAGGAAGAATTTTATTTGAGAAAAAATTCACTATAGTAGCCCTATTCTCATTTTACACAAAATAGAGAAAGACTGCAATGGGTGAAGTCAGCAGTTTTAGACCGTATCCTGCACCAGCTGGGGAAATTCTAAGCATGGGGCAAACAGGTAATTTTACTCTTTCTTGCCTACAACAGTTCTGTCACTCTGGGACTTCCTGCTGTCTTTCCTGTGATCACCCTTGGTGGACATTCCTTCCATAGCACCATTCAGCTCTGTGCCCCCAAGCTGTCAGAACGTGCATCGGGATGGGACAAGTCCTTCCCCAGCTCCGGCACAGGCTGTACCAGACACGGGTTTTATTTTGTTTCTTTTTAGAGCTGGTTCTTTTTTGGGAAGAGAGAGGGAATAATTGTTTTCTGTTGACTGTCTTCCTGCCGCTCATGATTTTCTAGATCCTTATCGTGATTTTATTATTTCAGCTTTCTCTTTCCAGCCTAAAGGGCATTAGTTACTCAGTCTCCTTATGGACTCTTTTATGATATTTTTGGTGCCTTTGTAAGCGTATTCCCGTTTCAGCTCTTCTTATAGAGCTGATACCCATGCAAATTTTGCCCTGGTACATACAAGAACTTTATATTAGTATAATATGTTCACATTCCTTTTCCACACCCATGGAAAGCATTTTTGTATCGATTTACTGATTTCATCTTTCCTTTTGCAGGGCACTGATACCCTTCAATCAGCCATCCAGCCAGAAATGCAGATAGAACACGGAGCGATCCAAATTCAATAAGAGGATTGTGAAAAGTTGTGTCAGCCCAAGATGTCAGTGAACCACGGTCGGAAGTTAAGTGCTGTAGTCTTCCTGCAGCAACAGGAGGATGGAAATGCCTGTTAGACTAATGGTCACACCTCGTGCATCTCCTGCAAATAGCAGAGTTCTGCTGATCTGGTTGGCCTCACCTGGAATAAATCAGACCCAGTTACTTAAATTGGAGCTACATCACTACATCAATTGAGGATCTGGACTTCAGAAGAAATTAATGGCCTGCCCTTAGGTACACTTAGGGAAGAAAAAAAAAATTTTTTTTTAATTTTTTTTTCCAGAAAGAAGGAAAGAAATCTAATGAATTAAAACCGTGAGACTAAATTAGTGTTTCATCCTGTTCATTTCTTCTGTGAAATACGCCATTTGAATGTCTGCAGATATCTTAGAAAGTGTATTGCTGCTTTGCAATACTTGCTTTACCACAGATAGAAGATCAAGAGCTCAAATATTTTTCACTGTTTAAATAGGTTTTTTTTATTTGCTATGGTGTTTATAACAAAAATGGAAAATATTTAAAAAAAGAAAAATCCCATAACTGCAAGTATTAGCCTTTTGCTGGTGTTTTCTGTTCAGTGTAATGAAAAATGTATTTGCAGAAGACTAACAATTTTGTTTGTACTGTTGCTTAACTACTTTTCTAGGGGAAAAGGCTTTTAAATGCTGTAATTATGCATTTCTAATGAAAAATAAATGTGTATTTATGAATAGCGCAGCTCTACGTTGCTCTCTGCCTTAGGAATGAATACGGTTTGACTGGACCGTGCTGTAAGAGTGTAGTGCTGGAGTATTGGAAGACAGACGCAATCTGACAAGCTCTGCTGTCAAACTGAGAAGTAAGATTAAGTCTATAAGGAAGATATCAATCTTAGATCATGTTGTTATCTAAATTTCCAGTGCAAGAAAAATGTGATAGTTAAGCTCTTCAGGCTGCAAATCCTATTTTATACAATGAGTTTATGAAATGATTTTTTAAAAATGTGAATGATTCTTCTGAGCTCTCTCCCTTTTAGTTCCTCCCTTTTAGTCCTGCTGTTAGTGGTAATAACCCGAGCTTGGGATACAGCCATAAAAAGCTGGGCTGCAGAAGTCTGGTACTGACCTTGTTATCCAACCTGCCACAGCAAGGTGGAATCCTCTCTCCACTGAAACTTACAGGAAACTTGATACTGATTTCAAGAAAACTACATTTTCATATTTGCTAAGCTTGAGTGGAAAGGATACATTTGCTATAACTTGATTATCTTAATGGTGCATGGTTTAAAAAAAATACAGAGTTTACTGGGGGAGGTGTATTTGTATTTGTTTTTCAGCTGACTTGCTAAATGGTTATTGTCAGTGTGTGGCTCATAATGCATTTAACATATTAATGAGTGGGACATAGCCACAGATTCTACATGGTTAATTCAGGATAACTTTGGGTTTGGGTTTTTTTTGATGAAAGAAGGGGTTAAACACACCCGATTTCTGGGAATGTTGTCCCTGGTAAGTATTACACTTTATGTAAATTCCTACTTCTCTTTAGGATATTTCTTGACGCACAAGTACAATGCCCACTGAACCACAGCTTATTGAGTACAATGTTTGCAACAGGCCAAGAATTTGGCTACCCTTCAGTTTCTTTTTTTAATAGTGTTTCTCAGACTGGGTGATGTTTGAAGAGCTTGGCACCCAAACAGAAGCCTAAAAATAAAGGCAGGCCTGTACATTTTAGCAAGGCTGTTTAATAATAATAATTTATTGCTTGGAAGTGACAGGGAGAAAGCTGGGGTGGCAAAGTCGCTGGTGCCATCGCATTCCGCTCTCTTGCTATATTCGTGTTGGCCACAATGGCATTCTTGTCTTCTTCAGAAAGTTTTACCCAGCTTTCCTTCTGCGCCCTGGGCATCTTCTGCTTTCAAGGAGAACACACGTGGGTTTAAACTGTAGGGTATCTGTCTTTGTTTTATGCTGCAGTTAAGTATTCTGTTCTTCTCACGTTTTTCAGCTCAGGTGCAAGATGAAATCGAGTTCAGGAGGGGTTTTCTTTAGCCACTAGACTGCTGCATGCTCAAGACTCTTCTGCTAGAAGTGGCAGTGAAGTAGCATGCACTAGTTCAAGAAAAGGAAATCTACTTCACCAGTGTGGAATGGAGAGTGTACAAATCAAGTGAAATAAATAGGTAAGAGGAGCAGCTTAGTAAGATCCTCCACTGCATTTGGAGGTTAAGACCATGTGTTCCTCAAGATGTGAATTTTTCTCAGTGTTATGTCAATGTTTACATTAGTCTAAGCTGTGTCACGTTATGTTTATACTTCAAAGAAAAGAGACTTCACTGTTGAGCCAGGTATTCCTATGAGTAATCCCTGTTCCCTTTCTGTAGACTTCTTGTCCTGGGAAGATTTATGTCTCTGTCCAGGGAGGAAATGTCCTCTCTTCAAGAATGTTTTATGTGTTTTCTAGACATCACAGGGTGTGTCACGTACAAATAAGTCATTCCCGAGAGGAGTAATTGAGGAATGAATTCCCTTCTAGGAAATGCTTGCAACTGAAGAGCCCATGAGGTTCTGTGCAAGTGTTTGTACAGGGGTTATTGTAGCAATGACGTACCAACAGAACAGGAAGAAATCCTAAAAGAATTCTAACTCAAGGAATGAAAATCTTGCAGGGTCACTGAGGGTACTGCCTGGCTCTCTGTTCAGGTAGGTTGGTGGTGTTACATGGATGTGGAAAAAAGCTGCCTGTTTTCAGCAGGTCGGCTAGAAATGATATTCTCATGATGTTTCCTGTTCATTCACAGCCTCTGCCTTTCTAATAGTTTCTTTTCTATCAGCAAACCTTCTGACAACCTCACTTCTAACTGTGTGCTTTTTCTCTTTGTGCTGCTTTTGTCCAGAGCTTGAGAATGTACAACCAAGAGTATTTAGAGGATATTTCACGTAAGGTTAGACTAGGATCAGCTGCATATTTTGTTTGTAATTCATCTTGTGACCTACAGAATGTTGTTTTCATGGGTTTGATTTTGTTTTGTATAATGATGTTCAGGCATGCAGGGGAAGGAGAATTCTCCTTTGGGGAAGGAGAGCCTCTGGATGCCCTGCATGGCCCCATTGGTTATGTTTGATGTGAAGTTCACTATAGAAAGGACCTCACCATTTATCTTGATGTTGTACTAAAATTCCTCACGTGTAGTTAGGGCTGTGCAGGCAGTATGGTACTGTTACAGTGACCTTTCAGATAATTTAATACCGAATCCCACCTGAAAGAGCATCCGTCTCATGAATTTTTAGGGGCTACTGAGATCCTTATGTAAAAACTAATCAAAATGTTGTGGTTTGATGGATTGTTCAACTAGAAATTGGTCTAAAAAAAGTGAAGGATGTGGGTTATTTCTTTTCTGTCTTTTTTTTCCCTTTCTTTCGTTGCCTGTTAATTTTACGTATTTTGTCTTGCAAAACAAAACTAAAAATGAGCACCCTTCTGTGACCCAAATCAACTGGAACGCCTTCATTAGCTGCATTTTTAGGCATTTAAGTATTGACAGTCTGCCTATAAAGCAAGCAATACTGGCCAAGATGTTGCTCTTGTGCTTGTCTCAGTCTTGGAGATCCTGGCACGCAGATGGGTGTGCTCTGGTGGCCCTGAGCTTTATGATCCGCTTCACAGAACTGCTATGGAGTTTCACGTTAGAAGATACAGCGAGAAAACCAATAGCTAACCCTCCCCCAAATCACTGTAGAATCTCACTCTGTGCAAACTTCTGTTGATAATCAGCGTTCTTTCTGAATTCCTAATTATGGAAGTACTGAAAATTTTGAGCCATGACTGTAATTCAACGAAAACTGTTTCCCATTATCAGAACTAAGAGCGTTGCTTTCATTCACTGCAATTCCAAAGCAATTCTATAAGCTCTGCTGATTTAGGTGAGTACTTGACAGTCAAACCTCATTTCCTTGAAGGAAGCTGGGAATAAGAAAGCCATTCAGTTAGAGCGGTGGTTGGGCTAAACTGAGATGGCTTTTTTAGTGTGCTGGTACAAACAGATACACTTGATTCCTCTGCTAAACAAGGTTTGACGTATTTAGAGGTTGTTTCATACCCCACAAAAAGAGGGGTAACTAACCATGCAGCAAGTGGAGGTAAGAGGAGTTGTGCAGAGCTGAAGTTAGGGCTGAAGCTCATGTGACATGATTTCCCAGTGCAGTTTGGCCAGGGCAAAGGCTTCGCACTCCTCCTCTTTCAAAGGTGCCAGGGGATTTTTAATCAAGTCCCATTCTTCAGCATGGTAAATCAGATGGAACTTGATGAAATCCCATTTTTCTTCATCTACGACTTCATATGTGAAATTTAATTCAAGAGCAAATATCTATTTTGATTGACTTTTTTGGCCTTTTTATAAACTTATGTGAATTCTACTTTTAAAAGCTTTCACGCTTGTTTCCTATTCAATTTTTTGAAGAATATGTTTTGCAAAGGAAAAGTTGCCTTAAATGATATTTAATAATTACTTTAAAATAATAATAAGCTTAATAATTTTTGGGATAAAAATACATTTTCAGGATTTTGGTCATCAGCAGGGGTATTTTTAATTTGCCAGTAGATTGGGAAAAGTCCTGTTCTTCTGGTCCCTCAGGTTAATCTGTGTTTCTTGAATGTTTAAGTAAATTGTCCACTTTCATCTCTGTCCATCAGCTTGAGTTAAGCATGAGTTAATGTATGTTATATAATCTTCCAGTAAAAACTTTATTTCAGATTTTTCATTCTAGTTAAAGGAAACAATCTGGTTGTGGAACAGATCAGCAAAAGTCTGGATGGAAAGCTGAGTTTAGCCTTCTCTTGGCATCTCTCCATGCTACGCTGTGAGGCCAGCTTTAAGGACAGGCTGTTCATTGTCTCTCACCATGCCACGATCTGGACATTTATAGTATTTAATTTGAAAATAATAAATATCCCTTTCTCCCACACTGATTCCTTGCTTTTCTTAAGGAATCGTTGGGATTTCTGCTTGAAAGATGCACTGGGGTTTGCTTGTCAAACTGTTGAGTGCATCTTAGAATCATAGAATGGTAAGAGTTGGAAGGGACCTTAAAGATCATCGAGTTCCAACCCCCATGCCCTGGATAGGGACACCTCCCACTACAGCAGGCTGCTCCAAGCCCCATCCAACCTGGCCTTAAACACTTCTAGGGATGGGGCAGCCACAGCTTCTCTGGGCAACCTGTTCCAGTGCCTCACCACCCTCACAGCAAAGAATTTCTTTGTAATATCTAATCTAAATCTCCCCTCTTCCAATTTAAATCCATTACCCCTTGTCTTGTTACTGCACCTCTCTACAAAGAGTCCCTCTCCAGCTTTCCTGGAGCTCCCTTCAGATACTGGAAGGATGTCTTATCAGGATCTGAGAATTTGAGCAAGTACGCAGAAATCAAAGGCACTTTACTCTTTTGTTATTACCACAAATGAAAACAAAATCTCCTGTATGTATATGTAAAATTATTCAATTTTTAACTGATGAACTATATATTAAGTTTCCTGTTGGCTTTATGGGTAAAGCAGAAAAAAAGCTGGGAGCTGGCCAGCACCATTTGACTCACTGAACGCTGCACTTCAGCTTGCTTCGTGTGTGTATATATATTTATATATGACTATCTTGTTGCTTGACTTTGCATGGGGCTGGACCACCTCCTCCTACTTTGGTCCCAGAGACCACCTCTCCTGCCTCCTCACTTCCTTTTGATATGATTTTTTCAGTCTCCCATTTCTATAGCATTTATTTTTAATCTTACTAAAAACCTAAATCCATTTTGCTGGTTTGATCTTACCAGAGAAGCTTGGCTGGCCACCTCTAGTTAAAAAGAAACGAATCGGGAACCCCGAGTCTGCTGGATTCTGAATTGCATTTAACGTTAAAAAAAAAACCCAACCCAATAACAATCAACCGACGGTTATAGACATTACCTGGTACACAGAGAAGTAGCTCTCTTGCTTGGCTTATTTAACAGATACAAAAAATGCCACAGCTGGAAATTCTGTGTCTGCCCTTAATTAGTAATGTTTTCAGTTGAGTAATCAGATTTTTTCCCTGTTGTTCCCACGTGGCAGCAAAATTAAACCTTCTTTTGCAAGCACCCAGGTGAATACCCGAGTAGGTGGTCCTGTGGATTGTGCTGACGGTTCTGAGAACTTCCAGCCTAGGTTAAGAGGCAGCTAAACTTGTCACTCGATGCCTTTCCTCCCCAAAATGCCTGTTTCCATCTCCCTGGTGCCATAACCCTTGTAGGGCGACCTTTCTCTAATAATCACTAATGGGTACGATTTAATCAGACGCAATCAATGTGCTCCTGCTAAAAGCAGAGCAGGCTCGGTTCCGCTTCCCATCCCAGCCTGCTTGAAACATCGGGGCCATCTGCCTTGCATAATTGCTGTTATTTAACAGCAATTTTATTGCTCAATCCTACTTCAACTGTCTTAATCCCCCTGCTCTAATGGGCTCCCAGCTCTCTCCAGCAAAACCAGAGGAGAAATCAAAAAGCCAAAACATTTGTCAAAGAGGAGGCGGGAGGAATCGATGGAAAAGATGAGGAACGGTTTGTTGATTTGTTTTGAATCCCTTCCTCCCTTTTTCATTCATTCAGGTTGCCTTTCACTCCTTTCTGCAGTTAAGTGTGCAACCCGGGGAGGTGGTTCACATTGAGAAGTTCTTCATTTTTTGAAATACGATGGTGACAAAAATACCCTACTTTTATCCCAGGAACAGCAGCTCTGGAGGTAGGCAGGGGCAAGGTGGAGGGTAGAGGTTTCTTAAAAATTTTGTTTATACCTTATTATGTTTTTAAATATTTGTTAGCATTGGGGGAGCAAGGGATTACATCTGGTTTGGGTTCTGCCTGAAATTCTTTTGAGTTTTGCTAAATTGACCATTATAATGAAATGAGGAGCTTTTCTGGCACGTTCTTATAATTTCCAAAAAACAGCGCATCTCCAAGCTTCCCACCTCTGGCAATTTTCATGTGGGGTAAGAGTCTGAATGCACTTTAATGAAAATCTTTTTTCCCTTTTGTTTTACTTTTTGTAAAAGGTGGAAGGTATTAATCTTTTCTCCCAAAAAATCAACTTTTGTAGGAGTATTCCCAGAAGGAACTTTGACCTCCGTTTGCGTCTTTGCCTGGTTTGGCATAATTTTCCATGCCGAGCCCTTTCTTTGAGCAAACGCAATACACATGGCACTGATAAAGCTTTATAGAAAGTAAGTAGTTGAGTGTTTTGAGAGAGGTGGTCGGTTTTTTTCTTTCGTGTGTGTGGTTTTGGTTTTGTTTTGTTTCTACATGCGTCATTTCACTCATCTCGTTCACAGTATGGAGCTCTCTGTGCTGTACAGAAATGAGCCTGACAGAGCAGAGTGTGCTTGGATCTGAGCTCCCTCATGACTGCAGGCTTTTGGCTCCGAGTCCCTCTAAACCTTTGCGGCTTGAATCAATGTACAGATTTGGGCAAATAGAGGGTAAGATTTAAAAGCCCTTGATTGGAGTGTTGCTCTTGGGAAGAAAACACTGACCTAGTGAAGAGCTCTTCAGTTTGGCCGGTGGGGAATGACAAGAGTCGTAAGCCAGTCAGATTCAGGTGGGAAATGAGGCAGAGTGTTTGACAATGTGTGTGAAGGAAGATTAGTAACTGAACAAACTGTCGAGAGAGGTGGATTCCTCATCTTTAGGTACCTTCTGCTCTTGCTTGGCTGCTGCTGGCGAGACTATCACCAAATGCAGCCCCATGATGGCATGACTTGTGGCAGTAACTGGAGTGTGCTTTCATCTGCAGCTGCCTGGCACTCTGTGATAAGTGTACAGGGGTTGTCCCTGGGGGATGCTGTGGTTCCCACAGTCTGCAGCTTCAACAGTCTCACAACAATGTGTCCATGCAGTAAAGCCCACTGCACCTGTGCAGCCCAAAGTGACCATATGTGCTGGCTCCAGCAGCACCCACCAGCTGCCTTTTTGTGTCTGCTGGGTCTCACCTACCAATATTTCATCACAGGCAGGGTATAGAGCTCTTTAGTTTCCATTCACCATTTGTGTTCTTTACCCAGAGAAATACGTGATGGTAAGTAGGGTCTGTGATGCATCAGAGATGCTGGCTCTGGTGAGTAACTGGAAGCTCGAGCATGGAAGTTGTTTCTGTAATGGTTGTGCTCGCCTGCATGTGCTGGATTAGCTCACCACCTTCCAAGCAGGCTTGGTGGTAGGGCACCATTTCTCTCCCTCTTGGTCTGCACAGATCTGAGCAAGGCAATAGAGAATGAGTAGCGGCAGGCATGCCTGACTGTGTAACAGGACTGTCACATAAGAAGTCTTTGGCTCAGAAATGAGTTTTTTCAGCCTGGAGAAGAGAAGGAGACCTTATAGCAGCCATCCAGTAGCTAAAATGGGCCTACAGGAGAGATGGGGAGGGACTCTTTATCAGGGAATGGAGCGATAGGATGAGGACTAATGGTTTTAAACTGAAAGAGGGGAGATTTGGATTAGTTATTAGGAAGAAATTCTTTACTGTGAGGTGAAGAGACACTGGAGCAGAGAACCCAGAGAACCTGTGGCTGCCCCATCCCTGGAGATGTTCAAGGCCAGGTTGGATGGGGCTTTGAGCAACCTGGTCTGGTGGGAGGTGTCCAACTCTAACCATTTTGTGATTCTGTGACAGTGGCAACTCTTTCATTCTGCATAACTGTCCATGGAGGATGGAGCACAACTTCTCCTCTGCTCCGCAGTTCTCAGTGCATGAGGGTTGAGTTGGGCTAGAAGGACATTTCACTGAGTTGCAACCAGTGAAACAGAAAAGCAATAGGTTCTTGTGCACAGATGCTTGTTTTTATCCAAGAGCAAGCGTCTTACTAATGCACTGTGCTTCTGTCTGGGTCTGGGAAACAAGGGAGGAGGGGTGAGTTGATAAAGATCATAAGAAAAAGAACTCAAGACAGAAATAATTTAAAAAGAAAAAAGATGGTCTTGAAATGCCTATTCCTTTGGGACTAGTTGGTTTCTAAGGGATCCATAATTAAAAATGTCATCATTAAAAAGAAGTTGCTTATGGCACAGAGTTAATGAGAAGGCAGCATCTAAGAAAATAAAGAAAATACTTTATTTCTATGAAAATGCTGCCTCCCCACTTCCTGCTTCTCTGCAATGTTTTGTACCTAAGAGTTTTTTGTGGGTGTTTACTGGACACTTCCAGCAGAAGGAGGGTTAAGTACATGAGAAGGGGGTGGAGAGGGAATCCCAGCTTGGAACTTGAGACTTTCCAGCTGAGAAAGAAGGATTCAGAGATGCAGACGTAATCATACAGCACTGCAATCAACTCCTGTGTCAAAAGAAGTCAGGAAAAGCACATAAATAACTCCACAGCCACACTTAATGTAGTGCAGGACATATATCAATAATACCACCACTTCCTCCAGGGTGAGTATAGAAAAGCTTCCTGTCTAAATGCTTGCAAAATGATCTAAGTACTTTGAAATGGCTTGGTGTAAACTTCAGAAATTGAGGTAGCTTTGAATTCAGATTATTTGGTACCACGTCAATTAGATACTCTTTTATCTTACTGCAAGTTTCAAGTTTCCTTGCAAATAGTCTCAAGACATAAACTGTTGTTGTCTGAATCATGAACTATATTGTTTCCTGCTGTAAATTCAGAACTCAGAATGAGTTGCCAAGGACTGAAAAGCACACTCATTTAGTGGGAATGCAAATTTGTCTGTGTTCTTTAATATACAGATTTGAATGTTTCTAATTTAATGGCTTAACTTTTTCCAGCTAATTGCTTGAGGTGCTCTAGTTATCTGCCTACCTGAATGTTTTCAGGTAATCCACGTGTCTAGAATGCACTTTCCTGAAGCTGTCACTTTGAAGCGTCCTTGGTACATCTGGTGTAGCTCCACGTTTTTTTTGCTGCCTGTGTAATGTACAGCAGCTTCTGTAAGGTCTGTGAGGTTGTGGTCAGTCTGCTGGTCTGAAGGATCCACAGTCTTTTTGATTTATCCAGACAGAATGAAGGATGGAAGAGGAAAGAGATGCTGCTGCCTTGCTTCTCAACGGGGTGCTTTCTCCCCTGCTAGGTGGATGGTGATGTGATGTTACAGATGGTGTGTGATTTATTGCATTATTAATATTATTATTGCCAGTCTTCATGGAATGGTTCTTGGTTAACGCACTGGAGTTCATAAACCGTTTCATGCTGGGCTTTGTGTGTATGTGTTTGTAAAATGACTGTTTTCCATTACAAAACTGGGAGATAAACGAAGATGACAGTCACATTTTCCTAACATAAATTTCTCTCTTTCTCAGTCCTCCTTGGAAACGATAAATTTCGGCAGCATGTCTGTGTGCTCCAGACATCAAAAAGCCACATTTGGGCAGGCGGTTTTACAAGCCCTCTGTTTTCCTTGGTCAAGTCCTTTGCAGAAGAAAGGATAGACATCCAAATGATAACAGAAAGCTGGGAAGGGAAGCAGAGTTGAAGGAGGAAGCTGTACAATGTGGGAGGGGAAGGAAAGTCTCCTGGGAGGACTTGTCTCAGCTGAAACAATTCAGGTGGTGGATTGTCATTTTCCTTCTATTTCTGGCCAATAAACATCATCTTGTTTTCCTGTTCCTGTGCTAAGCGTTTTCAACCATAAGTATTCAACCTTTTCTTCATCAGAGCGAAAACTCTTGTCCAAGTTGTTATCTCATCACGTCTCGATTAATGCAACATCCTTTTCTCTTGGCCCTGATGAGCACTGACTTTTGCCCAAATCATATCCATTCAGAAACTTCCTCTCATTTGGCTTATTCATCTCTATCACATCAAATACTTGTCTGTACTGTTGCGGTCTTTCTTGGCCTGTCCTCATCTTGTATCCTGTTTCTCAGTTCATGCTGCCCCTTGCACTTGACACAAACAAAATATCACATGGAAGCAACCTTTACTTCTTGCCCTTTAGTCCCTTCCTACGATGTGTTGTTTTCTGTACCTATTGTGCAAATCTTGACTGTTTCAGTTGCTGGCTTGCTAAGACTTCTTCCTATTAGGCCTAAATATGATGTTAATATTATCCCTAAATATTATGTTATCTGTCTGCCCTGCATTCCCTCTCTTTACGGGCCTCCTGGCTCTCTGAGGCTTGGACCATCCTTTCTTCCTTGTACAGCGCCTGACCCTTATTTGTAGGATACTAATGGTAATTCGTTGATGAGTTTAATTTGTCACCACTTCACTGGCTTAGGTCATTAATGCATTAGCAGTGTTATTTGTCTTTTTAAAATTATTACTTTATATGTTATGATTAAGTATAATTAGCTTGACGTTAACACACATTAAGAAAACCAAGACTCAAGGTTGTGGATTAGAAACTTTTTGCTGATTTTTAGTTTGTTTTAAAAACTTTACCATGCCCTACAGAACAGATCAAATTTGCTGATCTGCTGAAATAAAACCTTTCTTGCAGCTTCAGTCTGCTGAGTCCTTATCAACAAAATACTTGAGAGGCCACACAGGCCACAGATCCATCACTGTAGTTCCAGCAGGGTCTCTGCAGATTTCCTGGGATGGGAATCCTTGCCACAACACTCCCCACCAACACACACACACCTTGGCATCGTGCTGTGTTTACTGTATCTTACAAAACTTCTTTTTCTACCAGGTTGCTTCCAGGGATGATCATGTCTAACCTCTGACTTTAAGAGGCTCCAGCAGAACCAGGAGCTGAGCTGTTCGGTAATGACTTAAAGCTATGACTTTTAGCAGAGACTTGTTCTGTTCTGCCTTGTTGTAACTTGAGCGTCTGGGCAGCACCGCAGCCACGTCCGACTGCTTCTTGAAAGTGCCTCTGAAAGGTGTCCCTGCTCATATTCTCTTTTGCTCGCCAAACATAACAATAGTAATAACGAAATATAAACATTCAAATGAGAGTCTGACTCTGTAGCTTTTTTTAGTAGGTCCTTCACTGTTTTGGCATTTTACACCAACGCGTTACACTGGTGATAATAGCAACAAGTCAGAGAGGAAACTCCAGATCCTGAGTTTACTACCAGTGGCTGAGACTACCGACAAGGGCTATTATTTCAGCTGCCATATTTAGCTCCATGGTTTTAGCTGCCATGTCTTCTAGCCAGCTGTATCATGGAAAGACATTTAATAATCCAGATCACTCACTATTCTCTTAATGAAAATGTAACTGCTTTGTTCTTGTGAAAAGTTTCTTGGACTATTGATTTTCATCCTCCTGTTTGACTGGTCTTGCCATATGTGCCAGCCCCAAGCTACTACTTCCATGCAGTTGTTTATTTGAGCTAGTGTGAAGCATTTCTCTCTCTTATCCTAGTGCTTTTAAACAAAACCGCATCACCAAACCCAAAGATCCTATTGAGATTAAAGATGTGTTAGGAGCGTACTAGCTTGATCTAGTGCCTACCTGTGAGATCTTGTCTTCTACAATAGATACAGTATTTGCAATCTGTGTTTTTTCCAAGAATATGTTCAAACTGGCTTGTGTTGTTTCATAAATATTTGGGCTGTGAGGCTTATCCAGTTTATTTTGACATTTTTTTTTTAGAGCAAGAGATCCCTGAATGTGGTAGGTCTGTTTCTAGTAGTGTGAGTGCTGGGTGGGCAGGTTCTTCTGGCGGGTGAGCTGGGGCAGGGTATTGCTCTGGGGTCCTGCCTGTGGCAGAAGGAGATAACCATCCATCTCTTCAATCAGCAGATCTCTGAGCACTGGGTGTGGTGGTGCTGCTGCCAACACAATATGCAAAGCTGTTGTTGGCATCACCAGAGCAGCAATAAATGAGGGCATGTACAGTCTGTCTTTGGAACTGTCAGACATTTTTATCTGCTTTGCAAATTGTCTGTTCATAGATGAAACAGAACCGTGTTCTCAAGGAGTGCCTCGTCAGCATCTTTTTGGCAGCAGTGATGGTCATGTTCATGGATTGTGTTTGATCACAGGTAACGCCCGTCTTCCTCAAGCAGGTACTTCTGCTTTTAAACACACAACCACCAACCATGGCCAAAATCTCCATACCTTTTGAGTGTGCTAATTTCATGAACACCAAGATGTGCATGGCACAGGTCTCTGTTTTGACCATGCTGGTGATAGAGGCTGTGCCAATATCCTCTCTAGATGTATATCGCAGTGTCTAAGGTCTGAACTTTTATTGCTTCAATTCCCACACAGACTGTGTTAAGATGTGCATCCTTTGCTCCCTGGGACAGCTTTTTGTACAGCAGCACTCTCTGGTTGCTAATTTGAGCAGCTGAAGTAGGGCAGCTTTGTTTGCACATCGTCATTCCAGGAAATCCTTGAATCTCCTCGTCTGTTGTGGCAGCCGGGTACATTTTGCCAAACTTTTCTCTGCCTGATATCTTTCATTTTCAGTACGTGGAATTCAGCTTTAGCTTAGCAGCTCCAGCTCTTTCCAAAGTGAATTGGAGCTTTCTGTCGTGCTCTTTCTGCACATTTTCCCCAGATGTAAGCATCAGCTCTGTAGACTTTGGAAGCCTCCTGGATACACCAACAAAAATATGTTGTATTTTCCAGTGAAACACCTCTGGAGCTAAACTCAACCCAAGTGACAGGCTGAGGAAAGTGTCTCTCAAACAGAGTGTTGCATGCCCACAAACATGCACTTTATTTTTCTAAGGGCATCTGTCAGAACACTGCTGATGCATGAAGCACAGAAATATATTTGGCATTAGAAATCTCTCCAAAAATGTCTCTCTTTGTAGGTAATGGAAAAATGTTTCTTTTTGACGTATTCTTAGTTATTTTGTCTATACAGAATTTTTTCTTGCAGTAACCTGTAACAAATCTGTTGATTCTTTTCCTTGCTCTGAGGTTTATAGCAATTGCATCTTTTCCCATTTTTGGTGCCATTAGTAAGACCAAGCTTTCTGTACCAAACCCCAAGTTTTACCTCTTTACTTTATGCTCAGTGGTCCTCTTGCTGGCTCTGAACTTCTTTGGGCACCTCTGCTTTAAAATCTTCTATTGCAGTACCGTCTCTTGTTTCCATGAAGCCTTCCTTGAACTATTGCTATTGTCCTCTGTTTTTATCAGCTTTACTTTTGACTCATTTCTAGTGGATTTCAGCTCTGGTGCAGCTCTTTCCTACTCGCTTTTCCTCAGGATAGCCTTTTCCTATTGGTAAAGTAGTTCCTCAGAGCCAAGAAACTAACAACAAGGAAAAAGAAAGGAGAACCCAGAACCAAAGATGGATCAAAGCTACCAAGGCCATGAGACACTGGCTTGCCTTTGCAGCACTTGTGGTTAGTGCTTTTCCAGCTCTTCGGAGTTGTTTAGCATAAGGCCTTCTCCTAACACACTAACTTGTTCCAAATAGTCCGTGCATGACCTTCTTAAAGCACAGTTTACGCAGGGAGCAGCTGTAGACAGCTGCTGGTCTTTGCTTGGGATCACAGACACCCTAGGAATCCCATGTATTTTTGTAGGGAAAGCCCAGAGCTCCTTTAGCTGCATTTTATGAAGCTTAGTTTTATGGATAATGAGTCCCTTTGCAATCAGGCTGTAGCTGAGGGGTTCCTTTTGAGTTCAGGAAGTATCTCCATGCTTGGCTCATTTTTGGTGTGCAATAGCAGCTGTCTTTTCTTTCCGTTTGTGATGTTTTCTTGGATCCGGGGAAGAATTAATCTGTTAGGTAAGTCAGCCACAGTCCCACATGGACTAAAGAAACGTGGGAGTGGCAGGCTGTCACTGTATTAATTGTAGAAGGGACAATTGAATCACTGGATTGATAGAAGTGTTGGGATAAAAGACAATGATAGATGCCAGTGCCCAAGAAAGCTCGCATGGGAGAAGCATAGGCTCAGGCTAGTGTGATCACTGTCACTGGGCAATGGGTCAACCTGTCCTGGCTTTCCTCCTTGCCTGAGTTATTAATTCTGTTGGGCTCTACATCAAGCAGCGTCTGCCCCTGTGAAAGATGAACTCTAGATATATACAGCTACATCATTCCTGGGAAGAGGAACAGGCAGTCTGTAGTAACCAGCACCGTTTTGTAGTGTATGGAATAAAAAATCCTTTAGTCTGTAAACATGACTAGCTTTTCCCTTTCATCTATTGTTTTAGTTCTTAACATTTGCAGTAAATAAGGTCAGTTTCTAAGTAATAATAAAACCTGATGGTAGTTTTACATTGTGGGGTGATGTCTGTCCAGTTAGTCTGAGCTCTTGTCCTCATGCGTCTGGAAAATTTCTATTTATATACAATGTACAGAGGCTTTTTCCAGTTCCAAGGTGGGGATCCAAGGCTGAAGGCCTAATCTGGGTCATAATGAAAACTGCTGGGATAGACTGACTCATTCTCCTGCTATAAACAGCTAATGTACATAAACTTTCTATTTCTTTTGCACTTGTTGCTACCTCTTTTTATCCTGTTTCTTAAATTCACTTGTTTTTATGGCAGGGAGATGAAGCCAAGACCAACTATACTCATTCAACTCCTCCCAGTGTTTTAAGCCTAGTCCTTAAGCTATTTGGAAGAAATATCTCACCACGTGAACTCTTCAGCAGGACAAGGATCTAAATGCAGGTCTGCTAATTCACTGTCCAGCAGCTTTGTTATATGATTATTATGTCTCTTCACTTCATTAATAGGTCATTTAAGCCCTTCTAGGGGCTAGACCCTTCTAGATCTCATCTAGTCCATTATTAATACAGAGTTGCTTTCTGCAATTCACTTTTTTTTCCCCACTTGGTTTAGTTCCATGAGTTCCCAGAAATGAGTCCTGCGCTTCAAGCTGTGAAAGCCTCCACTCAATTAACAAGCTAGCTGGATCCAGCTGAATTCCCTTTTTATCTTCATTCCATGATCCTGTTTTACTCATTAATAAAAGAGAAGGTATCTCAGATATATATGTTGTTGTAATTCATCAACGCTGCAGTTTGGATTTCAGCTACTGCTGAAGATTCTTTTCCATCATGAGGGCCAAGAAGCCTTTGGCAGGACATCAAACACCAGCAGCTGTCCTGTGGAGATGTGTCCTTCCCAGAGCACACAATGCCAATGTCTGTGTTCGTCACCTTCACAAAGCACAGAATCCACCCCTGTTCAGCCTGATCTCATGTGGCAGTGTGAGGACCACCGAAAGCTTTGCACCTTCCTATGCAGTGTGGTTCCTAGAACTTCTGCCACCTTCCTCCCTGTGGAGGGACCAAATTTGGGACCTTCTTTCTGCCACTGGGATAGCTCCTCTCTTGGCTGGTAGGTAGGAGAACTGAATCACAAATGTGGACAACTACATCCTGAACTGCCATGCAGATCCAGACCCTAAATCTTGGAGAGGTAGTAAGGCCCTTTCCTGTCCTGTGCAGGCTGGGTGCAGACCAGAGCCCAGTGTCACGTTAGTCTATCACAGTAGGACTTTTTCAGTACAGGGGTTTTGAAGCAAGATTTATTTTTCTCTCCTAGAAAAGCTGAAATTCAGACAAACCAAACAGGATTGTGACAAGGTTACCTTATTCACAGACTTAAAGAATCAGTGAGCAGTGGGGGAGTTTGGAGATAAACAGCAGGAGACAATGGTGTGGACCTCAGATATGTAGGCAACTGCCACCGCATCACAGAGAGCTTGGAAGGAGCTGGATCTGCCAGTGATGGCTTTTTCTTTTCCTAGAAGGAGCCTAACTGCTGCTGCAGGATTCATGCCATGCTGAGACCAAAGCAGAAAGCCCGGGGCAGGGGGAACTGGTTTCTTTTAGTTTTTGGAACTTTGTTTGGGAGCCCTGGAGAGAGGGGAAGTGCTTCTGGGTAAAAGTAACCTTCAGCAGAGAAGCAGGGTGGCCTGACAGCCTGGAGTAACCATCTGCTTTCATTTTAGGGACCAGGTTAGAGCTGTGCTTCACTCATTCTGCTGCAGCCAACTGGAAACCAACCTGTCCTGGTCGAGCAAGTGCTCAGAGAAAGGGACTGAAGCTGTAGGACATGGCACTGATTGCAAGTCATAAACCGTGATGGAAGTTTTTAACTCTTAAGTAACTGTTTGGCGCTACTGAATCACGAAAGATAAAACCAACTTCTGCTATAAAAAAAAAAAAAAAAAAAAAAAANAAAAAAAAGTCACTGAGTCACTGATCTGCAGCTGACTAAGCCCGTGGTACTGCCTTTCTCCCTCCAAACCAGAGTCCTCCCCCTTTCCTCCCCTGATGTTGCTTTATGGTATATTTACCTTTGGAAACTACTAAAGCAATTGTGAGCCAGGGGATTTGCTGCCGCTACTGTAGCTGGGCTTTAACTGATGGGTAATTCCTAGATGAATACTGGTTTACATCCATAGCCTGACTTTCTTGAGGTCACAGAGATTGTGGAGGTCATCAAATCCGTCCAACAGCAGCAGAGAGAAGCTTTCTGCATGGTTGATGTTACAATGTGGGATCTGTTGCTTTATATGTTCGGTTGCTGAACTCACACTTGCTCACAAGCACTCACATAGGGTGGTGTGGGCAGGCACCTGGAAAGAACAAGCCACGTGGTGGGGCTTGTGTGGGGCTGTCACCTGTAGATATAGCAAAGCACAGAAGAAAATACATGTTTCTTCCTGTAGTGCATGTGGAAGAGCCACTGAGCCTCTTGCAGACTTGGTACCGTAGTCTCTTACAGACTTGCAGCATCGACATGCCTGGAAAAATTTGCTATTATCACATGTGAGTGAATTACTAGGCAAGGTAAAGAGCAGGTCTTAAATGCTTTGAGCCACACGAGAAGCTGCAGGTTCACTCCACACCAGGCCCTGTGTACAAAGGTGTACAGTCCTACTGGCCTCTAAGCTTCTTGTAGCATGACTCCTTCCAGGTCAAACTTTAATTTAGTGCTTGCACCTGTGACATGTGCCAAATGGTTCTGAAGTGCACCCTGTCTCATAATGTAGCTGGTAAAGATCATGGGGTATAAAAGCATTAACTGTAAATTCCTTCTTTCCTGTCCTGCTACCTTACTAACTGAAGTGTGTTGTCCTGTTGGTCATTCCATTGCTGTGCTCTGCCACCATGGTGGGTGTATTTCACAGCTGCAGCATGGAAAATGATTGTGATCCATCTGGGGATAAAACATGCTGTAAACTATAAAGGACTCCCAGCAGTGATGGTTGAACATCACCTTCCACAGACAGACCCCGGCAGGTTATTCTTAGTTCAGAAACTTCTTTCTCACCCATAAGCTGTTCTATTTGGTTTCCTCTCTAAAACTGTGAAACAGCAGAGCTTCTTCTCATCTTGGCAGCATGGATGCTGTGGTAACTTGCTTCCACACAGAAGCCAAACATAAACCACAGTCTTTTTCTCAATTACCTTTCTTATTTATTCATCGATCTGCACCTTCCTTTGTTGCTCTGCATCTGATACCCACATGGGAGAGACATCTGCTCTCTCGCACTCAGACTATGACTCAGGGTTCCCATGCCTTGTTTACGCTGTGCTCCGTCCTCGGTGGTGATCTTAACCCAGGCTGGATTGCGACCTCGCTTTAGGAACTGTCTGGTTTTGCTGTCTGCCAAGGACTGCAGAGCAACTCTTGCTGCAGAAGACATATGTATTGTGGTAGCGTCTGACCTTTGCAGTTTGCTGTTGGGAAGAGGGAGACAAAAAGGCAAGAAATAAAGCAAAGCAAACAAAACAAGGAACAGCTCTTGAAATGCCAGAAGCAAAAGTCATTCAAGATAGCAGGGTTTTTTTTTCTTCTATTTTTCATCTACTAAATTTTATTTTTCTCTGGAACTCATGGAAAGAATAAGCTTCTGGATAAGGAAAAGAGACTGAACTGTGCTTAGACATAAATAATCTTGTTAATCAGCAATGCGAGGAAAGGAGACAGAAAACTATGTGACAATTGAGCTGAAGTTTGGTCAAATCCCTCTTTGTTTGAGACATTTTGCCTGATCTTGCAGAGAGCCGTCTCCAAACCGGGATACAATATAAGTTCAGTGTTATTAAAATAATTCATCTCTTAAACCTCAGTAGAATTTGTTTGGATTGTTAATTTCCTTGAGGCCTCAGGCCCCAGTATATGTTGAAGTAGATAAAATTCATGGGTTAGCACACAAGGTATCCGATTGCAGAATCTCTTGGGGGTAGGAAATCCCTTTACAAGCATGCCTAATAGTCCAAGTGCGTAGAAATTATTATTGGTGATTACACAGTAAAACAATAAATGATCAAAGCAGATACCACACAGTGATGTGGATGCTGAAAGAAAAGGAAAATGGAACAGAGAGTCAGGAGGTGCAGGCTCCGCACCAGTTTTACCGTTTTATTCTCCCAGTTCACTCCTGGATACGGTCACATCAGTGGCTAAATAACATTTCTTTCAACAAAGGTTGTTATGAGTAACCGTTTGCAATTACCGGGATGGAGGAGTCTTTATCCGGTGGTTCTCCAGCTCTCTGGGACCCTTGGTAAGATGGAAGCCAGTTCATTTTTAACTGCCCCTGCTGTACTCCGCAGCGAGCCCTTGGGTCTTGGCCCTGACTTCTTGAACAAAAGTGTCTATGGAAGTGGCCATCACTGTCCTTTCTGTCTGTACCCTCCAGACACTGGATGTGGTGACACTGCTTCTCATCTACACCTGAGATCATGGCAAGGGGGCTTCACTGAGCCAAAAAAAGTTGTGTGTGTGTGTGTTCATGTGCGTGAATACACAGCAAAAGCAAGAAGTGACCTGGGTTAACTCTCTGACCTCCACAGCATTCTGTGGACTGTATTTTTCATAACCTTTATATGCATAGAAAATAAAGGAAAATACTTTGGTTACTAAATAATGATAATTTTTGTCCTAGTGGTCTCCTGCAGTTCCAGCCCTGGCTTTTCCTGGCTGCTCTCAGTGCCCCCCAGTAGAGGTTTCTGTTTTCCCAAAGTGCCCCCTCATTGTGCTGTGTGTTTTGCTTCCTATAGCTGTTGATGCGAAGGCTGCATTTGGCAGCAGATCCTCCCCCCATGTCAGCCACCAGCTGCCCAGGTTCCAGTGCTGTGACAGCTGAGGACTTTGCCCTCTGGCTGGGGGGGTCTCTGCTGAGAGACCCCGTTTCCCCCCACCCCGAGATGGGCTGCAGCCTTGGCTTCTTGCCTTTTTCTTCTCTCTTACCTTACCCAAAGTCACAATCATCCTGGTAAATAAACACCTTACTCATTTCCAGCTGCTTCGGTGGCCTCAGGCCAGAAAGCAAGGCTGTTGGAGTCACTCTGTTAATGTTCTGTGCTGTCACTGTGGTCTGTTTTGGGACCCCAGGAGGGTTGCTCCCCCCATGTCCCTGCCTGTAAAGGTTTGCAAGTGGTGTCTGAGGGGAGGAGGAGAATGGGGTGGTGAACTTGGGGGAATTCATCATTTCCTCCCTAGGAAATTTTGTTAATCGTTATTTCCAGACGACACAGGGATCTTATACTTAGTCCTTGGCCGGACACAAAGCAAATCCTTCCCTTTATTCCCAGCAGAAAAGCAGGAAAGCCACACAGCATCCTTTTCCAGACAGCAGCAAAGTGCCTGCGGTCATTTTTGCTCAACTGAGATGGTGACCAGATTTTATAAATAAAGCAGAAGGTGTGAGACTGGGAATAACCCCAGTGTCAAAGCCTTTGTGGAAGAACATGTTTCCTGTCACAGCCTGGGGGCTGGGTATGGTCCTGGAGTCTTGGCTCAAGAGGGGGAATCAAGGGAAAATCCCACATCTAAAGCAAAACACTACCCCTACAGAATCATTGGGGGACTGTTGGGACAGTTCCTATGTTCTCCATCTGTCCCCATCAACTTGGGGACGTTTTGCCTAGTCCCAACAACACCCACGAGCTTCCTGTGACATGGATGTACAAGTTGAAACCGAGACGGTGAGCCGTGAATCCCGTCTCTGTTATTCTCACTGTGCTCCAGTTATGCTTCTCACAGAGTTAAAATTACCCATTAGTTTAAGGGTTTTTTTCCTGATGAACGTAGACAAAGAGAAAAGCAGCTGACTTTTGCCCCTTTTTATATAGGCTTCCTTTGTAGGCTTAGCTAGAAACATCTATAAAGTGTTAGTGCAAACAGAGCTGATAAGTGTTGCAATAAATGCCTGTCTGGATGTTTTCCGTGGGCTGTCTTAAAAACACACCAAAAATTGTTTCAGTTTGAACATAAAAACTGACAGAAGTGACTCAAACCTGTTTTTCTTAGCCACCCTGGCTGTTCTAGGTGGTTCAGCACCTTTTCCTCATCTATTAACTGGCCTTTACTAATCTCATTTTTTCCAGGCGAGTAAAAGTCATGTTCATGTTGTTTCCTTTCCCTTCCCATCCTCTGCCTTTCTGTGACTGCCCCAGCTGGATGGTTGGATGTGACAAATTTGTTTTTAAGTGGCACATCAGGCTGGAGGTTTCCTGTTGCTGGCATATTCTTTTGCAGGTATTTTCCTATCCCAGAGTGCTCCTCCATTTGTGCCCCAAAGTACTTGGGATAGGAAGTGGCTCTTTGCATCAGATGAGATGTTGACAGTAGATTAGAACAAGAAGTGTATAGAGAAATACTATTTTTCTTTTTTTTTTTCCTTTTTTTTTTTCCTATTTTTAAATATGCTTTCTACTTCAGAGTATGAATTTATTTCTGCCAGGTTTTATGGTTTTCTGTGGGGTGTCAGGCAAACTTAATATAAACACAGAATCACCAGCTATGGCATTTTAGTCTGGAAAACATTCCAAGACAGGGAAACTCAGAGGCAGAAAGGGCTATACCTTTCTGCCTTATAGAGAGATTCCCTTAAAATTTCCTTAAAAGACTGAATACCTGCATAGTCGCTTACAAAGGGTGCTCCCTGTCACTCCCCTGGGTGACCCAGGGGCTGCTTAGACACATCCACAAGAGCATGACGTTTGCATCCTCTCTCACATGCTGTGTCCTGGGGAGACCTGATGCTCATGCAGGTTTTCTGTCCGTAGCTGCACACCCGCCAGCTGGTGGTGGATGTTTGGGTGTTTATGGGTTCCCGTGGTGTGGTCCATGGAGGTAACTGAGAAAAGCAACCTCTCCTGTGCTCTGCAGCAACCCACAGATGTGGCATTTCTAAAAGGAATGGCTTCTTCCCTGGAAAAGCTGCTTGTTTTGATAAAAGCAAAAAAAGATGAAAAACAATGGTGTGTAGATGATACAAAGTTTGCACGTGTGATTTATTAACGGAGTGTTGTGTGCTCACCAAACACAGGGCACCTGCGTGTCAGATCTCATAAGATCGGACACATCTTGCAAACAACAGCACAGGAAAAAATCCTGTAGAATGTAATGGAAATCAACTGTTTCCAATTGTTTCTTAAGCCCCTTTATTTATTTTATTTTCATGTCTGAGGTGGAGCTATGTCCCAGAAAAAGCATGTTAACACATAAACTGATTCTGATCCTTCTCACCAGGCAGTTTTGTTCTTCCACTGGAAAAAAAGGTTTCCTTCGTGAATGAGAGATCTGCAGAGTGACCTGTGCTCTCAGCCCACAGTAGGTCAAGGTTAGTTGATTTTATGTCACACCTTTTAAAAAAAAAATATCGGTGGAACTGCAACAGCTTATGAAATTACCTGTAGGAGGATAAATATCAAGGGGATATGCAGAGGTGTTTCAATAAAGCAAGGTAAGCAGATGAATCTCTTTCTCCCTTTTTTACTACGTCTCTGCCATTCTGGATGGAAGATGAGCGTTTGTTTGCATCTTGCAAGATAAGGAGTCAGTGCTTTACAAATTGTTGTTGTAATTTTTATGAGTTGTTCGTATCATAAAGAGTGAAACAGAAATACCAGGGAAAGTCTACAAGGAGCTGGGTGTTAATTATTCTCCTGCTAAAGTTCAGCTTCCTGTGTTTAATGATGCTGCATCTAATAATGACAGATTTCTGCTCTAACAGGAATGAGTTAATTTGCTGAGTCTCTCTACATTGTGCTCAGTTTTCCTTATGCTTGAGGGCTATATTTAGGCAACAAGAGCTTGGATTTTTCTCTTCTTTTCTATTTTATAAAACGCAATGCAAAAGAAAGTTGTAATTCACACAAATGCAAATTAGGAGGTGAGGGGGAAAAGAATCCAAACCCTTTCGCTGTGGCTTTGAGAACTCCTGCTGTTTCCCTCCCCAGTGCGTGCAGACAAGAAAGTGAAAACAAGCAGAGATGGAAAATGCGAGTCAGTTGCCAGTGGCAGGGAAGCCACTCAAAGGCATGTTCCCCACCTTGTGTGGAGACCCCTTCCCACTGTGTGCCCCGTCCATCCCTCCAGTCTTTCGCAACATCTCTCACTCCAGGATAGGAAAAGCATAAGAGGTCAGGAAATGGTGAGAACAGGATCAGATTTTAATTTGCTTTCACCATTTTTTAATAATCCCTGATGCTGTTAATAATACAGGAGTTATATTCCTCCGAAGAATAGAACTAATAAACTTCCTTTTTCTTTTTTTTTTTTTTTAAATGAATGCTTGTTCAGGGGGTTAAACCTTCTCCCAGGTGCTATTTCAAAAAGTAGCAGTGATTTAAACTCCAGTAATTTTTGTCTGCAGGACAAAAAAAAAAACTTACTTGAAGCTTGTATAGGTCTATTTTTCAGCATGTACAACCTCCCTCTCCCCCCTAAAATAACACTTGAGCCATTTTGAAGGAAACCTTGGGGCAGGTTTTTCAACTCACCACATACAAAAATGCTTAAGCAACCACCGTGTTAAAAATGAACTAAAATTTCATGCAAAGATGACAATTCTGTGACACATGTAATGAGTGGATGATCCCATGATGTGGTCCAGAGCTGGCATGTTTATGGGCTTCATGCCTTGGACTCTGTGGTTCGTGATGGCAGCAAGAGGGAGCAGCAGCCCCCATTGCAGATGTCCACCGTCCCCTACCCAGTTATGGGGAACTCCCCTGCAGCTTTGTTGGAAGAGTTGGTCGGATGCTGTTCACCAGAGGATGGTGATGCTCACCAGTGGGGTCCTGCAGTGGGAGTCAGAAGAGAAGAAGGGTCTTGACTTATTATGTCACCCTTTGTGGTTTCCTTATGGAGCTTTTAAATACTAGGCACATTGTAGCATCCCTGAGCCTGTCAGCTGGACAGATTATGGCTATGGAGGGGCAAATCTGTGATTAATTTGATTTGGGTTTTCTTGTTGTGTTGCTTGACAGAGGCATGAAGATTTGGGATTTACTCCTGGTGGTGTCCTTGTGGTAGTGTTTTCTCTGTCTCTGTGAATATCATTTAAGGTTGGGCAGAAGGAAACACAAAGAGATGAACTACCCCTCCTAGAATTGCTGTCTGCAGGTTAAAGCGACTTCATTAAAAAAAAATAAATCAAAAATTAAAGGTCTCTCTTCCAGCTGGTTACATCTGTGCAGTCTGCTCCACTGGGGAGCTGCTGCTTACTGGAAGATCTCTGTGGCTCTCAGAGGGCTGAGGAAGATGGTTGGAGCACTCAGTCACCATCTTCTCTCTTCTGGAGAAGAATTTGTTAAAATTCTGGCTGAGCCACAGAGGTTTTGGTGGCCTCATGGGTTTTTGATGTGTCTGCCCCTGTAGCTGGGCAGCCTGGGACCCCAGGCCAAGGGGAAGGGTGATCTGGGCCAGCTCCACAGTGCTTTGCGGGACCAGATTTGGAGCATCAGGAGGGGTATGTTGGGTGTCTGGCCTGAGCACAGGAGTATCAGGATGACAGTGCCATGTCTGAGCTCCAGCAGAGCCTGTGAATCAAGCCACAAAGCATGTACAGATGCCTAATTGCCAGCCATAGAAGTCCCTGTTGATAGTCCCCCGTGTCCATCCTCTCCAGTGTTGTGTACATGGAGATCACCATGCTATGCTGCAGCAGAAGTGTGTCTACTCGTGGGGCAGAGGTCCCCCTGGAGAGGGACCATCAACTGTTGGCAACGTCTTCTCCATGGTGCCACAGAGGAGGAGCCTGTGCCAAGCTGCAGCGATGGGGAGCTGGCTTGTCTGCTAGGGAGGGCTGGTGGCACTCAGTGCTGCAGAAGGTCACCGCAGTCACCCGTTTACGGAAAAACAAACAAAGAACCAACGCATAAAGCAAAAGCAGAGGAGTTGAAGTTTTGGCTTTCACCCAGTCTAATGGATATTCAGCTCTGGCGCAGAGACTCTGAGATTAGCAGATATTTGTTTTCCTCAGGGATTGAGGAAATCTCCAGATTGGCTTTTGCAAAGGCTGGTTTTCCCCCTGTCTTGTGACAGGGGTTCATCCTGTGGACACACGTTAGCAAGAAGCAGATGATAAATTAATTGCCTCCTGAGATTTTTCATTTTTCCTTTTTCTTTTTCTTTTTTTTTTTTTCCTTTCACACAATGGCATCAAGGCCTTCCAAAGGGAGTTTATAGTTGGCTGTGGGCTTCCAAATGAAAACGACTCCATGATGCAGAGTTAATCAGAGACAGCTGTTACCCGCAGCACTGCCGGCCTCACCTCTTTAGCATCAGATTAAAAAGTCATTAATAACAACCAGTGAGAAACCATGGAGGCCGCTGGTAAGCTCCTGCCTTGCTGTAACCGAGCTCACCGAGAGCCGTGGTGGCCCAGGATGGGCAGGAGCTCTCCCTGATGGCCAGGGCAGGAGAGCAGCAGCCAGCGGTGAGTCAGGATGACTCCGATGGGTGGGTGTGAGCACATGCAGGTCTTGCAGCTTTTGGGCACTGTAATGCAAGAGCACGAAGCAAGAAATCTTTTGGAGAAATGCAAATGAGGACGGGCATGCAGAGCTCCGCACGGGGATGGTCTTGGCTTTGGATTTTGTTTTCTTACCGAGAGTGAGCTGGATTTGAACAACACAACTGGCAGGCAAGCGAGCCTTCTCCCTCTGTTTCAGCTCTCTGTGCTTTTTATATCAACCTCTGTCGGCTCGGTCCGAGCGGAACAAAAGGGGTTTTATTAATTTTGTTGTTTTTCTCTTTTTAAGTCGCTTTCTCTCGGTTGCACAGACTTGGAGGTCCCTCTGTAGTTGCCCCCATTCACATACAAAAGCCCTGGCCAGTTGGCAGAGCGGGAGGTTACACGAGCAGGTCCGGGGAAGCATGCAGCTCCTTCACTGCTTCCAGCCAGTGTTTCTTTCTCGCTCTTTGGTGCTGTCTGGAAAACCATTTGCTCAGTGTGAGTGGAAATGTGGGTAAGACTTATTTGATAAAACGGGGTGCACCCGACAGATGGATTCAGTTTGTGAAACAGCCTCGTGTTTCGCACATGCTCCTATTCTGCATAACGCAGAACAATCGCCTGGGAAGAGGACTGGGGCTCAGAAGACATGGGGACAAATCCAGACTGTGATGTAAACCTCATTTTGGTGAGTCATGGAGGCCGTTTTCTACCTACACCAACCTCTTCTAGCAGTCCTTCTGCTGGATTATACCCTCAAACATGTGGCTCTGTTCCCCCTGGGGCCAGCACTGCCCTGGGGCCAGCATCTCACTCCCCAATCCTTACAGTGACAGCAAAGCGGGGCTTGGAGCCTAGGCACAACCCCGAGACGTTGCTGGTGTGGGAAAACCATTGCATTTCTGCCCTGGACTTCTTGGTATCCATAGAAGGAACCCCTGGGGGTGTTGCAGCACTCGGTGTGAGCCAGGGAAAGACTGCTGAGCAGACACCTATGCGGTGCTGACATAATCAATAAAACTCAGCAAGCTTTCTCCAACTGCTGAGGCTCAGTTCTTGGATTTAATGAGCTCCAGAGATCCAGCAGCACCCTGTTGCATTTCTTGAGTTCCCAGAGACATGGAGAATGAAGGGTTTCTTTCAGCACCCCAGAAAAAAACCCATGAAAAATGGTCTCCAAAGCATCTAGAGCCCACCCTGACTTCCCACTGTTGCTGCCTCTAAGTGTTTGCCGATGGTCTGCTAGGAACCTCCTGTAGGAAAAAAACCCAGGGATTCTGAGCAGGCCTTGCATGACTTTGAGACAGATGAATCAGTCAGTTCCCTCAGGAACCAAGGAGGCTACAGGTTCAGAGACAAGCCTGACCACAGTGGTGGCAGCTGACAGTCCTATCATAATTTTCTGTAGTTCTCCCTGTTCTCTGAACAGAGCATTAATCACGAATCGCCTTGATGCTGATCAGTCTACTTGATATATGGGCTGTGTCATGGAGTAGTGTTGAGCATGGGAAGGGCTGACAGAAGAGAGGGCTCAGGCTGCTCTACAGCTCTGAGGTTTTTGCCTTGGGCTGCAGGGAGGTGCCTTAGCTTTGCCTCCTGCCCGCTTCTGGGGAAAAACACTGCTTCACTACTGCGTTGCTGTGGGTTCTTCTTTTGTCCCAGCAATTCCTGGAAAAATGAAACCAAACCAACTTCAAAAAGAGCTAGATATTAGGTGACAGCATGTGCCAGTGTTTCTTCTTTGCTGCTCCTGCCATCTGGAGCAGCATCTGCCTTTATCACCCTATCTCTGTCCAGATCTCAGCTGAGAGCATCCCTGTTCTTCTTCGCCCATACCTCTCAATTTCTTTCTGCTTCTGCTACTATTCGTGACTGACCTCTGTTTCTGCAAAAGCTCAGGTGTACCCAGGTGCCCTCTTTCTACAGAAGCATTGGCTAAAATGAAGCTAGGTTATTATTTCCTCATTGAACTGTGGATGGAGAGTCCCTCCAACTCTGTGGTGGCATTGCTAAGGCTTTTACATGTTTTTACCATTTTTAGTATGTTATTGTTTGAGATGGAAATGTTTTCACCCGTGTTGCCCAGAACCCATAAACACGTTGATGGAGTGAGTTGTGCAAGTGATTCATTGATTGTACTCTAAGGCACAGAGAGCTGATGTGACCTCCTCCATCCCCTCTTCCTCCACCCTCATGGCAGTGGCACTGAAAATGCCAAAGGAGTTTCAGACTCACCAACATCCTCCCCAGCTCCTTCCCGCAGTGAGTACCTTCCAGGGATTTGCTCCCAATGGATTATATTCCAGCACTTTGCCTGATTTTAAAACAGTAGAATACCCTAGAGTCACTCAGTCTCAGACACCCCAAACTGAGGTTATTCATCCCATAGTTCCTCTGCTAGTGCCATATATAGAATCTCTTTGAGGAAATAGCAAGTCAGAGTCATTGCTGTCTTACACGGCTGTGTAAAATCCAGAGGTGACAACCATAAGAAGTTCTCACGTTGTTGGGAAGGACTTTTTCAATGTGTAAAGTCTGTGCACTAAAGCCTGAAGCTTTTCTCCTCACTCTGTTGGGAATGCTTCATTCACAGTGGATGAATGATTTGTTTGTAGCCAAATTAAGGACCAGCTTGGTCCTTTGGCTTTGCTTGTCCATTTAGCAGAGTTTTGCTTGTGTCTGGCCAGAAAGTGACTCAGTCTAACCATGACCGAGGGGCATGAACGTTTCTAAAGCAAGGCAGTGAGAGGAATTAATCCTTCAACAAAGTTAGAGGCTGATATCTTGATTTGGTACTGAGTTTAGGAAGTAGAGGAAACCACAGGCAGTGAGATTTGAATCAAGAGGCCATCCGTGAGGAGAAAATGGTTAGAAAAGGACAGGCTGTGCTGATACAACACCCAGGATAAGGACTTGACTAAGGTCCAATACTCCTTTGAGAGCTCTGTGAGCTACCAGACATTTTTTCAACTGGTTAGGATCCAGATGGAGAAGCCAATGGGAGCCAAACCAATGCGTGGGTTGCTGAGGAGGTCTTTCCGTTCTTGTGACCCCATCTTGAATTACAGTAATCGTTTTTGTATTGTAGTAAAACAAATGAATTCTTCAGTTTCATAGTAGCACAGGGCTAGTTTTGAGTCATTTTGGGAGTCTATAACAAACCCGAGACATCTTAGGGACTGGTAATGCACAATGTGAAAGCATCCCCAGCCAGGTTGCACCCAGGGTATATTAAATTAGCCAGTGGGGAAGGGACGGATGCTGTGTGTCTGTGTGGGAGAGCAAACTCCCCGCTGCAAGCCTTTCTAAGTAAAAGATGTAGGAAAACGGGCACAGCATCTGCACTGAGCAGAGACTTCTGCATGGTCCCCTGGAGGACCCCAGCCCTGTGACTCAAAACTTAAAGGACCAGCTTTACTCAGCTGTCCAGAGACACAGCTTCCAAGAACCCCCACCCTTTTTCCCACTTGTAATAGCTTGGGGTGCATAAAACAATTTCTCCTTAACTATAAAACACCCAGACCTCAGCAGAATTACAAACAGATGGATAAACAATCCAAAATTTCAAACAACGTGAGAAAAGCCCTTAAAAAGAAAAAGCGAGGCCGAGTCCTGCCCAGTTCTCAGAGACGCAGTCCCCACTCCTCAGCCTTGGCATCCCTTTTTCAGAGCCCAGATGGTGGAAAGTTCTGCTTACACACCTCAGTCGACTTTGTATAAGGCCTAACGACACCTCTAAAAGGCTGGAAGTGATTTGTACCAGGATTAGGCTTGATCTGAGGTGGTAACTCAAGTGCTGGGTCCAACAGGGTATCCATGACCACGCTGACCCAAAGGGAAGGCATGGTTTTCTTCTTTTCCTCCAGGCATTAAGTTCTTGGGGCAGGGAGAGGAGAAGCGTGGCCCACACAGTGGGATGAGGAGACACAAGGAGTGTTATGGAAATGGCTTGAAGTTGCTGATAATGCTGTTGAGGTCAGTGATTGCAATCTGAATAGGGATTAATTTTTTTTTTTTTTTTAGATAAAGTTTATTTTGGTATTTTTTTACGTGAAGTGATACTTGGTTTAGTTTAGATCAGTAGGGCAGACTCAGACTGTGCTTGCTTTGACGTGCATCCTTTTCAAGAAATCTTTGTAAGAAATAGGAATAGGTCTAAAGTGTCACTTCACTTTTTTACCTCCAGGACTCCTGACAAAACATTAGAGAACAGTAAGTGGGAAGCGCTGCATCTTCCCTACCAGCAGAGAAACTGTCTCCCTCTTAGCTTTCGCCATTCTCCAGTGATACCATGATCCCAGCCCATGCCCCTAAGTCTTCTCTGACCCTGTGATGATTATTCTCTCTGTTCTTCCCTGGCCCTTTATGGAAAGAGGGCCTCTGTTTCTCAGGAGTGTGCATCATCATTTCCTGCTGCTGTAATGGATGGAGATGTTGCCATGGAAGGATGTGGGTTTTATTCCCATCATCAGTGGGAATTTTTGAAAAAGAGCGTTAAAATTGATGGCAGCTCCACATTAAGCACAGCAGGGCTGTTTTTCCCGGGAGCGCTCAAGAAATCTATAGCATGCATCTGGCTGGGCCAGCAAGTTTCGATCCCAGCTCCTTGCTCAGAGCCACTACACATCCTGGCAGACCTTCTCCCTCAGCTTTCCCTGCTAACGCTGAGCAAATGCCTGCCAGGGATGGCGGCTGGCGTCAAGGACTAGCTCCAATATCTCTTCCCTTTTCTATCTGATGGGAAGTAGCAGTGCCTACCCACCTAACTTTGTAATCACCCTGAGATCGAGAGAGGGGACCACTGGTTCTTTGGGGGGTCCCTGTACCTCAGCCACAAGCCTCATCCTGTCTGTAATTGCAGCCGCCATCAGTCATTTTCTGCTTCTGAGATAGTTCCTTGTTTTAGTTAAGCTTCTGCAATAGTGGATGGCAACTTTTATATAGAATTGCTTTGTCTTATTCAGCTTTTATTTCAGGGAAGTAGCTGGTTTCTTCCCTCTGTGCAGATATGCCCGTGTCAAACTGCTGGCTGGCTTGAAGGAATTTGAAGTCAGGGGCTGGGGTGTGACCTGTTACTGTGAAAGTTATTTGAGGTTCACAAACAGCCAGAGTGGGAAAGGATTACACTGAACACAAGTGAGCTGAGTTTGTTGGTGCTGGTGGAGCTTTTGGCTTCTTGCTACAGTGGTGTGTAAAGGACCAAATGTGAGAAAAAGATTGGGATCAGGGAGAGGAACCGAAGCTTGAAGAGTTGGAGTCTAGTCTTGTCTTTGTAATCAAATCAATGCGCTGCACTGAGTGTCATTTAAGATGACCTCTTTAATAGACACAGCTTCTAATTTGGGGAGTTAGGTCAGGCTCTAACAGTGTGATTTTCAGAGGTGATGAATTCGCACTGCTTGGAGTTGGCTACTTGGAAACATTTTAAAGGAAATTCCCTCTCTCATCCTTCAAAGGATGGTGGAGAATGAACTCATATCCCTGGTTGCCTGAAGCTCTCCACAGAGGTTGGAGCCCCTAATCCAGCTCTAGACTTTGGCTGGGTGGGAGGTGCACAATAAACCCTGCACCAGGAGGAACAGCATCTCTCGGCAATCTCTTACTAATGGCAGCTGGGATTTTCTGTGGAGCTTGAGTTGTTTGTGCATGGAACTCCCATTGCAATTCATGAGCATTTGGTGCCTGCTCCTTTACAAGTTGTTGCAAAACTGCTGCCAAAATCCACCAACAGAATTTTCTGTGAGCAAAAGCGTGTCCCACTCGAAATGCAGCCAGTGTACCATGGTGATGAGTGTGTTGAGAAAAACCCTGTGGAGTGGTCTGGTCTTTTGGATCAGTTCTGCAAATGTTCCTTTAATTGCAGAGAAAAATAAAAAGTTTCTGTTAGACAGGGAGCAGCTCTCTTGCTGGAAGGCCCCATGGATGACTGAATTTGGAGGCTGAGCTCAGCCAAAGGCAGAAACACATTGGTGCTGCTGGGCTACACATGCCAGATCTCCAGGTGCCTCTCCACGCTTGATGCCAGTGGATCTGGCTGGTGTGACCTACAATCCGTGTCTCTGCACCTGCTCTTGGGATAAACCGAGACTAGGCTCCTCCACAGCTCAGCTGGCTCTGTTCAACATGAAATAATGTGCTTGGAAACTTCTCCTGAGGGGCTTTTCATAACCAGAGCAGCCCTTTTCGGTTGTTTCCTTGTGAATTGGTTTCACCACCTCCTAGGACCTGTTTTGCACAGTGCTGGCTGGGCTGCTCTGTGTCTTGGCCTCTGCAGAGTCTGTCTGGCCATTTGATCTCGATGCAATGGGTCACTTCTAGAACATAGTCTGTGATGAGTATGTCAGCTCGAGGGAACCATAAAGAAGGAACTAAGAGTTCAAGCAAACAAAACCTGGAAGCTTTGATAGAGTAAGGTCAGTGGAGACACCCTCTCCGTGGCAGGACACTGTGTTTTTTGAGACTGGGCTGCTTTGCCTGGCTGGAGATCTCTGGCACATCACGGAGTTTGCAATGGACTCTGTTGAGCTGGGTGTTGAGTCTGTTCATGCTGCAGGAAGCCTCTTAGACTCTGGGTAAACCAAGAAGAGGTATTTGATGCAAACACAGTCGGTAACCAAAGCACAGTGCATGGGGAGCACATCAGATGTCTCCTGTCTTTGTGGATTAAATACTTCCTCCCTCTCTGTTCAGAGTCCAGCCTGAGCAGAGCACTGGAGAACAGAGTGTGTCCCAGAGAAATGATCTAGTTTGAAAAATCAGGATCTCCATCTCAGGAAGGGAATTTCCTCTGGTTCGTGGCTGTCCCTGGAGCAGCTGCCACACTTGCTCCACAAATGGGGAGATTTCAGCTCTCTCTGGATCCTGACTTATGCTGCATTGTCCTGGCTGATAGATGTATCTGAACCTTATGATGCCCAGCATGGGATTAGTTTGCTTCCCTCACTGCTCAGTTTGGGACTGATTCTGGCAGCCCACAGTTGCCAGACACCTGGTGGAAATGAGGTTTTTCTCAAAACCTCTCTTCCCTTTCAGCGCTCAGGCCTGAGGCTTTAGGGACCTGCTTCACCATTCTGGTGGCATTTCCCCATCTCGAGCAGGGCGTCGTATGGCAGAGGATCCTATCCAGAACTGCCTGCTTCACCAGGTCAAATATTGGACTGCGAACCATTTCTCCACCCGTGAAGTGGGGCAAATGGCCTTTCGACTCCTTCCTAAAGCCTTGCGAGACCCGCCAGCACACAACGCTACTGCGAGCGAACCCTCACTGTTAACGGTTAGCGTGTCCAAATATTATTTCATCCCTGTACCGCAGCCCAGCCGGCACGGGAGCCAACAGAAACGTGGCCACAGGACGGCCACAGCGGCGCAAGGAGGGTGAGGGGCTGCTGGGATGGGGTGGGCTTTGCAGCCCCCATCTCCCAAACATCATGTTTGCAGCCCCCAAGGTCTGCACTCTCTGTATAAGGCTTGGCCCCACTTAGTCTGCCGCAAGCACCAACGTGTTGAATGGTCCCAGTGCAGCACATGCAAAGGGACAAACTGGAAACAAGTGCTGATCTCTAAGATTTCACCCCCCGAATGCGCCAGCTCAAACAATCCAAGCCCTCCTGGGTCTCGTGGCCTTTTAATTTGTCTTCTTGCTCGCAAACCCAGTTGATTTCTGTCAGAGAAGATAAATGTTGTCTACAAAGCTCAGATAAGAATGATGAAATCTGTCCTTTTGCGAGGGCTTTGCTGAGGTTTTGGGGGATGTAGATGTAAAGTCGGGACTAGACTTGCCAAGAACACAGAGACTGATCAAGTACACATTAAAGAGGATTGTATCCATTGGGGAAAATGGATGTGAAACCCTTTATTTTCTAGGTCATTTGCTTATTTCCATCCCAGTTTAACTGTGGTTGAGCAGTGTTTCTGTGTGATTGGTTAAATGCAGGCTGTCTCGATATGCTCTGGTGATACAAGTCTTTGAAACGAAAGGGCAGATCCTGCCAAGGTCTTTCCCTACCTAGTGGGAAGCCCCGTGTGCTGACCTCCATCCAGTTCAGACAGGGCTAGCATCCACCAAAACCATCGGTGCTAACACACACCCTTGCCAAAAGCCTCAGCAAAGAGGCCAAGATGTGTCCGAGCGATTACCAAGAGTGGGGTTTTCCCCAGAAACAGGATTTTGGGTAGGGATGGACAGGTAGACATACATGGAGTCAATGCTTGCATTTTACCGCAGGTAGGGGAACATGTCTTGCTTTTGCCCGTGCTTTATCTTGTCTGAAGATGCAGACCTTGGATGTCCCAAGCTGTTGGGATGCAAGAGGAGAAATGCTGTGCTGCCCTGTGGGGCTGTTGGTCCCCTCTTGGCCGTCCCACGCTGGAAACACGCTCGGTGTCAATTGGGGTGGAGGCCGTGGCAGCTCTGCACCCCAATCTTGGCTACATCTCGCCTGGTTGCACCTTGTTCGCCAGCAATAAATTTGTTAAAACTCTCAGGGAGCGCTGCTTAGTGAGTGTAGGAGGTGTGAAACATGAAATTTCCCCCAAAAAGCTGCAAAATGCTGTGTGGCAGACCCATTTCCCCTGGTTTCTTTAAAAACACAGCTCTTTATTTATCTCTGGAAAGTTTCTGAAAGATGCTGTTTGAAGTCTCTGGCTTTTTATGTATTATGCAGGAATTTGGCTACAGGAAGTCTTAGTTCTCTCACATATTTTGTATCAAAATCCCTTTATAGACCAAGTAATTCCTTTTCCGTGGTAGAGAGACGATGACCCCTACACAGCGAGACAGATTGCTCCAACCTGTGCGTGCTGCTGAAAGGAACTGAAAAGACAAATCTGTAGTTTTTCTATTAAATTCTCAGGCTTCCGCTGTTCTTCAGGGATGTTTTTCAGAGGAAAGGAGGCAACTTTCTGCAGAGCTTTCTCCTCGCTGCCTGCCATGCTGCTTTCACCCACCCCAGAGCATCACTGAGGTGTTCAGGGGTCAGAACATTGAGCCTACAGCCCTGTAGTCACTTTCACTGGCAATGAAGGAAAAGACTTGCAAAAGATTCCTGTGGTTTCTGAATTTTCAGCCTCTCGGGGAATTTTCCACCTGCAGGGAGTCTGTTTGCTCCATGTTTAAAAGCAGACCTCACATCAGCAGTGGTTAAATCCACCCTTCAGAGCCAGCAGCTGCTGATGTTCCTCTCCTGCCCGAGACAGGCTGATAACCAGCTCGGTGAGCGTGTTATCATCACACCCGCTGACACCACAGCGATGGCGATGAATGCTGGGGCTGCGGGAGGGAGCGGGTGAAAGGCAGGGAGTGCCTCTCATCCCCACTGTGGTGCACAAGGGCTTGATTAGGGATGTGCTCGCCGGGATGTTATAGCTTGAGGAATGTGGTGTTTCCCCCCTGTAGACAACCACAAGCTGCAGACGCTGCCCTCACTGCAGCAACAAAAAGTGCCAAAAGGAGCAAGGGCAAAAGTAATTAGTTGCAGGGAGCCGGGATGACAAGGGAGTGGAAGATAATGATACGTTTTTAATTTCAACATCACGTTAAACAGGAGGAGAAATGTTCCCGTCCCAGCAGCTTGTTCGCAGTTCTGCATCGTGTCGTTGCTGTTGGGTTTTGCAGAGGCCAGCAGGGACCCAGATGTCTCCAGGAGTGAAATCCCAGAGCAGCTCTGACTCTTTGAGGGACTGCAAATCCCAGCTGGCTTTGTCTCCTGGGCCTGCATGGTCATTTACGCTGGGTGGAACGTGTGGCAAGTCCCAGTGTGGCTTTGCAAAGCTGGAAAATCAGGAGAAGGCAAGTTCCTGACTGCCTGGTTACAAGGGACAACTTGGCTCTTTCAACATGAGACTTTAGGGAGGCTGTGAGTTTGCTGGCCTGTGGGCTCCAGTATGAAATTGGGAAGCCGCTGTTTCAAAGGGAGTAGATGGAAATAAAACATGCTGTGATGACATTTAGTTAAGTGGCAAGGAATGCACTATGGACATCTCTCTGCATCAGCATTGCTCTGGTTTCCCTTGGGGGTGGCTGTTATAAAAGTCTCCTTACCAGTGTCCGTCAGGAGACATACAGCTTGTGGGGCAGGTGAACCGCATTTCCAGATTGCCCAGTTGGAGCAAGCTGGACATCCCTGCATCTTGTAGCCTCTGCCCAGCCCTGCTCTCTACAAGGCTTTGCAAGTGGAAATGTCACATCCATTTTATCCTTTGCCCATTTCCGTGGGGGCACCTGACCAATAGTGTGGTAACGCGTGTAACCTCAGATGCTGAGGAAGGAAATCCCTCTCAGGCCAGCCCTTCCGTGTGCCAGGTCTTTGCAAATTAAGCATCTGCTTCTTTTGCTGTAGGCAGCTTGCAGCTTTTCAAATCAGAGCCCTGGCTACAAGGATTTTGAAAGGTGCACCTGGAAAAGCTGCAGAAGCATTATCCCGCACCAAATGAAGTCATTGCGCCTCTCTGAATCTGGCAATTACTTTTTCCACCTTTCAAATCTATCACACTTGATAGCTGATTGCAAGCCATCGAGGTGATACAGGCAGGCAAGTTCCTGCCTGTCAGCTGGGCTGTAGACCTCTTGCCTGCTGCTCACAGCACTTCTTTGCTGCTCACAGCACTTCTTTCAGCTTACAGTGGCTCAGGAGGATGCGTCCAGCCCGTTACTGCAGCTCAGCTGATGGATGAGAACTGATGAAATCATAGTCCCAAGACACTAGTAATCCATGTGTCTCCCGAGACACATTGCAGAAACTGCTGGACAGAATTGCCACCCTGTTTGCATTAGAGACAAAAGGCTTTAGACTCCATAAGGACTCAATTTTTTTATTTTGCAAACAGTACAATATTTATCCCCTTGACCAGTATCAGTAATTACCACTGCAGGGAGCCAGGTTCAGTTTTGCCTGACCTGTCAGTGCTCTTGGAGAGCCAGGGCTTTCAGCATGCTCCTCTATCTGCTGACCTTCATCCTGCGCTAACATGTGCGGAGCAGATCCTTAGCCTCACCCGCACAAAGTGCATCGTGACCTCAGTTAAGAAAACACTTGCTGTAATCGCCTCCAGATCTGCCGCTGTCTTTGATCAGTTTAAATATCGGTTTATCTTATGATATAAATATGTAAAACATCCATTTGTTTTCGTGCAGGATGCAAATAAATCATTGCGTAAGTTTATACATGAGCTAGGAAGTGGGGGGGGGATACAGCGATGGGTTCATAACTCATAAGTCTCCACCTCTTTGAAGGTCATTACTTCCTGAACATGCCGTTTTTCTTCCCAGCAAGGCCCTATTTTGCATTATTCAAATAGCTCGTGTCATCCACGAAGAGCTCTGCCATGTGTGGTGCTGGAGAAACGTGTCTGGAGGACCCCTGCCTCTGCATGGTGCCACTGCCCTCTCGTGGGAGCAGAGCCGGTCCACCCATCCCATTCCCACCCGCCTCACCCCAGCACTTCCAAAAAAACCCACCAAACCAGCTTCAGACTCCTCCCAAGACCACGCGTCGGGACTCGGCAGGTCTGATGTTCATTTCCCAGCTCACCCCCGGCCACGTTCAGCTCATTTCCACCCCTTCGCTGGTGTCCACATGTGTGCAACAGGAATAATGAATTAGATCGCAGCCCCAAGGACTGCAAAGGGTTATTATTATTCTCTTAATCTTATGGCTGTTTCCCTGCAGAATATGCCCATCCCAGATCCCAGTCTCCATCTCTGCTGTGGTCCTGGTGGGGTACAGTCCCCCGTCAGCACAGCAGCATGAAGCTGAACCCGCAGCGTGGACCTGCTTCCCTGGGGACAGCTCAGTGTGATGCTGCTCTTCAGCTGGAGGATACAGTTAAGCCCCTCTGAAAGCAGCAATTCCCACATGTCTTAAGACCAGCTTTTCAGCAGGGAGGTTGTTTAAAGCATTGTTAGCGGATAAGTTGCTGCAGAGATTAAGATGAGTCCAGAGATCAGCATCTCCTCCTTCAGTTCAGGCTTTGTGGAACAAAAAAAAAAGGGCTGGAGCATCTCTCCTGTGAGGACAGGCTGAGAGAGCTGGGGCTGTTCAGCCTGGAGAAGAGAAGGCTCCAGAGAGATCTTATAGCAGCCTTCCAGTATCTGAAGGGAGCTCCAGGAGAGCTGGAGAAGGACTCTTTGTCAGGTACTGTAGCAATAGGATGAGAGGTAATAGTTTTAAACTGAAAGAGGGGAGATTTAGATTAGATACTAGAAGGAAATTCTCTACTGCGAGGGTGGTGAGGCACTGGAGCAGGTTGCCCGGAGAACTTGTGGCTGCCCCATCCCTGGGAGTATTCAAGGCCAGGCTGGATGGGGCTTTGAGCAACCTGCTCTGGTGGGAGGTGTCCTTGCCCATGGCAGGGGGGTTGGAACTTGATGATCTTTAATGTTCCTTCCAACTCTGACCATTCTGTGATTCTAACAAAGCTGATGTTAGCTGAACTTCTGCTGCTGGACCCAGCCCTGTTGCTTGTTTGATGGGAAATAGAAATGGGGGCTTTCTCCTTCTGAAACACCTAAAAATCAGCTTTATCTGCTAGTTCCCAATCCAGGCATGAACACACCCCATATTCAACATGTCAGAGAACAGATTCTCTTGCCAAGCGATTCAGTAAAAAGTATAAAAGCACATAAAAATTGATGACTGGGGAATCTTGTCCACCAAGCTATAAAATATGCAAAATGTTCACATTTCTTCTGTATCTAATGAAGAATCAGAGTCTCACACCAGTCATGATCTCCAAAGTCCTGTTAGTGCTTTACCAAGAGAGGGGGAATTTTGTTTAGTTCTTCTGTCTTACTTCCTACTTGCACCCTTATATTCCACCTTCATTAAGGTTTTTATATTTTCCCTCACTGTTAGAGGATTTTCCATTTCTTACCCTAAATGATAGATCCCACCCAGGAGGTGGCTGCATTTTGGGGCAAAGTAATGCCTATGTTCACATCTTCCTAAGTAATAAAGCAATTTTGGTGAAGAACATTGGTATATAATAATATTAATCAATATTTTACTGCTGTCACTTCTGCTCACAGATGTCCTGTTAAAGAGAGCATAGGGAGCAATTCCAAGATAAGATATGGTGCATAAAATAGTGCAGCATGATTAATGAACCTTTTGTCCTGGTGAGCAAGATAAAATATCTAGTGCTACTGCCCCATGCTAACAGTGTTTATATCGCATTTAAAATATTTTTTCTTATTTCAGAGGTATTTCACTATCTGTCTTTGTTCAAGGGCAGATGAGAAAGGGATGATGCAAACTCTGAAATTTAAAATCTTCCCCAGCTTAATTTTATTCTTAGATCACAGAGATTCTTTCTTTGCTGCTTGTTTGTTTGTTCCGTTTTCTCACCTCTGCAGACTCCAGAGTTGGAAGAAATCCACATCAATTACTGACATCCCCCCTTTCTTCACCTCTCCAAACCTCCCACATCTCAAGCAAACGTGACTTATCTCCTGCTGCTGACGGGTCTGGGGACTGTTCCTGGGGCCTCAGGCACCACGGCTCCCTCAGGTGACCCAGGGGGGAGAGGTGGACCCGTGCCAGAATTTTGTAAATGCCACAAAGTGAATTTCAGATGAAAAGCAGAGAGGAGGGAGGCAAAGCACCTGGGCCATTTCCCAGGTTGCTCAAACTGGCGGTGGGGTTGGGGAGCGGGAGAAGATGTTGGGCTGTAGATGGACAGTGCTTTGGCAGTGGCACAGATGTGATCTTGTCTCCCCAGGGCTGGTGACTGAAAAAGGCTTTTCTCCTCCTCCTCCTCCTCCAGGTCAACCTTCTCTTCTTCTTTCAGTTTTACCACAGGTCATCCAAGGGAAACCCCTTGAAAGTATGAGACGCACATCAGGCCAGTGCTGGGATTACTGCTTCTGGAACAAGAAATCCCCCAGGGAGACAGGAGGTTCAGGGCTGGGAGGTTTAGGGCACTGCTTAAAAGTTAAGAGAAGCCCAAAGTCACTGAACGTGGGAGCTGAGAACTGCCTGGGCTGTTGTGGTGGGGTCCCTGTGGCTGAGGGTTCCCTGAAATGAGCAGGGTGGTGAGGACAGGTAGGACAGAGGTATGTGATGGTTAGTAGGCAGCAGCATCTCCTGGGAGTAGCATCCTCACCTCCAGTGGCCAAATGACAGATGAAGTTTTCTGGAAGATACTTCTCCAACTTTTAATGTACATAGGCTTGTGTTTATTTAGAGATTTGATTTGTGCAGATGCTGTCTGGAAAGCCTGGCCGTGCTGCATGAGCCGTGCTGAGCAGCCTCACCAGGCAGCGGTTGCCTGCAGAGGGGCNTCTGCTCACAGATGTCCTGTTAAAGAGAGCATAGGGAGCAATTCCAAGATAAGATATGGTGCATAAAATAGTGCAGCATGATTAATGAACCTTTTGTCCTGGTGAGCAAGATAAAATATCTAGTGCTACTGCCCCATGCTAACAGCGTTTATATCGCATTTAAAATATTTTTTCTTATTTCAGAGGTATTTCACTATCTGTCTTTGTTCAAGGGCAGATGAGAAAGGGATGATGCAAACTCTGAAATTTAAAATCTTCCCCAGCTTAATTTTATTCTTAGATCACAGAGATTCTTTCTTTGCTGCTTGTTTGTTTGTTCCGTTTTCTCACCTCTGCAGACTCCAGAGTTGGAAGAAATCCACATCAATTACTGACATCCCCCCTTTCTTCACCTCTCCAAACCTCCCACATCTCAAGCAAACGTGACTTATCTCCTGCTGCTGACGGGTCTGGGGACTGTTCCTGGGGCCTCAGGCACCACGGCTCCCTCAGGTGACCCAGGGGGGAGAGGTGGACCCGTGCCAGAATTTTGTAAATGCCACAAAGTGAATTTCAGATGAAAAGCAGAGAGGAGGGAGGCAAAGCACCTGGGCCATTTCCCAGGTTGCTCAAACTGGCGGTGGGGTTGGGGAGCGGGAGAAGATGTTGGGCTGTAGATGGACAGTGCTTTGGCAGTGGCACAGATGTGATCTTGTCTCCCCAGGGCTGGTGACTGAAAAAGGCTTTTCTCCTCCTCCTCCTCCTCCAGGTCAACCTTCTCTTCTTCTTTCAGTTTTACCACAGGTCATCCAAGGGAAACCCCTTGAAAGTATGAGACGCACATCAGGCCAGTGCTGGGATTACTGCTTCTGGAACAAGAAATCCCCCAGGGAGACAGGAGGTTCAGGGCTGGGAGGTTTAGGGCACTGCTTAAAAGTTAAGAGAAGCCCAAAGTCACTGAACGTGGGAGCTGAGAACTGCCTGGGCTGTTGTGGTGGGGTCCCTGTGGCTGAGGGTTCCCTGAAATGAGCAGGGTGGTGAGGACAGGTAGGACAGAGGTATGTGATGGTTAGTAGGCAGCAGCATCTCCTGGGAGTAGCATCCTCACCTCCAGTGGCCAAATGACAGATGAAGTTTTCTGGAAGATACTTCTCCAACTTTTAATGTACATAGGCTTGTGTTTATTTAGAGATTTGATTTGTGCAGATGCTGTCTGGAAAGCCTGGCCGTGCTGCATGAGCCGTGCTGAGCAGCCTCACCAGGCAGCGGTTGCCTGCAGAGGGGCCTGGACCGACCTGGTTTCCACTGCTAGTTGCAGAACTGTGGTGTAAGAAAAATCCGATGACACCAGCATTATGTTCCTCCCGTAAAGACTGGCTTGCACCATGTCCAAAATGAAACGAAATACAGTGCTGCAGTGGCACTGTTTGACCTTTCCCATTTTCTGAGTATTGAGTTTTATTTGAATTTCAACCTTTCCCCCCGCCGTTTCTTGGCTCTCATCTCAGCAAGCCGACGGATATTTGCTCTGTACGGAAATCCACCCCACCTCAGGTGCTCGCTGCTGCCATTGAACTGAACAGGAGCCGCTGCCTTCGCTTCACATCTGTTCCTGATACCGCTGCAGATGAGGGTCTTGCGAAGGGCAGCATCCCGCCCATCCGGAGGGGTTTTGGATGCTGCAGACCTCTCTGCTATTTGCTTATTCCCATTGAATTCTTGTCACACGATTAGCACAAATCTATGGCCCTCTCCCTGCAAGATGAAGTTTGCCTGTCATTGACAAAAATGTTCTATTTCGTATGTCTGAAGCATTTTCTCTAAACTGTACTGTTGTAGTACTGTTCTGTTTTTTTAACTGTCCCCACGGATTTTCCTCGTAGACAATCAGGCCTAGCTGGTTGACTGCAAATGCTTTTTCCTTCAGTTTTGGCAGATATTACAAGGTCTAATCAGCCTCCAAGCACATAAGTTGATGCGCTTAGCTTCTTCTCCATAAGGCTAAGACTGAAACTGGGACAATTCATAGCAACATTTCCTGCTGGGGAGAATGGTGCTACTTTTACACCCATTCAATACTTCTTGGGCCTCAGGGATTTTACTCCCAATTCATTCCATGCCATGTGAGGTCAGAGTCAGGCCACCAAAAGAAGATAAATATCCTTAAAAATGTTTGCTGCCTGCTTTGATGAAAGGAATGCAGCAGCTAAAAATAAAGTGGAAAAAATAAGACTATTTTTGGAGAGGTGGGAAGGACACAACAAAGCCAAGGACAAAGTCATTGTCAGCAGAGAAAAGCAAGGTGTGAAGACAGTGATGTCTGTGGCGATAAAAAGGGTGATTTGACAGATGAAAAGCAGGAATTTGCGGTTGCCCACAGTTTGTGGAGAAGGCACGTTTGCAGATTCCCAGGGTTTCTGGCTGAAAGTTGCCCATTGATGATCTTTGCCAGGGACTGACTTCTAATAATCTCCAGTGTGCTGTGCCTGGGGATTTGCCTGGCATATGCATAGCTGATTTTGGAACCATCCATCCATCTATCCATCCATCATCTCACTTCAGGGTAACTACGATCAGCATCCGACAGCCTTCTGGCCTGAGCTGCTCTCCTGTTACCACTTTCCATCAAGTGGATGGCAAGGTCCTTATTTTAGGTGGCTAACTCAAGTGCATTGATTTATAGCCAGCATTGCTCACGTGCAAATCTCTACAGGGAAAATATTCTCAGCCAGTGCTTGCCAGGCTGGCTGTGGTCTCCAGCTCATGGGTGACCTGATGAGCAGCTGGGGAACACAGAGCAGCCCCACATGCTCCACAGGGTTCCTACAACTGCAGCCCAGCTGTGTTGCTGCTGTAATATTCTGGGACACTACAGCTGTCCCTGCTCAGTGCCCACTCTCCCATGAAATACATATTTGTATTTAGTGATGGTTTTAGCACTCACCAAGCAGTGGTCTCCTCCTGAGTTGGAAGAATTTTGGGATAGCTGGGATCATCTTGCCAGGGCTTCTTTTATCACCTTGGAGGAGTCCATAGCCTTGTCTCCTCCTCCTTCTCCCCAAATTGTGGCTATTAACAGTGCAAAAAATACTGCCTACACAGGCAAAAGTAGAATGGAGAAGAAAACCATCTCCAATAGTTACAATGCTGGGTTGGATGTTAGCACTGAATTTTATCCTTGTAAAAGGCACAGTCTTCAAAAACATCTGGAAAAGAAGTGCAGCATGAAAGATCCTCCTCTCTGTCAGAGAGACGTAACGGATTTCTTAGGCTGGGATGGCATTAAGTGCAACCTAATCATTCATGTCATAGTAAGTAGGAAAAGATCACTGTGTTACCAACTTTCCTGTAAGAATGCAAACCGGCTTCTTTTATTCATGAGAAAAATGGCTGGGGACCCTGTTTGCCATCTCTGAGTGGAGAAAATGCCGTGCTGATTCCCAAAACTGTCATTTTAGCGTCTAACGGATGAGGAACATGGATTCTAACCAACCTGCAGGAATTTGTGCTCCCAGATTCCCTGAGGGGGCTTGAAAATCTTCTCTCTACAACAACTGAGCCTGAAATGGTTGGGAAATTCAATTAATACTTGCACAGATAGCTCTTCCCGAGCATTTACCCAGTACACCTATCTTGGTGGTATGTAAACACTCTGCAGGGTTTAGCAGCGTGATTACAGCTGGCCTGCCAAGGGCAGTCATTCTCTTTGTTTTCCTGTAGGTTGAGTCCAGGCTATTGAATCTGAGCCCATTTTCTGAGAGATTTCATTTGAAATTCAGAGTTGGGTGCTGCTCTGCATGACCAGATAGGTGTGGGACAACATTTGAAGAGTAGAAACTATGGAAAGGTCACCCCTCAAAAAATAACTTTTTTATACATGTTTTTAAATTTCCTATTGGGCAGTGTTTTGTGCTGAGAATTAATTTTTATTATAGCTGATTTATAACCCCATGAAAATGGGCTTCAGTCTTGGAAAAAAATGCATACACTGCAAATACCAGAGGTGTGCTATCCAGTTTCCATACAGCCCTCCAGCATTCATATACAGCATATTTGTAGGGGTGTCACAGCTGTCTTTCTCTTGGCCATATTTTGCTGGGGAGCTAGGAATCTTGGCAATTCTGAATTTTGTTGCTCTTCCAAAAGCAGAGTCGACACCATTACTGTGTGATGAAAGGTTTCTCCATAGGAACTACATCTCATAAGTCAGTCTGGAGAAGGGCTGTCATTCTCTGTCTTCCAGAAACAGCCTTTTCCTGTGTGATTGCTCAGGGTCCTCCTTCTGCATTTCCCACACATCCACAAAACCCTTGAGGTGAGCATGGCGTGCGAGGTTCAGGGAGAGCGCGGTGTGACAGAGATGGTCAGGAGAGCTGGCTGTTCACGTGGCTGTGGTGAAGCTTTGTGAGGGGATTTCTTGCATGGGGATTAAGTGTTAAAGCCAACCTGAATCATCTCTCAGAGTCCTGTGGGTGTATAAATACCTCCTTAAATATAAATATACAGACTGGCTCACCTCTGGGTCACAAGAAAGTTCATTTCAAAGGTAACAGGCCCAGCTGTAGTCTATAGTCTTTTAAGCAAGACTATGATTCCTGAAAGGCATCCTGGTACTGATGGGATTCAGTGACTCAAAGAGTAATTGTAGTGACTTAGGAGCAGCAAGAGCATGTCGTTGGTGGCAGGAGGGGGTACCCAACACTCCAGAGCTGCCTCCACCCTGCAGTTTTTCCATGAGGTTGCAGGAGATGGTTGCCCAGGCATCTCTTAGATTTCATTTTGCCAGGGAGTAGAGAGGCTTTGAGAAGCACCGCAGGGTCCAAGGCTATGTTTGGGACAAGACAAAGGCATTTGATAACTTCTGTGCTCTGCTGTCAGGGCATGAGCTTAAGTGCCACAATGTGCTGTTAGCCACATTCACCTCTTCAGGACACGGAATGCAGGCAGCTGTTTTCACACTTATCCCAAAAGAAGATGAAGAATCATAGGTGGAAGGAGGTAAAGGAGAAACAGACCTATTCCCTGCCTAGTAGTTTGGCAGAGAAAAGACAGGCTGTGGCTGAAGAAGCAATGCCCTCACAGCTGTTGATCATAAAGGATTTTACAATGGATAAGGAGTGAAATCACTCGTTGCCCATGGAGTGGAGCATGTTTGCACTGAGGCATCAGGGAAGACGCACATGGGAACAGCTGCCGAAGAGGCAGCTTTATAGCATTAGGCTCCATCTGTGGGATAAACTCACAGGCTCCATTCTGTGGGCTAAACCCAGGCCATTTCACGAGTTATCAGTTCAAGAGGTGGGTAATGGTGCTTGGCCTTCCACTGCAGAACAGCAGTGGCTGAGCTCCGTTGCTGATAGGAAATGTCTCAGATGCAGCTCTCATCACTCACAACTGATCGGTTCCCTCAGTTTTGGAGGAAAGAAAACAAAAGCAAACCAGAAAACTGGAAGATTTCAGTTCACAGCAGGACTGCAGCCTGGCTCTGTGGGAGATGCTGTTTGCAGACCTGATCTCCTGGGCAGGCTGGGCTCAGCACTGAGGCAGGACCAGCACATCCCTTAATCGAGGCTGTAACCAGCACCCTTGCTTGGTTAAAAAACCCGCCACCACCACAACAAAAAACAACAAGAAAAAAAAAAAAGTGGCTTATTTAGGCTGCAAACAAACAGAATGTTGATCACTGAAAATCATTCAGACTCACCTCCGTAATCTCTGCATGCAGATGGGTGTCTGGGCCTGGCTTCACCTTTAGGGTATAAACTAACCAAAGAAATATGAAAGGGAAGGATTTAATACAGCACATCCAGTAGTTCAGTATATTTCACATTCTGTAGCATTTCTTATTTGCTCATACTCTCAGTACTGCTGCCTTTACTTTTAGTAGATTGTGACCTGGCTTCCAACCTTACAAGGCTTGTTTGAAAATCGTGAGGTCTTGTATGTCTCATAAATTTGTTCTGTTCCTCTATCTTCTTCTGGTATTATGGGGGTTTTTAGTTAAAGAAGCGCTTTGCTGTCATTTTGAAGTTCTCTCTCCAACCCTATGTATTAAAAATTTAGTCCTGGTTTTTAAGCAGTAATTACTGGAAGGTAATTCTTGTGTATTGTTGTGGTTCAAAGCACTTGGACTTGGGGAGAAGCGCTGATAGCACAGGATACGCAATAATGCAGCAAGAGCTGCCAGCACTGCCTTTCTATACATTCCAGTGTCTGATCTTTCTTCTCCTTTTTCCACTGGAAACTTAACCTTCAGCTTCTCAGCTCTGCAGACTTTTTTGTTGTTAGGACACTGCCACGTTCTTGAAAGTCTGTGTTTTCCTTCCCCTCTCCATCCCCCAGATCAGCCACTGGTTTGGTGGCAGATTAACACAGGTGGTTGTGGTGAAGGTGGGATTAGGATCAGATTTTTCTTTCTCTGTTGGGCAACTTCTCCAGCTGGCCTAAGGCACTGATTCTTGCTATCTTTCTGGCTGGCATTGCAATCGCTGGCTCTGTCTCTCTTTCCTTTAGCACTCAAGTGAAAAGCTAAGCACAGCTCTGTACTTCTTGCATCCTGGTCTGTCATTTGGGTCAGTATAGGATTGGTCTCACTCCCATGGCATGTTCTGGAAGGACTGTCCTAGCTTTTAGCAGCACGTGTAGTGAAGATACCCACCCCTCTTAGACAGGCTTTGCGGAAGTGTTTGTGAAGAGCCCCTTGCACCTTGCTTGCCTGGTGTTTGAAGGCCTCCAGGAGCTGCTCTGATGTTGCTCACGCTCCCAGAGCAAAGCAGGTATGATGGAGGAAACCAGCCGTATAAAGAATAGACAGGGAGCACTGCTGAAAAACAAGTCCTGAAGTGGCTCTTAGGAGTAGGTACCCATAGGCTCTGTAGGAGACACCAGCCCATGATTTCCTCCCCACCAAGACCTCTGCTGCTGCTCCAGCTGGCCTGGAGTTCCCCAGGTGGGGCAATCAGTGGCCAGCTGAAAGAGATTAATGGGAGGGAGAGGCCCAGCCTGCTCTCCCTACCTGGCAGCAGGCTTGAAATCACCCATAAGTTCTGGAACTTATTTCTTATTTACTAGCTTGCTGGAAATGTTAGGGGAGTTGGAAGAATCTGGTGGTGGACCTCTCCTTCTTGGGGGGCTACGCAGGTCTTCCTGACCTCTTGGATTTTGGGGTGCAAGTTGCTATGTTTTGGGCTGTTGCTGATCTTGGAAATTCTGTCACCTCTTCTGGGACCTGGCTGGAGCTCTGGGCATCTTCTAGTGCTGTCCTTTCCTTCTGGAACAACAGTCTTGGAGCTCAGCAGGTTAGTGAGGTGTCTCCCTCTTCTGTGTCCCTGAATTGCCTTTCTTTGATTTTAATGGTTTGTGATTTACTGGTGTGTGCATGTGTGGGTGGGAGGCTGAGCTGTGGTTTGGTTTAGCTCCCTCTTGGTTCAGTTATGCTACTGTGCTGCCTGCTCTGAGTTAGGAGAGATTATAGCTGTGTTAGATGCAAAGCTTGTCTTGTTCCTTCCCGTTCTTTTTCTGAGTGATATTTGGTGCCAGTCTTTTAGCCCTGGGGCTGTGAAATCTCAGAATATAGAAACTGTTCCGGTTTCAGAGGGAATTCCCTTGTAGCAAAATAGCTCTTCATTTTCCCTCATCATTTCTCTGAAAGCTGCATCCTTCTTGGTCAAGTACTCTTCAGTGTCGTCAAAAGGTATGTCCGTATGTCATTTCTTACAAAGCCCCCCCCACCCGCCAC